>JANAVB010001329.1:0-61526 GCA_029216955.1 Iris pallida | reverse complement strand
TCGTATAATATTTAAAATTTATATTTAGATTTTTCATATTGTGCAGAAGACGGTTTGAATTTCGTCATGAATGTTGCTCTGGGCTGACCGTTATATCCTCGTTGCCTTCGACATTTTAATCTTCTCCGACAAACGGATGACGCTCGTCGCACTCGGTTCTCCGGATAAAAAGAAAATCCCACCCATCAACAACGATTATCTTCCTTTCTGTCTAGGTGGAGAAGTTCGTCATTCTATTGATCCTCCTACAAAAATAAAAAAATTTCCCTTAGCAAAAACCTTTGTGATTCTATCCGCTCTATTGTCATCAATATATACCTTCTTTAATTCAGCATCCTTCGTCTCTAGCACATCTCGTATCCAATGATACCGAGTTTCAATATGCTTGGACCGGCTATGAAAGATATGATTCTTTCCAAAGTGAATTGTGCTTTGGCTATCACAAAGCAACGTGTAATGCTCATGTTTTAGTCCCAACTCATGTATTAGAAATTACTTCATCCATAATAGTTCCTTACAAGTTTCCGATGCCGCAATATATATTGCCTTTGTCATAGACAAGATGACACATTTCTGCAACCACGATTGTCAATACTGCTCCCCTGTGAACATGGTCATATAACCTGTCACGACCAGATCCCAATGTAGTGGATCTAGTCAGATCATGTCCAGCCTGCACCGTTGTGAGACGGCGGCTGTAAGCTGTATCAAGCAGTGAAATATAATATGCAGAAACATCTAACGGAAATGAAACATTTTATTCAACTGGAAAAAATCTGAAAATAAACAAAAAACTACAATATTCAGTTTATTACAAAAGATTTTGAAAGGAAAGTAAAGAAAAGTGCTAAGCCAACATTCTAGGGTTCAGGGGTTCATGGTTCAGCCTCTCCGGGACCCAAGTTTGTCCCGTAGAAAGTGTAGTAAGGCAGCTCCTCTTCATCGCAATCACCTAAAAATGTTATCTCCAGTCAGAAGGGAGCAAGAACATATTTCATCCACATCTAGCAATTCTAAATTAATAATAAATATAAAATGCAAGACAGTTAAAAAAATAATATATTTTTTTGTATTTAATAGTAAAAAGACCAACAAGCAAGATGAAGTCAATGTCCAGAATGATGCAATGCCAAGCTAGTGTTTGAGTATATAACAGGGCCTGTGACCGGCTGGGATAGAAACAATATGTATACTAACGTTTCGGCTGAAACGAAATAGTATACGGTACGGCTCAACCCACAGTGAGGTTGGGGTTAGCGCAGACAAGTAACGAGCAAGATTTGGCTTTGGTCACAGACGTTATACTACTCCCCCAAGCTATTTAGTATTAATAATCGGAATGTTTGTATTAATTTAAAATCATAATTTTGGCAAGAAAACCATATTTTTATGCAAAGGTGTTATTTTAGTATTTAAAATTTTAATTTCTCTTTTAAATTACGAAAAATGGTTAAAAGGTATTTACTAAGGAAAATCGTTTTTGTTAATTATTAATCCCAATAAATAAATTCCACTTTCAAATATTTTTAGATAAATCTACTTTTCTACAAAATAACTAATTTCAAAGAAATAAATTTTGAAGTAATTTTCCTTAAATATTATTTATTTGCGACAAAACCTATATTTACTTAAACGGTTATATATTAATTTTAGTTTGGTAACAAAATCTATTTTTATGTACAAATGGCTTCCAATTAGGATCACCAACCTGTAGACTTGGCCTAGTTTTGTACCTTAGATTTAGGGCGTAATTCTGGTTACTGAAACTGGCATTACGATCTTGTAGGTTCGGATCTGTAACCCCTAGCAGTCACTTTCTGGTTGCTGCCAAGTCAAGGAATACTCTGAGGCAAGTTTCATATCTATTCCATGTCTGCGTTTTATGTTGATAATTAAATACATGCATCAGTTAGATACATGTAGTATAGTTACACTGATTTACCGTGGATCCCTCTCGGACTCCACATAGGTTGATGGATTGCTGGATGTCTATCTTGACATATTGATTATTGACTCATTGACTCATTGCTTGGGGATTGCTTGGGGGACTAGTATAACGTCTGTGACTAAAGCCAAATCTTGCTCGTTACTTGTCTGCGCTAACCCCAACCTCACTGTGGGTTGAGCCGTACCGTATACTATTTAGTTTCGGCCGAAACGTTAGTATACATATGGTTTCTATCCCAGCCGGTCATAGGCCCTGTTATATACTCAAACACTAGCTTGGCATTGCATCATTCTGGACATTGACTTTATCTTGCTTGTTGGTCTTTTTTACTATTAAATACAAAAAAATTGTTTCTTTAACAGTCTCGTATTTTATATTTATTATTAATTTAGAATTGCTAGATATGGATGAAATATGTTTTTGCTCCCTCCTGACTGGAGACAACATTTTTTAGGTGATTGCGACGAAAAGGAGCTGCCTTACTGCACTTTCTACGGGACAGACTTGGGTCCCGGAGAGGCTGAACCAGGAACCCCTGAACCCTAGAATGTTGGCTTAGCACTTTCCTTTACTTTCCTTTCAAAATCTTTTGTAATAAAATGAATATTGTAGTTGTTTGTTTATTTCCAAATTTTTCCTAGTTGAATAAAATGTTTCATTTTCGTTAGATGTTTCTGCATGTTATATTTCACTGCTTGATACAGCTTACTGCCGCCGTCTCACAACGGTGCAGGCTGGGCATGATCCGACTAGATCCACTACACTGGGATCAGGTCGTGACAGGTTATATGACCATGTTCACAGGGGAGCAGTATTGACAATCGTGGTTGCAGAAATGTGTCATCTTGTCTATGACAAAGGCAATATATTTTGCGGCATCGGAAACTTGTAAGGAACTATTATGGATGAAGTAATTTCTAATACATGAGTTGGGACTAAAACATGAGCATTACACGTTGCTTTGTGATAGACAAAGCACAATTCACTTTGGAAAGAATCATATCTTTCATAGCCGGTCCAAGCATATTGTAACTCGGTATCATTGGATACGAGATGTGCTAGAGACGAAGGATGCTGAATTAAAGAAGGTATATATTGATGACAATAGAGCGGATATAATCACAAAGGTTTTTGTTAAGGGAAATTTTTTTATTTTTGTAGGAGGATCAATAGAATGACGAACTTCTCCACCTAGACAGAAAGGAAGATAATCGTTGTTGATGGGTGGGGTTTTCTTTTTATCCGGAGAACCGAGTGCGATGAGCGTCATCCGTTTGTCGGAGAAGATTAAAATGTTGAAGGCAACGAGGATCTAATGGTCAGCCCAAATCAACATTCATGATGAAATTCAAACCGTCTTCTGCACAATATAAAAAATCTAAATATAAATTTTAAATATTATACGAGACCTTGAAACTAAATAACCTATGAAATACCTATGAATTACTGTATTTTTCTACACAACCAGAAGCAGTAACAAGATCCAACACCATTTATTTCTGTGGTCCACAACAGAGAGAAAAGGAATCAATACTATCAACCTGATAGCTGATATGGAAGAGCAAGAGAGGGGGGTGCCCCCTTGTTTCCCGTAGGCCATATTCACTACCAAAATACAGTAAATTAGCGATGGACAATTAGCGACAGAAATTTTCAGTCGGCGTTAGCGACGGCTTCGTGGCCGCTCGCCGACGGATTACCGACCACACGCCTTTACATTTTTTATTTTAATTTTAGGGGGAGGAAAGGTCGCATATCCGTCGCAAGGGTGTCGGAGATATAGCGACGGATCGTTAGTCGTCGCTACGTAGTCGATTATTTGGCGGGAATTGTGTCGAGAATTGGCGGGGCATTTCTTCGACTACGTAGCAAAGGATATTCAGTCGGCAAGTATCAAAAATAGCGACTACCGGGCGATGGATTCTTTGACGTCGCTAATCCATTGCTAAATATACGTTCCAGACTTAAATTGAAACGGCGGGAGGAACTTTTTGCATTCCCCCCAAATTCACTCTCTCCTCTCTCTCTCTCTCTCTCTCTCTTCCGCGGCTTCGGTGATCGACGTCGGCGTCCTCTCCTCTCTCTCTCCCGAAGTAATCCCCTCTCTCTCTCTCTCTCTCTGTCGTATTGTCGACGTAGGGACAGCGGGGGCGGCCGGCTTGGGGACATTCGGGTGCTGGGCGGCTGGCTTGGGGCGGTGGCATCGGGGGCTGGGCGGCGGGCTTGGGGCGGGGACGTCGGGGGCCGGGCGGCTGGCTTGGGGCGGGGGGCGTCGGGGGCTGGGCGATGGGCTTGGAGCGGGGGCGTCGGGGGCTGGGCGGCGGGCTTGGGGCGGGGGCGTCAAGGGCTGGGCGGCGGGCTTGGGGCGGGGGCGTCGGGGGCTGGGCGGCGGGCTTGGGGCGGGGGCGTCGGGGGCTGGGCGGCGGGCTTGGGGTGGGGGCATCGGAGGCTGGACAACGGGCTTGGGGCGGCGGGCTTTGGTCGGGGGCGGCGGGGGGCTTTGCTTCTCAAATTCATCTGAGTTTATATATTGGTTAAATAATGTGTTATCCATATTGGGTGTTATCCATTAGTTTGGTGGTGTTTGGATTAGTAAATGTGAATATGGAGTTTGGGTTCATGGTGTATATATTCACTGTGTCAAGGACAGTGCGAGTTCTTCATCTGCATAAGTCACTGAATATAGATGTATATATATCTATACATCTAACTGTGATATATCTATACATCTAACTGTGATATACATATGTATGTGTATGTGTGCTTTAGAGAGTGAGGAATGAAGGCAGGCCTACCATGCCTATTAGCATGCAGGACGGCTTGGGGTGTAATGTGTGAGTGTAGACATGGTGAGAATTATAGGTAATTAATGCTAGTGTGACTAGACTAAGGTAGTGCTTGCTAGATAGTAAGGACACTCTAGTATCCTAACCAAGTTAATTTTCGACTAATATTTAGGATATAGCTCCCATATCCTAGAAGTAGACTCTTGCAATTTAGAAATAGATAGATTGACTCAGTTTGATTAATTGACCTATAATGACTCTAAAACTTGATTTGCTGCTGCAAGCATACAACACCACAAAAATATTTAAGAACTCATCAAGTTGAACCGTGTATAACATGCTCGACGCTTAAGAGGAATCATTTCGACTTAGTGGACTATCGAAGAATCGGTATCGGACTATCGGTATCGGTATCAAACTATCGGACTATCGGTATCGAACTATCGGTATCGCTAGCGGACTATCATACTATCGCACTATCGGTATCGGTATCGGACTATCAGTATCGATATCGCACTATTGGTATCGGTATCGAACTATTGGTATCGAACTCGGTATCAAGCTATAGGTATCGAACTATTAGTAACAACTGTACTTAGATTTTTCTCTTCTCGAGCTAGAATACCAGCGGATCCACCAGTTACATGATTATATACTAATTCTATTTAGTTTGTCTTACTATACAGATTTTTACATCCAATCTGTGATGGATCGTTATTTCGTTGATCGTACATGGATGTACAAACGACAACACGAGAGCAGAATAGGTGTGAGTGACAATTTTCAGGCAGGCATGGAAGTGTTTCTTAAGTATGCCATGAGCAAAGCTCAGTTTATGGACGATAACAAAATCAAGTGTCCATGTCGTAATTGTCGCAATAGACGTTACGAAGAAGTGGTGAGTGTAAGAGATCATTTGACCCGTAAGGGTTTCGTACATGATTACGGCCTGTGGTCATCGCAAGGTGAACTATATACGGAAAGACAGGTTGCGAATACTGCTACTTATGCTTTTGATGATAATGCTGCAGCAGATTTTGTCGTCGATGACGACGAATGCTCCGTTGATTATGGAGACGTGCAGAACCTTGCACGAGATATGGTGTACGACGCGGCAGGGCCTAATTTTGATCCGGAGGATGCTAATCCCGAGGCGAAGGAGTTCTATGATATGTTTCAGGATGCTGAAACTTTTTTATATCCTAGTTGTGAGCCACATTTCGTACTGTCAGTGATGATGCGGTTGTTGAACATAAAGTCCGATTTTAACTTGTCACAAACTTGCTATGATCGGATTACACAACTAATGAAGGAGGTGTTACCGAAGGAATCAAAAGAGCTTCTAAAAAACTTCTACAAGTCGAAGATGATGGTCCGACAACTGGGACTGGGGTACGACAAGATAGATTATTGTCGCAACGGATGCATGTTGTACTATAAGAAGAACGAGGATGTAGAAAGTTGCAGCTTCTGTAATGCGGATCGTTACAAGAAAGTCAGGAGAAAAGGAAAGTCAACTAGAAAACGACGTCCTTACAAGTATATGCATTACTTGTCGATCACGAAGCGCTTGCAGAGGATGTATGTCTCAGAATACAGCAGAACACATGACGTGGCACAACAAAGAACGCACAAAGGACGATGGAGAATTGTCACATCCTTCGGATGGAGAGGCGTGGAAATATTTCGATTTTCGCCATCCAGATTTTGCTGTAGACCCTAGAAATGTACGCATGGGGCTATGTTCTGATGGATTCGCCCCTTTCGGGCAGTCAGGATCTCAATACTCCTGCTGGCCGGTCATTCTGATCCCTTACAATCTGCCACCATAGATGTATATGAAGACTCCTTATATGTTCTTGACAGCTATCATACCGGGTCCTAAAAATCTGACGAAGAATATCGATATATATTTACAGCCGTTGGTGGATGGGCTGAAACAGCTGTAGGAGATCGGCGTCACGACCTATGATATTTTCAGGAAACAGAACTTTCAGATGAGAGCTTCACTGATGTGGACAATCAATGATTTTCCCGCATACGGTATGCTGTCGGGATGGAGTACTCACGGTACCCTGTCTTGTCCGATATACATGCAAAATAGTAAGGCATTCCGCCTTAAGCATGGAGGAAAAACTTCTTTCTTTGATTGTCATCGTCAATTTCTGCCCGCGAGTCATCCTTGGAGAAAGAACAAGGACGCGTTCAGAGCTGGAAAACAAGAATTTTCTTATCCGCCTGCCAGATTGTCGGGATACGATATTTGGGGAGATGTAAAGGACTTGCCCACTGTAATGAAAGATCCATCGAACAATCGTGTCGATGGGTTCGGACAAACCCATAACTGGACCAAACAGAGTATCTTCTGGGACTTGCCTTATTGGAAAGATAATCTTATAAGGCATAATCTTGATGTTATGCATATCGAAAAGAATGTGTTCGATAATGTCTTCAATACCGTCATGGACATTAAAGGAAAGACGAAGGACAATCCAAAAGCAAGACAAGACATTGCCGAGATATGCAAGCGTCCTTATCTGAACTTGATACAAAGGGGAGCTGCTGGACAATTAAGTAAGCCGATAACACAATACACATTGAGCAAGGAAGATAGATTAATAATCTGCAAGTGGGTATCTACTTTAAGATTTCCCAACGGCTATGTGTCGAATTTGTCTAGATGCGTTGATCTCAATGAACGCAAGCTAACGGGAATGAAGAGTCATGACTGCCACGTGTTTATGGAAAGATTACTGCCCATTGCTTTGAAAGAGTTGTTGCCTTCTGCTGTGTGGGTTCCGTTGGCCGAACTATCAATATTTTTTAGGGATATTTGTTCAACTAAGTTGACTGTGTAACACATGGTTGAACTTGAGGAGAAGATTATCTTAACAATTTACAAGTTGGAGAAAATATTTCCTCCTGGCTTCTTCGATAACATGGAGCATCTACCGATTCATCTAGCATAAGAAGCCCGTGTCGGTGCATCTGTTCATTATCGATGGATGTACCTATTTGAAAGGTACATAAAAATCGATATAATTTAAGTTGAATTTAAGTGTGTTTTAAAATTCTTTCTTATATCTCAAGATAATTTGTCTCTCTAGATACCTACACCATCTAAAGAAGAAAGTTGGCAACAAAGCTCATATAGAGGCTTCGATATGCGAAGCATATCTTATCGAAGAGGTGTCAAACTTCTGCTCCATTTATTTCGATACTCATGTTAAGACAAATCGAAATAGACCTCAAAGGAATGACGAGGACGTTGAGGATGGAGGAATATTCAATGTAAGGGGCAAGCTTATTGGGGCTAGAAAAAGACGGTGGTTGACAGACGACGAGTATGATGCCGCTCACCGATATGTCTTGTTAAACTGTGACATACAAGAAGTGAGAGATTTGGAGAAGTAAGTCAGTACACTTGCACTCGTTATAATCTCGAATTTGATGAAGTAAGTGACTACACTTATATATTCTTATTTTCTCTAATAGTGTATTTAGAGATGAAGTCAAAATGAGGACACCCGATATTATCGATGAGGGACTTCAAAGAGAGGTTGACTGTACATTTCCGTCATGGTTTCGTAAATACGTAAGTAACTGTGATTATAATTGAGATTATAAATATATAATCTGAAACATTTAAATTATAAATATTTGTTTACAGGTTTTATTGCCTGAAACAACACTCACTCATGAGAGTGTTCGTTATCTGGCATTGGGACCGAAGAAGCAAATAAAGACTTGGCCAGGCTATGTCGTTAATGGCTTCAGGTTTAAGTCAACTCAGAATGCTATAAATGTCAAATTTATCAATGACGACATCAGTACCAAGGATTTCGGTGTTTGCATAAGAGGTACCATCTATGATGACGAGCCGGACTTTGACTATTATGGATTGCTTTAGGATATTGTAGATTTACAATATACTGGCCCATATGATATGCATATTGTGATGTTCAAATATGAGTGGTTCGATACGACACCAAATATCGGTTGGATAATCGATAAACAATTTGGACTCGTCGATATAAATCATCGCAGGAGGTATAGAGGGTCCGATACATTTACGACAGAAAATCAGGCTGTTCAAGTCTACTATACAAGCTACCCAAGGCGTCGTAGAGATCGATTTGACTGGTGGATAGTATACAAGATTAAATCTAGAAATATATTCAACGTTGGAGACCTAGCATACCAAGAGGACCAGATCGGAAAGTCCCAATACTTGGGACAACACTCAGATACAATGGATGTTGAAAATATTGTTGAGAAAAATAGAGGGGAGAAAGAGGTTGATACACAAGACTTAGCTGTCAACCAGGGAAGAAAGAGGCGTCTTGTCCCAAATATTGAGGCAGAAGAAGAAGAAGAAGAAGAAGAAGAAGAAGAATTTGATGGGGATGAGGATACAGATGAAATCGACGATAAAGATAAGGATGAGGATGAGGAGGATGATGATGAAGACAAGGCCGAGGATGAGAACGAAGACGATGATTAGGTTAAATATTGTTGTATATTAAAAACACTTCCAATTACGTGAATTAAGTTTGATCTCATAAAAGCAATTACGTGAATTCATGTTTTTTTTATTCGATTATTTACTTATTGCAGATGGCACTCATAGTCTTTTTCGTCGCGGCGGCACTCGTCTCCCTACTGGTGGTATTTATATTTTAGTTTAGTTTTTTATATCCATTTACACTTTTATATTGTTAATTATGTTTATGTGTTCTATTTACAGGTCATGATGGCTGGCCGTGGTCGTGGTGCTGGTGGTGGTCGTGGTGGTGGTGGTGGTGCAGGTCGTGGTCGTAGTGGTGCTGGTGGTCGTGGTCGTATTCAAAGTTCCCGGAATGTGACCCCATCGAGCGACCCCGACCCGAAGAGTACCCCGGGCACAGACGCATCCCGTCCTCGATCGACCACTTCATCGAGGCATGAGTCTGGATCTGCTAGCAGATCCGTTCTGCTATCGGAACCACCAGCAGCGGATCCACCAAGGGATGCCCCAGTTACTGCATAGTGGGCCCCGGAGTACCCCCATACTCGGTTCCATCCGGTTACTGGAGAGTACATGCGCGGACCCGCGGATCCTCCGACGGCACCAGAGAGGCCGAGAAACGAGTTTCGACGAGAGCTATGGCCCGCGGGGACCTCGTAAGTAAATTTAAGATAATTTATTAAATTTCTTTCATTTATTCAAGTTAATAATCCAGTCGTTTCTTCTTTGTAGGTTTTTTCCGTTTAATGTTGGCAGGGCTCTTAGAGAAATTATCAGGGCTAACTTCCACGGTCCCTACCTCAATTTTTCATCGGTGCCCCTAAACGTGAAGTACGTCTAGCTCGACGAGTTGAGGGTATATATCTATATCTTCTGGTTAATTATTAGTTACTCTTTAATCAACCATTTTTAAAATTACGTGATAATTGAATTTCTATGTTAGACGACGTACTGGTGGCCCCTCCATCGCGAGGACGCGATCCGCAGGACCTACAGAAGCGCTGCCTCGAAGAAGATACGGGATATGATTCATGACCTGAAAATGGGGCATACGAGGCCAAATTGGATCCGGCAGGAGTATTATGAGGACCTCTTAGGTATGATGGATACCCCTACGTACAAGGAGAAATCAGAGAAGGCGAAGGCGAACCGACAGGCTGCGGGCCTTCATACGGGGGGATCAAGTTCCCACGCAGCGACGCTTGCAGATCTGGTTAGCTACCGTAAATTTATTTCACTATCGAATTAGGTATTATTAATTAAAGGAGTTATCGACGTTCTACGAAAATTTCGTATGTAGGCCCAACGAGCGGTGAAGGAGGAAAGGGCGCCAAAATCGGTCACCATGCACGACGTGTTCCAACATACGCACAAAAGATGGAAGGACGGGAGCTTCGTCGACGAGAGGGCCAAGGAGACTGATGTAAGTACTTATGTTTATGAGATTTATGTTAGAATTAAAAGTATTCGGACTATAACTTAGGTAAACTTAGGATTCACACTTAACTTAGTGAAACATAGGATTTAGATTATAACTTAGGTAAATCTTATAATATAAACACATTCATTTGATAGGCTGCGTATCGTGAGGCCCTTAGTCGGGCTCAGTTAACTGACACCGAGGATGTCGGTGAAACGACGCCCGCCCGGACGCCCTCTTCTTTGGACGCTCGCAACGACTTGTTCGTAGATACCGTCGGCGTCTTTAAGAAAGGGCTCCTGTACGAAGTCGGCTCCCTAGGGCCGTTGCACATGGCGACGCAGAGATTTCTACCGACACCGCCTCCTCTCGTGGCCCCGGCAGACGATGATGTTAGGTCGCAGCTTATGCAGCTGCACGAGGTGGTATCGTCCTTACGGGAGCAATTTGCCACGTACTTTCTGCCTCCGTCTGCTGCTGTCGGTCCGTCTGCTGATGGTGTTGGTCCGTCTTCTACTGGTCCGTCGACTGCTGGTGTCGGTCCTTCTTCCGTGGGTCATCTTTCTTTCAACCCTGATGCCCCTGTGGTACCGCCTACGACTGTGACGTCACTCCTGGATCTGATGTCGCTAGAGCAGCTACGCCGACTTCCGAGCAGTGTCTATAACGGCTTGCCGCCGTACCTAGTGGAGGAGTATATTCGTCGATCGCAGCTGGGATTACCACCACCGGACAATCGACCTCCTCCTTCTTCTTAAAATATTGTATTAAGAAAATTTAGAATATTTGTGAGAGCTTTGGATTAATTGTGCTATAATCGGATTATAGCACCGGATATTATGTTACTCTTCAGGATAATTGATGTTTATTTTCTACTAATTTGGTTTGGTCTGTGATTCTTGGATAATTGGTGTACATTAAATTCGTATGTGCATATTTAGTCTATGTGATTCTTAGATAATTGGTGTGCATTATATATTTCGTCTATGTGATTGTTGGATAATTGGTGTGCATTATATATTGGTTTGGTTTATGCATATTTTTGTGAACATGAAAAGTGCTGCAATATTTTTTTTCCAAAAAATCTCAGTTAGCGACGGACTAGTGACTGGTTAGCGACGGATATTCCCAGTTTCTGACTGATTTTCGACGGATGAGCCGTCGCTAACTAGAGATTTAAAACTGTTTCCAGGTAGCGACGGGTGATCGACGGAATATCCGTCGGCAAGGTTCTGGTGGTATATAGTTTGACGGAATAGCGACGGATTAGCCGTCGCCAAGGCGACTGATAATCAGCCACTAATCAGTCGCTCTCGCGACGACATAGCGACGGACAATCCGTCGACAAGGTTCTGGAAATGCTTGACATTTCTAGAACCATGGCGACGGACAATCCGCCACTAATCAGTCGCTCTGTCGACGGCGTAGCGACGAATTAGTGACGACTATTCCGTCGCCATGGTGCTGGAAATGTCAAGCATTTTTAGAAGCTGATCAACGGATTTTTCGTCAGCAAACCGTCGCTAATCCGTCCTTTTTTATCGACGGCGGTTGACGGATTAGCGACGGAACGATACACTCTGATACGCTATTACGACGGTTTACCGACGGAACTTTACGTCGCTATTGTCTAAACAGTTCAGTATTTAATACTTAAAATAGACGACAGTCCATCGGAAAGTAGTCGCTTATGCTTCGTATTGTGAAGTCGAAATGCCGTCGCTAGTCCGTCGCTTGACGACTACGTAGCGACGGACCGTTATTAGAGACGAGCTGTTTGCCGACGGATTTTTTTGCCCAAAACCCGTCAGTGATCGGTCGCTAATAGAAATTCCCGTCGTACTGGCGACGGATCTGGCCGTCGCTAAATCGATAAATTTTGATAGTGATTCCCAGATATATCGGATGATCATATCCCAATTTATGGTCCGTAACCTCGCGGTTTGGTGCGTCATTTACGTATCCGTCTCAGTCTTGACAACAACTCCAGGTGCTCTAAGACACCGATCGAAAACCTCTTCGTCTATATAAAAATTCTTCAATCTAGTCATCATATATAAAAATACTTCAACAGAACAAACTTTTGCCAAATTCTCGTCCTGTAGAAAACCTCTTCGTCTAAGAATTTTTTTAGTCGATGAGAACTTGGACCCATGATATTCCTTGGTTACATGATTTTAAACTGCACGTCGAAAACCTAACTCTATCTAGCGATCCGTGGCCAACTGACCATTAATATCATTAGTAATATTTTTGTTGAATCTTTTAAGAAACTTTTTTTAAGACTCCATAGCTGACATATTCATTTTTTTTATATGTCCGACGATACATATGAGACTTTACAGGGCCGTCGGGAATATATTCTTTTGGAGCGACCGAACATGCCTAGAGGTCCCTTAATTTTGAAAGTTCATTGTTATAATATTTTTATAATACATAGTCAAATATGAAATTGTAGTAATGTAGCTCAAGTTGTAAAGTGTTTATTTTGCATGTAGAGGATAGCATACGTGCACGTGTTATGAACGTATTCTAACATTCTTTTAATTAACTAATGAAGACTCTTTAGGAAGACCAAAAGGCAGTCTTCGTAATTATTAAATTGATCTTATTAAAATTAATGAACTATTTTTTAATTAGTATAGACATATAAGGATATTTTTGAAATTTAAAAGTTTCACCATCAAGTTTTCCTATATATATATATATATATATATATATATATATATATATATATATATATATATATATATATATATATATATAGGAAATAACTTTTATATCCAAAAATCTCTAGTTTCTATTATAAAAGAATACATGTTTCAAAGTGATATATTATTGAAAAAAAATTTAATTAGCAAGTAAAGCACAAATTTTTTGGGATAAATGTGGTTTTAATATTTTTGATGTGTATTATTTGAATTTATTTTGTTAAAAAATGTTTTACATGCCATAAACCTGTAGCTTTTGCAGAAAACAATTATAAGATTGGAACTTGAAAAAAATAACATTATATTTTTTGAACATAATCATAAGAAGTAAAGCACGAGTTTTTGAAAATTAAAAGATGATTCAAACCAAAATGCATTCAAATCCAAAAATTTCTTGCTAGTATGTATATTGAACATTTTGATTAACATGTTTCGTCTTCTCTTTGCAAACAAGCTTCTTCTGCAAATGAATTTATGTAGATTTGAGTAGTACTTTTCAAATATTTCTATATTATAGTTGTTCAATCAATACAATTTTTCTCAATACATGAAAGTTAAAATAATATTTTCTTATTAATTTTAAGGAAAATTTAGACTTTGGGTCTCAAATAAGTTTTAAAATTTGTGTTTAGGTCTCCATATTAAACATAATTAGTGTTTGGGTCTCAAAAGTGTCACCAAAATAATTAGTGACATTTTTTTAGTGACACATTTGGTGACACTTTAGAGACCCAAATAGTAATTATGTATAATATGGAGACCCAAAACACAATTTTAAAACTTATTTGAGACCCCAAATCTAAATATACCTAATTTTTACTTACACATTGGTCATTTTTTAAGAAGAATTAAATTAAACAAAGTGCCATTAATATATACCATCATTTTTTTATACACAAAGTAGGGTCTTGTATTCAGTTTTCTGAACAAGGACCTCGGAATATCTGGACCGGTCCTGGAACTTTGTTTATGTTGCATTGCATGTCTGTTGGACCCACTGTCTTCCAACTCCTACCAAATAAATAGAAGGAATAATACGTTCCCATAATTTAATCCACCGATCTTCCACCACCCAGGCAAAATTTTATACCTCTCCCCCATAATCATAAGAACCACTCGAGTTCGACATAGCCGACCTATTGTGATCGAAGACTGGGATGATGACATTGGAATGCATGCCCACATACCTCAAATGCTTTGACTAATTTACCAACTCTACAAGCTTTTGGCAGGGAAAGATGCTTGCCATTAGCTTCCAAGATGATAATTAGATTAGTCGAATATAAAAGAAGCATGAAAACATGTTTTTCCCCCTTCAGATATCAAATCTTTGATATCTCTTGTTTGATTGGACTTGGGTGCTCTAAGGTTATTTTGGTTTACGGATTTAAAAAATCATAAAAAAGTAGTTTTTTTTCTTTATTTGCTTGTCATAAATTTAGGAACTATTTTTCGGACAAAAAAAAGGAAAAAATAGTTCCTCTCGGAACCACGGAATTAATTTTTTCTTTTTTTTCCATTATTTATTATAAAATATAGGACGTTGCTTAAATGCATTATTGCCTATTTTACCTATTGTTTTTTATCTAAGAAAAATTCATACTTGGAAAGCTTACCATATAGCTTCTCGTTTCTCAGAGTCTCCAAGACAATCCGTAGATGCTTATCATGCTCTTCTTGGGTCTTTGAGTAGATCAGAATGTCATCAATGAAGATGACAACAAACTGATCCAAGTACTCACGGAAGACCTTTTTTATGAGATTCAAGAACACAGTCAGGGCATTGGTAAGACCGAAGGACATGACCAAAAATTCATACTGTCCATACTTGGTGTTGAATGTCATCTTCAGAATATCTGCCTCTCAAACCTTGACCTGGTGATATCCTGACCTGAGGTCGATCTTCGAGAAAACCTTCGCTCCACTCAGTTGATCGAAAAGATCATCGATCCTGGGCAGAGGGTTCTTGTTCTTGATTGTGATGTTGTTCAATGCCCGATAATCTATACACATCCGCACGAATCCATCCTTCTTGGGCACAAACAAAACTGGTGATCCCCAGGGCGAAGCTCCATCTCTGATAAATCTTTGGGCCTTCAGCTCATCTATCTGGTCCTTCATCTTCTTGGCCTCCTTAGGGTTAACGCTGTAGCTTCTTTGTGAAATAGGGGATGATCCAGGTACAAGATCGATAGTGAACTCCCCGTCTCGATTAGGGGGTAAACTGGGTAGATTATCAGGAAAGACATCTAAGAATTCCGCTATCAGGGGATGAAGGGGTCTGGAATCTTCGGTGATAGAGGTATAGGTAACGCACTCCAAGCACTCTGGTGCTCGAGCAACTTCAAATTCAGGCCCTCCAGGTGGATTAAAGATAACACAACCCCGATGACAGTCTATCAGGACGTGTTGCTTGCTCAGCTAATCCATTCCCAATACTATGTCAAAGTTAGGAAGAGGCATAACAAGAAGATGTGCTAAGAAGGTATGACCGAAAATGGTGATAGGGCAGGTACAAGTCTCAGTGATAGGGATAGGTCCACCTCCAGTCATAAATCTACAAATCGTCTTACTACACCCTACGTCTATATGATAAGCAGCGACAAAATCTGAAGATATAAAGCTGTGCGATGCCCCAGAATCAAACAAACATAAAGTCAGGTGTGAGTTTAATAAGATGGCACTTGCGATGACATCTCCTTCTGGTTCTGGTTCTGCCTCAGGCTCCTCAACGGCCAAGGCAAAAGCTTGCCTAACCCTGTACTGGTTGTACCACTGCTGCTGGGAAGGAAGTGGACCCTTCTGCTGTCCAGGTCCTGCTCTGAATGCTGTGGGGAAATCTCTGATCTGGTGGATAGCAGACCCACAAGCAAGACAGTAGCCCAGTCTTTTCCTGCAGACATCTGATGAGTGTCCGGGCCTCTTGCAGAAGGTGTAAGTGACCGTCTTCGGCTGGTTCTGCTGGGGTACCCCGTGGTGCTGCTAAGAGGGCTTGCTGTTGGTGTTGGGCCTCTTAGAACTTCCCTGGAGGTGGCTGCTGGATCCAGGGTGCTCTCTCTTGGTACGGCCGGCTGAACTGGCCTCTACGTCTTGGGCCACCTTAAGCATCTTGTCGAACGTCTTAGCTCCGTTCGCAGCAACATGACTGCGGATCTCCTCCCGTAATCCATGTCGGAACTTCTGGGCACGTTCCTCTGGGTCTGCAACCAGGCGGGATGCAAACATGCTAAGTCGGTTGAATTTCGATACGTACTCCTCCAGAGTACGGTCTTATTGCTTCAGGTCGTGGAACTGCCTTGCCATGGCTTGCAAAGCAGCTTCTGGGAAGAACTTCCTCTTGAACTGCTTCTTGAAGGAACGCCAGGATGTTCCTCCAGTCATAAATCTGGGCTCGCTCCGATACCATATGCTAGCAACATCTTGAAGCTGTAGAGCTACAGCCTCTACCATAAGTCCAGGTGGGATGCGAGCAACGCTGAGGAGTCGCTCCATGTCATCCAGCCACTCGTCCGCGTAGGTTAGACCTTCAGTCCCAACTATCGGCTTGAATACAATATTTATCGAGACAAGTTTCATATCTATTTATAATATTTGGATTATGTCACTCGTAAATAAATGGGTAAAGTGGAGAACTAAAAGATGGCTATTTAGTATTAATAATCAGAATGTTTTGTCTTAATTTAAAATCATAATTTTGGCAAGAAAATCGTATTTTTATGCAAAGGTGTTATTTTAGTATTTAAAATTTTAATTTCTCTTTTAAATTATGAAAAATGGTTAAATGGTATTTTCTAAGGAAAATCGTTTTTGTTAATTATTAATCCCAATAAAGAAATTCCACTTTCAAATATTTTTAGATAAATCTATTTTCCTACAAAATAACTAATTTCAAAGAAATACATTTTGAAGTAATTTTTCTTAAATATTATTTATTTACGACAAAACCTATATTTACTTAAACGGTTATATATTAATTTTAGTTTGGTAACAAAATCTATTTTTATGTACAAATGGCTTCCAATTAGGATCACCAACCTGTAGAATTGACTTAGTTTTCTACCTTAGATTTAGGGCGTAATTCTGGTTACTGAAACTGGCGTTACGATCTTGTAGGTTCGGATCTGTAAACCCTAGCAGTCACTTTCTGGTTGCTGCCAAGTCAAGGAATACTCTGAGGCAAGTTTCATATCTATTCCATGTCTGTGTTTTATATTGATAATTAAATGTATGCATCAGTTAGATACATGTAGTATAGTTACACTGATTCATCGTGGATCCCTTTCGGACTCCACATAGGTTGATGGATTGCTGGATGTCTATCTTGACATGTTTATTATTGACTCATTGACTCATTGCTTGGGGATTGCTTGGGGGACTAGTATAACGTCTGTGACCAAAGCCAAATCTTGCTCGTTACTTGTCTGCGCTAACCCCAACCTCACTGTGGGTTGAGCCGTACCGTATACTATTTCGTTTCGGCCGAAATGTTAGTATACATATTGTTTCTATCCCAGCTGGTCATAGGCCCTGTTATATACTCAAACACTAGCTTGGCATTGCATCATTCTGGACATTGACTTCATCTTGCTTGTTGGTCTTTTTTACTATTAAATATAAAAAAATATATTATTTCTTTAACTGTCTCGCATTTTATATTTATTATTAATTTAGAATTGCTAGATGTGGATGAAATATGTTCTTGCTCCCTCTTGACTGGAGACAACATTTTTTAGGTGGTTGCGACGAAAAGGAGCTGCCTTACTGCACTTTCTACGGGACAGACTTGGATTCCGGAGAGGCTGAACCAGGAACCCCTGAACCCTAGAATGTTGGCTTAGCACTTTCCTTTACTTTCTTTTCAAAATCTTTTGTAATAAAATGAATATTGTAGTTGTTTGTTTATTTCCAAATTTTTCCCAGTTGAATAAAATGTTTCATTTTCGTTAGATGCTTCTGCATGTTATGTTTCACTGCTTGATACAGCTTACTGCCGCCGTCTCACAACGGTGCAGGCTGGGCATGATCCGACTAGATCCACTACATTGGGATCGGATCGTGACATGTTTTTAGTGGTGGCCCATACAGGTCTACGGTTCTGTAACATCCCCAACTTTCTCCTGAACTAAAGGACTGTAACATCAGCATCTATATTTCTCCAATGAAACATAAATTATCAATTTTATTTTTCTTACCTTGGCAGGCCTCTTCTCTGTCTGTGATGTTTGCAACATTGCCATGGCAACATTATGGGCATTCTCCATGCCCTCCTTCATAATTGCGGTCTGCTCACGATTCACTTCTTTTTGAACTCTCTGGACCTCAAGTACTCCTCGTAGCAGGCTTACGAGGTCAGCGTTGTCTACTGGTGCTGGTGGAGTAACTGGAGAAATTGCTTCAATAGGTGGGGTTGTGGTCCTCGCAGGGATCGGCACTGCTGTATGCACTGTGGAAGTGTAAGCAGCACGCGGAGGCCGTGCAGCTTGAGGACGATCAATAAGCTGCAACGGAGAGGGGTCTGACTGAGCCTGAGTTGGAGTATTCTCATAGGATTAAACCTCGTCATCAACAGGCCCAGAATGAGTAGTCTTACCCTTCGCCATCTGCGAACAGGTTTGGGTACAAACATAAGCAAGGGAGCCTAATAAATCTATAAGCAAACAAAAAATAGTTATTAAAGTATATAATTTCGATCCTATAATGTTACAGGATAAATGTTATCTAAGTGTTCTAGTTGTTTCTAAGTCTGTTTTCCTAAAGTCTCATCTAAGCCTAGGTCAAGTTACAGAACTGCAGGTTGGTCTAGACTAAGTTGACTAGACCAATTTACAGAACCATAGACCTGTATGGGCCACCACTAAAAATATGTCATGACCCGATCCCAATGTAGTGGATCTACCCGATCCCAATGTAGTGGATCTAGTCAGATCATGCCCAGCCTGCACCGTTGTGAGACGGCTCTTCATTTTTTGAAAAAGCTGTCTGCTCAGTCTTCAAGACGCACGCCACTATCACTTAGTATTAGATGCTTGATGGGAGATTAGATTAGGTGGCCGCATCAATCATGCATCGCATGGGGCTGACAAGCGTATCGGCTGCGTGGCGTATCTCCCTTGGTTAGCTTTGTTGAGTCTTTCGAGGCTCGAATTGATGACTCTTTGACTTAACTAAGTTTGAGGTGGCAAATTTATCGCCATTAATGCTAGGTTCATCGTATTAAGTTCGGGGAGAACTGCCACTTGGCACATGGGTTTGATTGCCCTGGCCTATAAATTCATCATTTGTGGAGAGAACTTCTCATTTCTGAAATAACGTTTAGGCAACTCTAGAGGGGGGTGAATAGAGTTTGTGTCGATAATTACCAAATAAAAATTAACTCTATATCACCTCCACAAAACAACTATCAAGATAGTAAATAAATCAGAGAGAAATACGGAAGTAAATAAAGATCAGAAAAGAATACCTGAACACAGCAGTTTTAACCTGGTTTCCCTTATGGAGGACTAGTCCAGGACTGAGAACTCTAGCTCATGATTGAAATCCACTATTTGTGAAATAGTGTACAACCACGTGCCTTTACTCAGAAGATCACGCCAACTTCTTACAGATTCGCAGGTGGCAAAACTTGGAATTGCCCAAGTAACTTTTCTTTCACTCTTGCACACAACTTCTAGCTGATATCACACTGAGCACCTTAGGCTAAGGAGAGTTGTGGCTTAGGAGATATGGAAGAATAAGGCTTAGAGTAGTAGAGCATAGAAGGCTTGAATATTTGAAGGTGAGAGATAGAAAGATGATTTGAAATGAGAGAAATCAAGCCCCATTTATACTACTCTGGGGAGGCAGAGTTCGGCCCGAATTCTGCCACAAAAATTCAAATTTTTGAACGTTGGACAGCTTTGTTGGCCCAATGATTGTATCATGTTTTTGAATATGGTTAATATGTTAAGTTTAGCATTTCATTTTTACTAATCTTCATACTATCGCTACAGCATTCCTACTTATACTTTACCTTTGATGATATGTGCCTATTGGTTTACATATTAGTGATATGAGCTTATCTATCTTAAATTTAATCGGGTTACCAAAATCAAAACTATGTTTTTGATTGTGGTCATTCAATTAAGTTTAATCATTATGATATCACTAACATTTATGCTATCACCTTAGCGCTTATACTTAAACTCAGCATTGTCCTAATGTACATTAAACTTATCATACTTGCTGCTATGTATATTGCTTTGTTCGTCTAACATGTACATGCAGCATGTACATGCAGAAAAGCAATAAGCAAGATAAATATGGACATATGCAATAAAGAAATTATGGTGGGCCAAAGACGACGGATCCCACAAGATTTCTCTGAACCACCCGACGACATCTCCGGAGCCACGCACTCGGGGGTTCCACTGCCCGGTCAGTGGACGGGGGTCGAGGGGGCAACGCCCTTCGTCGGGGGTTCGGGGGCGAAGCCCCCGAAAGGTATTCAGTTTTCACAAACTGGATATCTTTGGACAGCTGCCGCCAAAGAAAAAAGCCAGCACCTATCAAAGAAAGAAGCCAAGCCATGCCATCATCATTTCAAGACTCTGAAGAAGCCTGCACCTGCTACAGTATATCTGGAGTCTGTAATGAGTCTTAGGAATAATTGTAAACATAAGAAATGGATGGCAAAATCGAAAGCTAGGGTAGAAATTAGCTCTGGGTCATTTTCGGATGAAAACCGACATACCGACGGTATACCGGTCTATACCGACGGCATATCGATTTTATTCACAAAAAGTTTCTGTCTACAAAATTGGCATACTGACGGCATGTCGGTCCATACCGACGGTATACCGATTCAGTAACGTTTGAAATTCCAACGGTCGGATTTCGAGCATTTAATGATCCTAACGGCTATATTTCTAGCCGTTGTATTCCAGACCGGTATACCGATGGCATGCCGGTCCATATCGACGGTATACCGGTTCGCTGACTGAAAAGTTGTGTTTGGCTCTTTTCAAATGCTTTGGTTATAAATAGCCTTGAACTCCTTCATTCAAGGTTGATGCTTTGAGCCTAAAAATTTCTAAACCACCAAAGCCTATCCATAAACAACTCTACAAAGCTTTCATTTGCCATCCACAAATTGTGTTAGAGTTATTGAGTTGAAAAGTATGATCTTCATCTTATTGTATAAGGAGATCAAAACTTATTGTGAAAGGTTGAAGTTGGAGAGTCTTCGTATCCAAACTCTCGGTTGAAGTTGGAGAGTCTTCGTATGCAAACACTCGGTTGAAGTCGGAGAGGCCTTCGGATTAAAGCTCTCGTGTAAGAAGTTGGCGAGTTCTTCGGATCCAACCTCGTGTGTAACTATTTACTCAAATAGTGGATTAAAGCCGGAGAGAGTTCTGGGACTGGAGTGCCTCTTGGGAGGATACCGGGATATATCGTGTGTCGGTATTGTTATTGCTTCTTCTCTTACACTTATATTTTTAAATTGCCCATTAGCTTGTGTTAAGTGCTTGATTAGTTAGCGTGACCCTATTCACCTTCCCTCTAGGGTTTCTACAATTGGTATCAGAGCAAGGACTCTATTGTTAGGCTTAACATCCTTAGAGTAGATCCTTGTTATTTTTCTATGGCATCGTATTCCTCCTACTCCTCCTCCGATAAAGAGGGTTTTACTTCTAGTAGCATAGACAATCATGTTTTTTCTAAATGCAAGAAATGTTCTAAGTGGAAAGCCATGGCTAAACAATCCTTAGAGATTCTTGACAACCTTCATTTTACAAATAAAGAACTTTCTGAAAAGGTTATTCATTTAGAAGAAGCAAATGAGTTTTTGAGAAATAAAAACAATGATTTATTATCTAGACTTGATTCTCAAAACTCATCAAGTGTTTCTTTAAAGAGTTTGAATGAGGCTTTAATTTTGAAAATTAAATCTCTTTTCTCATCTATAGAAGATCTTAAAAGTCAAACGCTTGTGTTAACTTCTTTGCACGATTCTTCTATTGATTCTTTAAAGAAACAAAATGATGATTTTATTTCTTGAATTGCTTTATTTGAAAAAGAGAATTATGCTTTAAATGCTAAATTTGATTCTCTTACTTGTTTGTATAATGATTTTCTATTAGAACATAATATTCTTAAAACAAAATCTTCTCATGCTCACTCTAAAGATATTCATCATTCTAGTATGTCATATGTTCATAACCATGCTCATTTTGATACATGTACACACACACTAGCATTAGGTGCTTTTATTGCTCTCGTATTGGACACATGAGCTTTACATGCCCTATTTGTAGGACCTTTACTACCAATGCTAGAGTAAGTGCTATATGGGTCCCTAAAGCTAATAAATGTGGATCCAAGTTTATTTGGATACCAAAGTCTTCATCTAATATTGTAGGTGAAGCTTCTTGCATCGGAACATAGCACCGAGGAGCATGTTGGTGGTTGCAAAGGTCAAAGGTTATCTTCCAAGCAATTGCACCAACACAAGTGTGGCCACTAGAGCCACTTTGGTAACATGCTAAACGATTCTCTTTAAATTGTTTATATTTGTAGAATCTATCATGTTTCTCTTGATGTCTTGCTACTAGCTCACATTGATATCCTTTAGTTGTCTTCTATATTAATCAATGTGAGATTTAATACTAGCATGCTTAGTTAATTTTATTATTAATGATTTATCTAGCATGACTAGTTGCTCAGCTTAAATGATTAGTTCACACTATATAGTTTATCACTCATTTTCTATTAGTGTGACACATTTATAAAGCATGCATATCACTCTAGTCCATAGGAGCTTGGTTTTGATTTGAGTTTATATGATTTTAACTCTCCGTCTTTAAAGTTTTTGAAATAGTTACTTCTTGCCGGTTTGTATTTAATGTCATTTTTTCTTAATCAGTATTTGTGAATATTTATGTTTAGCACAAGCTTCTTATCACTTGACAAGTATATACTTATACTTTTACTTTAACCTTGTGCTCACATAATATATTTATTATTGATTCTCATGTTTATTTTGATTAAACCTCTTATGAATCAACTATGTCTTTGCCTAATAAAGATTACTTATACGTGTTTTAAATTTGTGATAGTTTTTCAAACATTCATTAAGGATACATAACTATATTCATTATATTTTTATTTACATATAGATCATGTATTTCTTATGTTGATATATATTTTTGTATAAATATCTTTATATGGGAATATGAGTTAAGCTAAAGTTTTATATTGACTTGAAGAGTATTTAATTATACTTGTTACCTTCAAACTTGTGCTTATCTCATACTTAGCTATTGATTTCTTTGACCAAATTTGTGCCTCTTGAATCAATTAGCTTCTTCCTTAAAGTCTTCTTTTGATGATATCTTCTTGACTTTTTGGTTGGCATTATGGATACATGTTCTTAATTGATTTTTGATGCTTTTGTTAAAAGACTCCTAACTTTTGATATTTATTTGTTTTATATCTTTAAGTTGGGATGGTGAGAGAAAATATTTGTTTATGTCTTGCACTTGACTATTTATGGAAGTTCTTTTAAGAATCACATGGTTTTGTGCTGTGTCGTATTTTTATATTTACCTCCGTTTTTAGTGCAAATTTTCAAATCGATATCTTCTATATATTTCTATAGTGCACTATGAAAGCTTTTTCGTAAAATATAATTCTTACTATCTTTAGCATATTTAGCTTTCTTGATCGTTATAATCTTTCTTTGCTCATTCCTTGGGTACTATGCTTTCTTAGAATTATTGCTGCCCAATGATGCTTTTGTAGCTCATGAGAATACATGTAATTGATACATCATATTTCTTATGACTTTAGCCCCTATGGTTTGAGCTTTTATGTTGAAATTTTCTATTTCTAGAGAAAACATTTATTTCACAATGGATATAATATTTTGCATTCTCTAGATCGATCTATTATTTCATTATCTTAGACTAATCTCAATACTTGGCAAGGAGATTTATTTTATTATTATTTTTTTGGATATCTCTTTGGCCATATTTTGATAGAGTCTAGTTCATTTTTTTTGCTATCTTCTTGCTCTTATCATTGCTTAGCAAAGAGTCTATAAATCATTTTGATCATTCAAAATATGTGCCCTTAATTATGAACTCTATGCTTAAGCAAGTATCTTTAGTGTTTGAGACTTAAGATTTAATAAGCACTTTTATCTTGTTAATAACTTACCTCATTAATCTTAATTAGTTATGTAGCTTGCTTAGTTATGATATATTGTTAAGCTATATAATCCATGTTCACGTTCACTCTTCTAGCTATTATTTTTTGTTTCAATCTATATATGATATGCTAGTTTCCAAAAATAAGATGTATGAATTGTCTTGATGTGATTTGTATTCTATTTTAGATACGTATGTCTTGTTCTCTAAAACTAGTTTGACAAATATTTGATTTGATCTTATTTTTCAAAAGAGGATTGTGATTCCTTACTTTAACTTCCTTCCATACTAGTCATTAGTATCTCTTAATTTTTCTCATTTTGAGTCATGATTTTATCGTATTATCATTTACATCTTTTTGCTTATATTTGCAATCATTTAAATGATAATGACTCTTTTCCATATTTTTCATTGATTTATGAGATTTTTTTTGGATTTGTGATTTTCTCTTGATGAGATTCATTGGATCATATTTATTCAATTATTTTCTTTATGAATGATCCTAATAGTTGAGTAGTTCCATATAATCTTATTATGTGATTATCAAACTAATTTATTACTCTACTTTGACTACTCATGGATTGCCACATATGGGCCTTTGCTATTTGAACTTTATGGATTATTATTTACCATTAGCAAGGTTTGAATTTTACCTGTTGATGGGTACATATATGGTGAAACATAACTAGTCCTTGCAAGGTAATAAATTGGTTTATTCTTTCTTAATTAGATAATCATGGACACGATTATTGAGTTTTTTATTTTATTTTTGAGCTATATTCTGTCTATCATCATGATTATTCTTAATTGACTTTATTCTTTTTCATGATAACATTTTCTCGAAGGATAACATACATTGATCTATCATATTTAAATATGAGATTCTTCTATATAGATTAATGTATGCCATCTTTTGATTATACGTGCTTAATTGGAATATTCTTCTAATTTTTCATCTTTAGCGGCTATTAATTGGATATCTCTTCTTGACTAAAGATGATATTATTCGTCTTTTGACGATATTGTAGATTTATATGCATTAAGCAAAGGGGAGAAATCCATAGTTGATTTACCCCTAAATCCTTTAGTTATATATCTTATGCTATAAGTGCTTTTGGAACTAGATGCATATTTTGAGGGGGAGCAAATTAATTGATTCAATTCATTTATACCCTGTAATATGTCGTATACCTAGTTCATCATGGACCCATATTTTCTTCTATTTTCATATCCTATTGATTGAGGTCATGATATTTTTATTTGTAAAGGACTTATGAGAGTGTATGCAATTGTCTTCAACATATTATTTCTTTTTTATATAGTTTAACTAAGTCATCTTGTTAATATTAACTTTCATATCTTATCTTGATGACTATTGTGCTTTTATTGTTTTGGCTTTCCTTATATGCTTAATTGATTTGGCTTTTCTTATTGAGGACTTACCTAAAATTCTTGTTTATCTATATTGGTAATACTTTGAGGGGGAGCATTCAAGTCGACTGAATTTCTCCTTCTCAAGTATTTTTCTTCTTTACCTTCATGTTTATCAAAAAGGGTATTCATATAGCATGATAAGGTAATTGATTTCAAATGCATGAACTTGGGTAGGTATACAGATTTTGCAAATAATGAGATTATTCTATATCAATTGCTCTATTGTACATTGATCATTCATTTCTTTTGTTCTAGTACTATTTATTTGTGGACAATTTTGACTTTCAAATGGCTTTTTGATCAATGTTTCAAGTTTATATTTCAATTGATATTAAGTTTATATCTTCCAACTATCTCACTCGATTTTTTTTATCAATTACTTTGCAATTATCTAATCCTCATGGCTTTTGACTAAAATCCTTTATGTCATAATTCTCTTCCAAAAATAGATTAATATTTCATATCATATTATGTTTTGGATTTCTTTCTTGGATTTCATGTTGGTAAACTATCTATTGATTATTTTCAAATACTTTTAGTTCTACCAACTGTATTGTGTTTTGACAAGCTATTTTCTATTTGGTACTCTACATTTGATATGTAGTTTCTATACTTGTCTTTACACACTTCTCTTATTGTTCTTTATTTAATATTTCTTGATCATGATTGTCCATGCCTTTCTCATGCTCTGATTTATGTACTTAAGATTGATTTTCTTTTATATCTTAGTACGGGAGAGCCTATTTTTGATCATGTCAAAGGGGGAGAAGTATGTTTAAGTTTGTATTTATAAGTAATCTAAGTAGTATGCTTTCAGTGATATTACTTATGTCTTTTGTATATTAGTGATACATGCATCTATTGTGTCCATACTAAACTTAACCGATTTGCCATAATCAAAAAAGGGGAGATTGTTGGCCCAATGATTGTATCATATTTTTGAATATGGTTAATATGTTAAGTTTAGCATTTCATTTTTACTAATCTTCATACTATCGCTACAACATTCCTACTTATACTTATACCTTTGATGATATGTGCCTATTAGTTTACATATTAGTGATATGAGCTTATCTATCTTAAATTTAATCGGGTTACCAAAATCAAAACTATGTTTTTGATTGTGGTCATTCAATTAAGTTTAATCATTATGATATCACTAACATTTATGCTATCACCTTAGCACTTATACTTAAACTCAACATTGTCCTAATGTGCATTAAACTTATCATACTTGCTACTATGTATATTGCTTTGTTCGTCTAACATGTACATATAAAAAAGCAATAAGCAAGATAAATGTGGACATATACAATGAAAAAATCTTGGTGGGCCAAAGACGACGGATCCTATAAGATTTCTCTGAACCACCCGACGATATCTCCGAAGCCACGCACTCGGGGGTTCCGCTGCCCGGTCAGTGGACGGGGGTCGAGGGGGCAACGCCCCTCGTCAGGGGTTCGGAGGCGAAGCCCCCGAAAGGTATTCAGTTTTCACAAACTGGATATCTTTGGACAGCTGCCGCCAAGGAAAAAAGCCAGCACCTATCAAAGGAAGAAGCCAAGCCATGCCATTATCATTTCAAGACTCTGAAGAAGTCTGCACCTGCTATTTTATATCTGGAGTCTGTAATGAGTCTTAGGAATAATTATAAACATAAGAAATGGATGGAAAAATCGAAAGCTAGGGTAGAAATTAGCCCTGGGTCATTTTCGGATGAAAACCGGCATACCGACGGTATACCGGTCTATACCGACGGCATACCGATTTTGTTCACAGAAAGTTTTTGTCTACAAAATCGGCATACCGACGGCATGCCGGTCCATACCGACGGTATACTGATTCAGTAACGTTTGAAATTCCAATGGTCGGATGTCGAGCATTTAATGATCGCAACGGCTATATTTCTAGCCGTTGCATTCCAGACCGGTATACCGACGGCGTGCCGGTCCATACCGATGGTACACCGGTTCGCTGACTGATAAGTTGCCTTTGACTCTTTTCAAATGCTTTGGTTATAAATAACCTTGAACCCCTTCATTCAAGGTTGATGCTATGAGCCTAAAAATTTCTAAACCACCAAAGCCTATCCACAAACAACTCTACAAAGCTTTTATTTTCCATCCACAAATTGTGTTAGAGTTATTGAGTTAAAAAGTAAGATCTTCATCTTATTGTATAAGGAGATCAAAACCTATTGTGAAAGGTTAAAGTTGGAGAGTCTTCGTATCCAAACTCTCGGTTGAAGTTGGAGAGTCTTCGTATCCAAACTCTCGGTTAAAATCGGAGAGGCCTTCGGATTAAAGCTCTCGTGTAAGAAGTTGGCGAGTTCTTCGGATCCAACCGCGTGTGTAACTATTTACTCAAATAGTGGATTAAAGCCGGAGAGAGTTCCGGGACTGGAGTGCCTCTTGGTAGGATACTAGGATATATCATGTGTCGGTATTTTTATTGCTTCTTCTCTTGCACTTATATTTTAAAATTGCCCATTAGCTTATGCTAAGTGCTTGATTAGTTAGCGTGACCCTATTCACCCCCCCTCTAGGGTTTCTACAAGCTTGTACCAAGCAGGCCCTAAAAATCAGTTCCTAGAAATCAGGGGACAGAGTTCGATCCGAACTCTGTGTGGGGGCAGAGTTCGGCCCGAACTCTGCCTCCTAGGTGGCAGAATAGCCTTTAGGCCTTTGGGCTTTGTTTGGCTTGGTGGAGCTTGGACTTGGTTCAGGAATTAGTCTGTTTATATGGTAGAGCTTGGAGAGATATGTGCATGGGTTGAGATGACACAGTGCGACTCAACGTACACATTCTTCTAGACTCAATAAATTAAAGATTACAGACTTGGAATAAACAGAAAAACTGGATAGGTCGTTAGGCGGTTCGAAGAAATCTCTTTGTATGATGTCGACTTTGGTCCATCATTAATTCTTCATTGCCTATATCCTGATTTGATCATGTTAGATCATGCTTACTGCATGTCTACAAATACATGATAGACGAGCAATATGATATAGGACAATTAAAACAATGCTGAGTTTAAGTAGCAACATGATAGTGAGTATATGAATATTAGTGACATTATTATGTTAAACTTAACTGATTAGCCATATTTAAAAATACGATGTAATCATTGGGCTAACAATTTCCTCTAATTTCTTCTGGGAGAATGAACTTGACCGATCCTCCTCCTTGGTGAGTTAGCACGCTGTGGTTTGTGGATCTCTTCATTCAAAGAAACTTTGATCTTGATGGTGAACTCCTTCGGAAGACTGAGATATACCCTGAAAGCTATGGATAGAATAGTTCATGCTCGTGCCCATTGTCGATAGTGTTCTTATATGAGACGGGATACAAAGAACAACTCAGAGGTGTTATAGACGTGGATATTCTATGGAAAAGATGTAACAACACATAGTTTGTTGAATGGGATGTTTACTCAGAGGTAATGTGGACATGGTAAACATAGATCTTGGCATCATCTTACGAAAAGGTAAGATTTTAGCTTTACATGGGTGTAGAAAAATAACTCAGAGGTGATGTAGACTTGGATGTTTTTCGACTAAGGAGGTAATAAAGTAATGCACTGGAGCAGCTGGGCTCCAGAGACATATCATGATCAGAGGGAAATGGAAGTACGTGTTTCAAGAATAGTACTTCTTTAGAAATTTGCCATTGATTGGCATCATAAACAAGTTTTTATTAGGTTTTGCGAGTCAGTAGGCACCGTTAGAGTCTCAATGATGAAAGGACCTTCCCATTTGGATTCAAACTTACCAAGTATTTTGTGAGTCATCACCATTGATCTTCTAACTGACAGAACGAGATCCCCCACTTATAAAATCCTTTGTTTGACCTTCTTGTTAAAAACCTAGAAATGCGAACCTGGTAGAGCTCGATGCGCTATTGAGCCAAAAGATATTTTTCGTCCAACGCCTCTAACTTTTGTAACTAATGACGTTGATTGTCTTCCTCTGTCAGCTGGTTCGTAATTGCCACCCATAGTAAGGGAATCTGGATTTCGAGAGGAAGTACGGCTTCGCTTTCGTAGACCAACGAGAATGGTGTGTTGCCCGTCGGAGTCCATACCATGGTGTGGTAGGCCCAAAGACATTCGCCTAGCTTCTCGTCCCAGTCGCATTTATTAGATGACATGATTTTCTTGAGTATTTTGACGATTGTTTTGTTGAAATCTTCAGTCAATCCATTTGCGGTTGAATTGTAATCAGTTGACGCCACATTCTGGATGCAATTTTTATAACAAAACCTGCTGAATGCATGGCTTATAAGTTGTGGACTTTTGTCGTAGATAATCCTTCGGGGTAACCCAAAACGGTAGATGACGTGATGCTTGATGAAGCTGATCATGTTTGAACTATTCACCTTCGACAGAGTACAGCTTACGCCCATTTGGGGAAGTAGTCGGTGATAGCTAGGATGAAGCGATGTCCTCTGGATGAGGAGGGGTAATCGATCAAATGATGTCCATACCCCAGGCTTTAAATGCCCAGGAGGCGACCGTTGGGTATAGAAACTGTAACCCCATCTCCCAGAATTTTAAAGTATAATAATTCAAAAAGGAATTTTTGAATAGTTATTCTATGACTTTGTTATTTATGGAACCATATTATGTAATTATTTTGGGCCTCATTCATTCATTATTTATTTTATTTTTCTTAATTGGGTGATTACTCAGCCAAATTGATCTGTGTAATTTGCTTAACCCCTCTTGGCCCAATAACCAGGCTGCCAACAAGTTTTTGAGCAAGTAAAGCTTAATTTTGAATTTTGTAACAACTTCTCTAATGGTTCCCCCCATTTTAAAATCTCAGCAGCAACTTCCTATATAAAGTACTCCACACCTCTTCTTTCAGTTGCACCAATTCTTCAGAGAGCAGAGCTCATTTTTCCTCCCTCTTCTTCTAACCTTAATTCTCAATGGCGGTGGCAAATGGCGAGTCGAGCGTGGGGAGCTAGGCGGTGCTACCAACAGTGACGAGCATTCTATTCTTTACGGCGGCGCACGGCTTTACAAAGGCAAAGAATTGTTCTAAATTTTTGGCGATCAGTTGAGTTAAGTCCTTTGTATTTTCGCTCTGATCTAGTTGTTCTTGATTCGATTCACTAAACGATGCATCTACTGATCTAGTTCATAGTCCTCGATGAATTTTCCTCGTCGACAAATTTTAATGGATGCTGAGGCTTGTTCGAGCAGTGTTAAACCAGTCCAGATTAATCGATCGGAGTGTTGATCGTCGATCGCCGATCAACAAACCAATCCAGGTGAGTCGACCTAAATTTACGACCATTGTTTAGGTTGGTTGAGCTTTCCTAATTCGATGATTCCATCCTAAATTCTTTGTTGGTCGATGGATCCACGAGATCTGTAATTTTGTATTTTATTTGGCTTTGAAGGAAGCAGGAAAGCTTGAGAGAGGAGTCTCGTATGGCTGACAACTTCTTGTTTGTGTTTATGTCTGAATAGGTTTTAACTAAGCTGGACACGAGGAATTTGTGTCCGATCTTGTGGAAAAATATTGTTGCTGATTCAACTCTTTTTCCAGGTAATTCCTACTATTTCCCAGATCAATAGGATTAGTAGTAGTGGACTAATTTTAGTATTTTTTTGTGTTTTCTTTGTTGCGTATCACACTAAGCTGTGATCAACCTGATTTTGTGTCCAGACCAGTTCGTGTATACGTATCGTGTGGTTCGTGTCTGTGGCATCTGCCATCCCGATTATAATTTAGTAATATTTTTTTAATTTTTATTTGATTAGTTTACATTTAATTTTTCTATGATCATAGGAGTTGTGACTAAGCCCACAGGTAATTTATGACCAGCTTGTGGTCACATGATCTATTGATAGGGTCTATAACCATTCTATAGCTATAATATATTTATTATGATTTTTAGACATTTTTATATATTTTTAAATATTTATTCTATGAAGATTTATATTTATGAATGACTTTCATAATTTATTTTGAGGCCATTTGTGACTATTTTGAGACCCAGTATTTTTCTTTAGGCTCTATCAGTTTAAATATATTTTCTGTATTTTTTTTACAATTTTTTGGATTTTTTTATAATTTTTAGGAATTTTTATATAATTAAAACAAATAGAATTTATATTTTATAGGTTTTTGGAATTTACTGCGAGGTCACATGATGATATTTTGTGTTAAAATATTTTATTTATATTCTAGACACTTAGAAATATTTTCTAGAATTTTTTAGATTTTTTTTGGATTTTTTTTGCAATTTATTTTGATTTATTTGGACTTAAAATGATTTTTTAAATAATTTTCTAATTAAATAAATAAATACCCAGAAATCTACCCCGGGGGCCCACCTGTTGGCGCCAACTGCTACAGTGGCTGCCTCTCTCTCTCTCTCTCTCTCTCTCTCTCTCCTATATAAAAATTATTATATTCGTCCACCCTAATTAAAATTCTACCAGCCTTTTGTGGGAGAACTCATCTAGGGTTTTCGACTTCTCGAAGCAATTTCTGCCAACTCCGACGTGCTTTTCGCGTGCCCTTTTTTGTTGGATTCGTATCGAGGTTGACAGCTCCTAGATCGGGATCCCCTCATCCTCGACTTGTGACTACGGTTTGTGCAAGGACCACAGGCAAGATACCTTGCCTTCCTCTACAGTTTAATTTCATGTTTATAGTTTTCATGTTATTATTGTATTATCATTAGGTACTCTATTTGTTATAGATCTTATATGATTCATTGGTTTTCTAGTTGATTTGATTTATCTATTTTCTATATACCGTGTTCACCAGTTTATTGTCTTACTTGACTTAATAGTGTAGTTATACTGGACTTGTTCACCTTATAGTTCATGCTAGAGTTGTCCTTACCCATGTTTTGATATGAGTCGTACCTGGTCTCACCTGTGCCTTGACTGAGTCGTGTCTTAGAACGAGTACGTGTAGTTGAATTGCTATTTTCCTCTATCATTTTTCCCCAACCAGAGAGTCCACACTCGGGACGAGGGTTGATCAATTGCACCAGAGAGTCCACACTCGGGATGAGGGTGTTTGTTTCCTTGGCACCAGAGAGTCCACTCGGGATGAGGGTGTTTGTCTTGATATGTTTACATCCGGGAGTCCACATTCGGAACGAGGATGTTGTACTTGTACCAGAGAGTCCACACTCGGGACGAGGGTGCCTTGCCGTGAACTAACCAGAGAGTCCACACTCGGGATTAGGGTTAGTGATTAGAACTAACCAGAGAGTCCATACTCGGGACGAGGGTTAGTGATTATAACTAACCAGAGAGTCCACACTCGGGACGAGGGTTAGTGATTAGTTTAAACCTGCGAGTCCACTCGGGGCGAGGGTTTGGTATTCCATTGATCTCATGTTTACTTGTTCATCCAGCAGTTCAGTTACGTGTAGTTGTTCTTGTATTCTATTCATAGTCACCTGTCCGTAGCCACTTATCGTTAGTCACTTGTTAGCTGTGTGGTCGTAGTCTCTTGTCATGTTAAGTGTCGTTCCTTCTTATATCCTGTTTATATTATCATGCATGATTAAACTATTAGATAGACATATTTTATGTATCTTGTTATGTCCCCTGAGGACCTGATAATCTTTTCAGGTTAGTTATTGCATAGAGTTAGTTAGCAGTTCTGGATGGCGGAGGATCATGACGCTTATGGGTTTCAGATGATTACGATATTGCTTGTGAGATTCAGGTATTTGTCAGTGATATTACATTGTTATTCTCTCGTGCTTTCCTTTCATTATCATGAGATATCCTATTTATTGATTCAGTTTATAGACACTTGTTATATTTCTTGGACTCTTATCGGACATTTATGCTAGTGGGCTGCAGACCACGACCCATAGTGTTTATTCATGTTTATTATTCTTATTGTGGATCTATATATAGATTTGTTTGCCATGATTTGGCAGCTTACCCTAGCCGTGACAGCATTTACGTATTCGAGTCGGGCTGGAGTCCGCTTGATGCGTAGCTGGCTTGCTCACGAGCTCGCATCCGAAAAGTGGGTGCGGGCCGTGACAGTGTCCCTTCTCAGTTGCTGGGCCTTGCTGTGTCCGAACTCTGCCTTTGCATAGCACCAGTTCATATGTACATCCTAGCTGGGTGTCTAAACTGGATCTTAGACCATTGATGAAATGGTGGTGTCGAGCCTGGACATTTCCTGATGCTAGGCGCCCTTCTTAAGAACAGAGGATTTCGAATTTGCGTTGTAGCTGTTGAGAGAGTTAGAACCAGCAGTGAATAGCAAATGATGTGTTTATTTTCTTATTTTGTTCTTCTCGACTGAGTACTGATTTTAAATATTTTGGTGTATTTTTCAGTCCAGTTGAATCTAATCCCTGATACAATAGAAGGGCTTTATTTTTCCTAAAGAGAACTCTCTGTTTGACTCATAAGTAAAGATTGCCAATATTGTAGTTGGATTTTGTTAGACTTATAGTCGATTTATTGTTGTTCATATGGTGGAACCTATCGAGTTTAGTAACTGAGAGTTAATTTTGAATGTGAATAACTGTGGATTAATGCTCTAGCTTGAACTATAGTTCTACAGTTTAGTTTGTTTTGATCCCATGGATGAGTCAGTGAGATTGGTAAGCATTATAGTTTAGGTTCAACTCTATTTGATTAAAATAGGATCTCTGTGACAGTTGGGTGCTGGTAACAGCAAGCCTTAATGATCAAACTGGTATCAATGTTCTTTTGTCTTTACATTTTTCTTCACTTAGTTGCCTTTCGATTTTTATGACTTGGGATTGCTTATGGTCGGGTATAGAACTGTAACCCAGTTTTGAAGAATTATGTTTCCTTTTTGAATTCTCAGTTGTATGATTTTGGAAGTAATGAACAAGGTATTGGTTGTATGATGAGGGATAATTGTTGACTGTTTCAGAAGACACTCTGTTGAGCAGTAGGCTGTTTGGCCTTTTTGTTTTAAATTGGTTTGTATATGTCCTACCTGGATATGTTACAGTAGGCTTTTGGTTTCTGAATACTTTAACTGAATGGTTGTTTAACTTCACCCTTTCTTCGAAGTTATAGGATATCCAGAGTTGTAGCCTTCAGTTTGACATAACTGATAAATTGCAAGCTTATATAAGACGTATATTGATGCAAGGTTCATTGAACAATACTGATGTTAGACCGGTTAATAGTTAGTCTGTTTTGAAGTCATTATCTGGTAATATTTCATGATAAGTGGTTAGTTAGTATATATATATTAGCTAGCAAAACTAGTAGATCATTAGGCCTTAATTATTAACCAACTTGTACTCAATAAACAGGAAGATATCCAGCTCCATTGTTTACCCGTACTTTCCCAAAGCAAGGCAAGTACTATTCTACGATTTTTGTGCATTTACATATTTTGTACTTTTCTTGTGACACGTCATGACACGATATCTTGTATCATGTATTTCCTGTTCTTGTACTTACTTGTGTTAGAAGGGGAAATACACTAGCTATGTGACCAAACCTCGGTTACTATATTCATGTAGATAGCTTAGTCCTCGCATCGTGCACGCGGGTCCTAAGCCGTACCGATATTCATGTACTCCTGTACATGTTCCTGTACTCACCCCAGCCGGTCACATAGGCTAGTTGTATTTCAAACATTGTGCATATGTCTTGTACTTCAGGTTCATAGTTTTGTTCCTGTACTTTATTTCCTGTACTACATTCCTGTATTGTCATATTCATTTCCAGTATTTCATATTCATGTTCTCCTGTACTCATTTCCATATCATGATGTTCTTATTCATTACCTAGAACTGTACTTTGCTCTCTCCTGACTAGGATATGTTGCAGGTGAGATGGAGGCTTTGTGTGATACATTCTATGGCCGAGAGCCTGTAGATGCAGTAGAGCCAGCTGGAGTTGCTCTGGACTTAGAGGCTGAGGAAGCCTAGTATCTTACCCGTAGCAGTTTATTTTCTATTGTATTTGAGACTATCAGACTTTATTTCCTTTAGCTGGATGAATGTAATAACTCGTAGACATGTACTTTGATTCTGGGATTCATTTATAGATGCTGTGATTTGTACTTATTCATGTTTATCTGGTTAGATTCCCTAGATTGGTACGACTTACTTCATCGTGTCTAACGATGAAGGCTGGGCGTGTCCGACTCGTGTTCGATTATTCGAGAGCGGGTCATGACATATTTTTAGTGGTGGCCTATGCAGGTCTATCCTAATGGTACCTAGGTATTAGTGTACTATTGGGAGACTTGATTTAAACTAAGGAAAACTTGATCACAGCGTAGGAAATCGGGTACATCGGGTATATATGGATATTATATAAATATTTACATTTACTTGTAGGTTAGGTTTTTATCAATCACGAAGTTTTCTTTTGTTGCAGGATGGTCACTACGAGGAAGACTGCGGATCAGCACGGAGTTGCAGGCAGTTAGGGACAGTCTACACCAGACGTTCCGTTAGAGCAGCTTCTGCCACCGCCTCCTATCTTTCCACCGCTACCCCCGACGATGACGTTCGACGGCGCTCAGGTGATGGCCAAGTTCTAGCAGTTCATGGAGGCTCAGAATCACCAGGCCGCACAGTTTTGGGTGACAGTCATGGATGCGCTCATGACCGAGAGCCGGCAGCACCTGCACTGGTAGCACCTCCAGCACCAGCTGCACCGAGACCAGGGACAGCCAGAGACTACCAAAAACTCTGTCCGATGGATTTTTGGGGCCATGAGGGGATCGTATATGCGGATGAGTGGCTGAAAAATACGGAACGGACACTGAAGATGGCGAGGATCCCGGATGAACTGAAGGTAGAAGTTGTGAGCATGCGACTTTTTGATCTCGCCAGGGCTTGGTACCGAGAGGAGCCCCAGTTAGCTGAGCCCCACGTTCTTTGGGCAGATTTTAAAACTCTATTCAAGGAGAAGTTTTTTCCCGACGTGGAGCAAGATGAGCTTCGGATACAGTTCGAGGCGTTACAGCAAGGAAATATGACAGTAGCGGAGTACACATCAGAGTTCACCTGACTCAGCAGGTTCGCGGAGAACCTAGTTAGAGCACCAGAGGATAGAGCTTGGAGGTTCAAGAAGGGCCTTACCAGAGAGTTACGGCTTGTAGTGGCGATCAGTCAGGCGACGACTTATGCGAGCATCCTCAAGATTGCTCAGGCTGTGGAAAAAGAGGCGGATCCGAAGTTGAAGAGGAAAAGGGCATCGGCAGCAGCAGCTTCCAGACACCGGTGAAGAGGACTCAGACTCAGATTCAGGCGAGGCTACAGCAGCCGGCACATCAGCTTCACCGTCCAGCTAGAGTTCCTACACATCAGCCACAGAGACAGCAGCAGGCAGCTACTTACGCTTTCTGTTACCGGCCAGGACACCGCTTCGACGAATGCCGTAAGAGGCTCGGGCTCTGCTTATTTTGTGGATCAGACGCACACCAGATGAGGGACTATCCACAGGCTACAGCTCGACTGACAGGAAGACCTCGAGGAGCTGGAGGACCACCACCTGTACCACCCAGAGCACTACTAGCTGTACCACAGAGAGTTCAGGATTTACCTACTCAGCAGTAGCATTTTGCACAACATCAGCCGCAGAGGGGACAACCACAGCAGGGACGTGCTTACGTCATGGCCGCAGTTGAGGAGGATGAGGCAGTTCCAGATGTGATCACAGGTTCTATCCTTTTACATTTATTTCCTGCCATTGCGTTATTTGATTATGGAGCCACACATAGCTTTGTATCATATGAGTTTCTGTATAGACACGGCTTCATACCTAAGCCCACTAGGTGGAACTATTGGATTATGACAGGAGGAGGGGTAGTGCCAGTTAGTGAGATGGTGGATTGCCCCATCACTATAGCTGGGAGAGAGCTTAGGGTTCGACTTCTAGTTATGCCATTACCCGGATTTGATATAGTCCTTGGCATCGACTGGATGAGTGAGCAGTTTGCTGGAATAGACTGCCATAAAAGGAAGGTAATTTTCAGCCCGCCTGGAGTTTCACCATTTGAGATCAGCAGACGGATTACAGAGAGGCCCGAGGGAGTCTACTTCGGAGCAGTTGTAGAAGACCAGAAGTTGCCGCACCCACTTATTACAGAGTTTCTCGACGTTTTCCCTGAGGAGTTGCCAGGATTGCCGCCAGATCGGGATGTGGAGTTCAGCATCGACTTAGTGCCCGGATCAGCGTCGAAGTCCCAGCATTGCTACAAGATCAACCCGAAGGAAGCTACAGAGTTGTAGGCCCAGATTGATGAGTTGGAAGGCAAGGGTTTTATTCGGTCCAGTGCTTCTTCCTGGGGAGCATCGGTACTCTTCGTGCCGAAGAAGGATGGGACTGTTAGGATGTGTATCGATTACCGTACACTCAATAGCATCACCATCAAGAATAAATACCCATTACCGCGGATAGATAAGCTGTTTGACCAGCTTAGTGGAGCTAAGGTCTTTTCCAAGATTGACCTTCGGTCACGGTATCATCAGATAAAGGTTCGGGAGAAGGATATTCCGAAGACAACTTTCAATACCCGTTACGACCAGTATAAATTCTTGGTGATGCCGTTAGGACTCACCAATTCTCCAGCAGTGTTTATGAACTTGATGAATAAATTTTTTTACAAGTATCTGGACAAGTTTGTCATAGTCTTCATTGACGACATTCTGATCTATTCGAAGACCTAGGAGGAGCATGTGGAGCACCTGCGGATTGGTTTAGAGATTCTGCGGAAGGAGAAGCTGTACGGAAAGCTCTCGAAGTGCGAGTTCTTCTTGGACAGAGTGGAGTTCTTGGGGCATATGGTGAATGGAGAGGGGATTTCTGTAGATCCTAAGAAGATTGAAGCTGTGGAAGCTTGGGCACCTCCGAAGTCAGTAGCAGAGATTCGTAGTTTCCTGGGGCTAGCAGGTTACTACAGGAAGTTCGTGAAAGATTTTGCTAAGATAGTAGAGCCAATGAAAAAGCTTATGCGAAAGGACGAGGAGTTCATCTGGAGCGACGCCTGCCAGTCAGCATTTGAAGAATTGAAGAGAAGACTCACTACAACACCAATCTAGGTTTGCCATCTGGATCGGAAGGGTTTGTCATCTACAGCGATGCATCGGGAAAAGGCTTGGGATGTGTGCTGGAGCAAAACAAGAGGGTCATTGCTTATGCTTCTAGACATTCGAGGCCTCATGAGAAGAATTATCCTACACATGACTTGGAGCTTGCAACAGTTATTTTTGCCTTGAAACTGTGGAAGCACTATTTGTATGGAGAGAGAGTAGACATCTTTACGGACCACAAAAGCCTGAAGTATGTCTTTACTCAGAAGGAGCTGAATATGTGGCAGCAAAGATGGCTGGAACTCATGAAGGATTTTGACATCAATCTACAATACTACCATGTGAAGGCGAATGTGGTAGCAGATGCTCTTAGTCGATATCCTGTTGCTATATTCCTTTCCATGGACCGACATCTTCTAGAGGATCTTGAGAGTCGGAGGATTGAGATTGTTCTTTCGAAAGTTGGAGGACAGCTGATGCACATGTAGATACAGTCATGACTGTTAGAGAAGATCAAGGAGGCCCAGTTTCTAGATGAGGGACTCCGATGTCTCAGAGGTCAGGCAGAGAAAGGATTTCTTGATGATTTTACTATTGCAGATGATGGATCCCTGAGACACGAAAACTAGTTGTGTGTGCCCAAGGATTTGTGGGAGGAGGTTATGTAGGAGGCCCATTAGTCGCAGTATTCTATTCATCCTGGATCTACCAAGATGTATAAGGATCTGCGGGAGTATGTATGGTGGTATGGGATGAAACGATAGGTTGCCAGATTCATTTCCAAATGCCTTATATGCAAGCAAGTGAAGGCAGAGCGCCAGAGACCAACAGGATTACTCCAGCCTTTACCTATTCCGAAATGGAAGTGGGAACACATAACCATGGATTTCGTCTCTGGTTTACCACGTACGCCCAGTGGCAAGGATGCTATTTGGGTTATCGTGGACAGATTGACGAAATCCGCTAACTTCATTCCGTTCAAGGTAGGGCTGTCGAACGAGAAGCTTCCAGACCTCTACATGCATCAGATCGTGCAGATTCACGGAGTACCAGTGAGTATCGTCTCAGACAGGGATATCCGTTTCATATCGCATTTCTGGAGGAGTCTACAGCTGAGCTTGGGTTCACAGTTGAAGTTCAGCACCGCCAACCATACACAGACAGACGGGCAGTTCGAAAGGACCATTCAGACACTAGAGGACATGCTGCGGGTTTGCGTACTCGACTTCGACGGTTCGTGAGAGGATCATTTGTATCTTGTGGAGTTTGCCTATAACAACAGTTATCTGGCTAACATTGAGATGATCCCGTTCGAGGCACTTTATGGACGGAGATGTCGCACACCTTTATCTTGGGACGACATTGGCGAGAGGACTTTGCTTGGGCCAGATTTGGGGGTAGATTCGGCCGAGAAGGTCAGACTGATCAGAGAGCGTCTCAGAGTTAAACAGGATTGGCAGAAGCACTGGACAGACAACAGCAGACGGCCACTGGAGTTTGCAGTTGGGGATAGAGTGTTCCTAATGATCTCGTCGACTAGAGGTATCATTCATTTTGGCAGAGACGGGAAGCTCAGTCCAAGGTACATCGGGCCATTCGACGTGACGGCACGGATTTGCAAGGTGGCGTATCGACTTGCACTTTCTGCCAGCCTGGAGGGAGTACACGACGTCTTTCACATGTCCAAGCTTCGACGCTACATTTCGGATCTGAGCCATGTGGTGGACTACTCAGAGCTAGAGGTGGGTCCGAGCTTGACCTACGAGGAGCGGCCAGTGGAGATCCTTGATCGGAGGGAGAAACATCTACGGAATTAGACTATACCGCTTGTCCGAGTCATGTGGAGACACCACTCTCCAGAAGAGTCCACATGGGAGCCCGAGGATGAGATGCAGGAATGATACCCCCGTTTATTTGCTTGATTGTATTTTGTATTTTAGAATTTCTTTTTCAATAAAATTTTAAGACTGTGGAAATCATTTGATTTTTTTTTAGTTTAATAAATATGTTATTTTACCTTAAAATTTTGGAGACGAAATTTTTTTGAGGGGGGAAGATTTGTAACCCCATCTCCCAGAATTTTGATGTATAATAATACAAATTTTTTTTTTGAATAGTTATTCTATGACTTTGTTATTTATGGAACCATATTATGTAATTATTTTGGGCCTCATTCATTCATTATTTATTTTATTTTTCTTAATTGGGTGATTACTCAGCCCAATTGATCTGTGTAATTTGCTTAACCCCTCTCGGCCCAATAACCAGGCTGCCAACAAGTTTTTGAGCAAGTAAAGCTCAAATTTGAATTTTGTAACAACTTCTCTAACGGTTCCCCCCATTTTGAAATCTCAGCAGCAACTTCCTATATAAACTACTCCACACCTCTTCTTTCAGTTACACCAATTCTTCATAGAGCAGAGCTCATTTTTCTTTCCTCTTCTTCTAACCTAAATTCTTAATGGCGGTGGCGAATGGCGAGTCGAGCGTGGGGAGCTAGGCGGTGCTACCAACAGTGACGAGCATTCTATTCTTCACGGCGGCGCACGGCTTTGCAGAGGCGAAGAATTGTTCTAAATTTCTGGCGATCAGTTGAGTAAGTGCTTTGTATTTTCGTTATGATCTAGTTGTTCTTGATTCGATTCACTAAACAACGCATCTACTGATCTAGTTCATAGTCCTCGATGAATTTTCCTCATCGACAAATTTCAATAGACTACTGAGGCTTGTTTGAGCAGTATTGAACCAGTCCAGATCAATCGATCGGAGTGTTGATCGTCGATTGCCGATCAACGAACCAATCCTGGTGAGTCAACCTGAATTTATGTCTGTACATCACTATTGTTTAGGTTTGTTGAGCTTTCCAAATTTGATGATTCCATCCTAAATTCTTTGTTGGTCGATGGATCTACGAGATCTGTAATTTTGTATTTTATTTGGCTTTGAAGAAAGCAGGGAAGCTTAAGAGAGGAGTCTCGTATGGCTGACCACTTCTTGTTTGTGTTTATGTCTGAATAGGTTTTGACTAAGCTGGACACGAGGAATTTGTGTCCGATCTTGTGGAAAAATATTATTGCCGATTCAACTCTTTTTCCAGGTAATTTCTACTATTTCCCAGATCAATAGGATTAGTAGTAGTGGACTAATTTTAGTATTTTCTGCATTTTCTTTGTTGCGTATCACACTAAGCTGTGATCGACCTGATTTTGTGTCCAGACCAGTTCGTGTATACGTATCGTATGGTTCGTATCCCTTCTCAGTTGCTGGGCCTTGCTATGTCCGAACTCTGTCCTTGTATAGCACCAGTTCATATGTACAGCCTAGCTGGGTGTCTAAACTGGATCTTAGACCATTGATGAAACGGTGGTGTCGAGGCTGGACATTTCCTGATGCTAGGCACCCTTCTTATGAACAGGGGATTTCGAAGTTGGGTTCTAGCTGTTGAGAGAGTTAGAACCAGCAATGAATAGCAAATGATGTGTTTATTTTCTTATTTTGTTCTTCTCGACTGAGTACTGATTTTAAATTTTGTTGGTGTATTTTTCAGTCCAGTTGAATCTAATCCCTGATATAATAGAAGGGCTTTATTTTTCCTAAAGAGAACTCTCTATTTGACTCATAAGTAAAGATTTCTAATATTGTAGTAGGATTTTGTTAGACTTATAGTCAATTTATTGTTGTTCATATGGTGGAACCTATCGAGTTTAGTAACTGAGAGTTAATTTTGAATGTGAATAACTGTGGATTAATGCTCTAGCTTGAACTATAGTTCTACAGTTTAGTTTGTTTTGATCCCATGGATGAGTCAGTGAGATTGGTAAGCATTATAGTTTAGGTTCAACTCTATTTGATTAAAATGGGATCTCTGTGACAGTTGGGTGCTGGTAACAGCAAGCCTTAATGATCAAACTGGTATCGATGTTCTTTTGTCTTTACATTTTTCTTCACTTAGTTGCCTTTCGATTTTTATGACTTGGGATTGCTTATGGTCGGGTATAGAACTGTAACCCAGTTTTAAAGAATTATGTTTCCTTTTTGAATTCTTAATTGTATGATTTTGGAAGTAATGAACAAGGTATTGGTTGCATGATGAGGGATAACTGTTGACTGTTTCAGAAGACACTCTGTTGAGTAGTAGGCTGTTTGGCCTTTTTGTTTTAAATTGGTTTGTAGATGTCCTACCTAGATATGTTACAGTAAGCTTTTGGTTTCTGAATACTTTAACTGAATGGTTGTTTAACTTCACCATTTCTTCTAAGTTATAGGATATCCAGAGTTGTAGCCTTTAGTTTGACATAACTTATAAACTGTAAGCTTATATAAGATGTATATTGATGCAACGTTCATTGAACAATACTGATGTTAGACCTGTTAATAGTTAGTCTGTTTTGAAGTCATTACCTGGTAATATTTCATGATAAGTGGTTAGTTAGTATAGATATTAGCTAGCAAAACTAGTAGATCATTAGGCCTTAATTATTAACCAACTTGTACTCAATAAACAGGAAGACATCCAGCTCCATTGTTTACCCGTACTTTTTCGAAGCTAGGCAAGTACTATTCTATAATTTTTGTGCATTTACATATCTTGTACTTTTTTTGTGACACGTTATGACACGATATCTTGTATCCCTGTATTTTCTGTTCTTGTACTTATTTGTGTCGGGAGGGGAAATATACTAGCTATGTGACCAAATTCCAGTTACTATATTCATGTTGATAGCTTAGGCCTCGCATCGTGCCCGCGGGTCCTAAGCCGTACCGATATTCATGTACTCCTGTACTCATCCCAGCCGGTCACATAGGCTAGTTGTATTTCAAATATTGTGCACATGTCTTGTACTTCAGGTTCATAGTTTACGTTCTTCTACTTTATTTTCTGTACTTACATTCCTGTATTTTCATGTTCATTTCCTGTATTTCATATTCATGTTCTCCTGTACTTATTTCCTTATCATGATGTTCTTGTTCATTACTAGAACTGTACTCTGCTTCGCTCCTGACTAGGATATGTTGCAGGTGAGATGGTGGCTTTGTGTGATACATTCTATGGTCGAGAGCCAGTAGATTCAGTAGAGCCAGCTGGAGTTGCTGGATGAATGTAATAACTCTCAGACATGTACTTTGATTCTGGGATTCGTTTATAGATGCTATGATTTGTACTTATTCATGTTTATCTGGATAGATTCCCTATATTGGTACAGCGTACTTCATCGTGTCTAACGATGAAGGCTGGGTATGTCTGACTCGTGTCCGATTATTCGAGAGCGGGTCGTGACAGAAACTCAGAGGGTCGATGGATGAAGTCGGCGAACAACTGGCAGACATAACACCTTTTAGCGTACTCAATAGCGTATGCCTTCATAGTAGGCCAGTAATAGCCCATAGATCGGAGTCGATCCTGTAGCTTAGGACCGGGTTGATGTGCTCCACAATTACCGTCATGGGCCTTCCGAAGAGCTTCGGCCGCCAATTCATTTGATAAACACCGGAGGAGGAAGACCATCGTAAGAACAGCGATACAGTATTTTGGTAGCTGTATCATAGTCGAATCGGAGAGAGAGGCTTTTTACAGACACAGCTTCCTTTGGATTATCCGGTAGGATTCCGTAGGTTGCGAAGTCTATGAACGAAAACCGCCAGTCCCGGATGTTGATGTTAGCGTCTGCGAGCATAGCATGGTTAATACACATGCACATATTGTTCTTGGGACACACCAAATCCTGACCGATCACCGTGATGAAGTGTGAGTCTCGAGAGGCGCCGCTAATGAGGCAGCAAGATAGCCAGAGCATCAGCCTCCAGATTTTGTAGTCGAGGTACGTTTTCTATAAAGAACTTGGTGAAGATTGAGATAATGTCTAAGGTTGCTTTATGTCACGACCTGTACCCACTTTTTGGATGCGAGACGTGTCCAAGCCAGCCGACGCCGCAGAGTCGACGGTAGTAGAATGCTGTCACGACTAATATGCTCAAAATCACAAGATATATATTTATTGCTCAATCACATTAGTAAATCAAGTTTACAATTTACAAGGTTTCACAACTTTACATTTGCTAGAATATACAATGTCTTAAAAATAGAAAAGACAGCTAATTCAACTATTTAGGTTGACCTCAGCATACCCAAGCCTTCCTAATGCTAATAGTGATCGCGACTAAACCTGAAAATGTTGGTTTCCAGTCAGGAATGGAACGAGTAAAATCTCATAACAGATTCAATAAATGATGAAATCCATAAATCTGTATAATATTGAAATACACGACGCAAAGACAAGTATAGAATCATGACAGAAACTGAGCATGGTGAACAAGGCAAATGAGTACTAAAACAGAGAAGACCTGTAGCCAGCAATGTATACTGTAGAACCAGACATATCTATCTAGTGAGTTGAAATACTACTTCGACATGTAAACGGCTAAGCGTAAATCGGGCACCCCGTACATGAAATGTGCGAATGCTATTAGGTACGAATAAGATCCGGCACGCCGCACGTGAAGTGTGCGACTGCTATTAGGCACGAATAATTTGGGTTTGTTTACATGTCTAGAGTATTTTTCCGTCCGACCAGTACTCATGGATCCAAACAGGTCTCGAACACGATAATAAATTGGTCACGAACAACATGTGAAGAATCCATAACTATCTTCTGTAACATCATATCAAGAATCAATGGAATATCAATGTAAATACTACTACGTACATGATTCATAGAGATAATCAAATATGAGAACTATCAGAGATGTACTTGCCTGAGGTCCTGTGCTGATGAAACCGATAATACTATACCACTCAAAGAGCCACAACAGTCAACACATGCAGAAGCCTCCGGATGCTGAAATAAATATTACCAATATTTTCATAATAGTCAAATTATCTAGAATTTCCTGTCCTTAAGTCAAATTCTGGACACAGGGGCAAAACGGTAATTTTGGGTCAAAACGGTATCCGCCGTTGGACCCTCTTTGTATCGAAAAGCACGTACAAAGTAAGATCTCTAAAGTTGTCAAACTATATGTCAACAAATCTAGTTTTTCGATATGAACCCAACCGTATGTCCAAAGTTGGATTCCGGCGGGCCGTGCACAAAATTGCCCGTTGAGTCGGATTGTGGGGCCACAAAACGGTGGTCCGGTCAACTATCTCAGAATCAGACCAAACTCGGCATACAGGACCAGAAAAATATTATGGTCCTGTTGGCATAAGTTTCGCCTCGATCTAATGAACGTGCACAAAGTAATTGAGAAATTTGCACAGAGGCCGATACGGTAAATTTCGACGAATACACATCAAATTCGTTGCGCACACGCAACAAATTTCAATTCCGTCAAAGCCCACACATCCACGAAGCCGATACGCACCTTTTGATGCTTTCGGTTCGCGACCACGTCGTCCGGATTGGCAGGACGCACGTCGTATCGAAGGATTTTATTATTTTTAAAACAGGTTTTTGGTAAACTTTGGGATCCGATTTCTTGGCACGTAGTCGATGAAATCGACTTCTGCAAAATGGTTTGTGGAGTCCTATGGGTTGTCTATAAATCTATTCAAGCACATTTTTGAGACAGTCAAGGGATTGGCAATTTGTCGCCTTCTAAAACTAGGTATGCACTATTCTTATGCCCTGTTTCGATATTTCGAAACAGTAGTTTTTTCCAGGTTTTGTGCGATAATTTACTCAAGAATTTGATGTCTTGGTATGAGACTAAATTACAAGGATCTAAAGAGGGTTATCTTGGATTCATACCAATGAAATCGATTCGAGAATTGATCGAGCAATGTGGAAGAGATTTCGCCATGAAGATGCCTTCGAAACTGGCGTTGCTGCTGCTGTGTATTCCCTTCGGGCTGTTTTCGGCCTGCCACAGGCCGATGACCGACCCCCGGCCAGCCTATGGCGGCGCGCGCGCAGGGGGGGGCGCGTGTGATTGGGGTGGCACGGAGTTAAGGTTTTCTCGATTTCGATCTCTTTGTCTAACTCTCGAATATATATACTTCTCGGTTTGTGAACAGAACTGGGAATAGTCGGGTTTGATACCGGCTGGGTTCTGTTCTGTGGAGAGTTGAGGCTCGGGCCTGGGTGTAGGGCTTTGGGCCGGGCTGGAATTTTCTCATCCTATTTATTTCTTTTTCTATTATAAATACCTATATACATATATATATATATGTATATATATATATAATTTATATATATATATATTATATATTTATTTATTATTTCTTTTATTATTATTTATTATATATATATATAATATAATATATATATATATATATATATATATATATTCACACACATATAACCAAATAATATCTACACACACACACACACACACACACACAACACGCACACACACGCACACCCACACACACACACACACACACACACACACACACACACAGATATATATATATATATATATATATAATATATATATATATATATATATAATATATATTTTTTTTTTTTTTTTACACACACACACACACACACACACACACACACACACACATATATTATATATATATATATATATATATATATATATATATATATATATATATATATATATATATATATGTATTAAAAAAAAGAAAAAGAAAATATATATATATATATATATCTATATATATATATATATAGATATAATATATATATATATATATATATATATGTATTTTTTTTTACACACACACACACACACACACACACACATATATATATTATAATATATATATTATAATATATATATATATATATATATTATATATATTATATATACAATCTCCATAAAACCCAAATAAGTCCCAATAACTTTTATTCCTAGGGTAGGGCCTACTTATATAAATATGAACACATATTATAACATTTATTTGACAAAAATGGTACAAAATAACCCCAAAATGTACAATGACCAGTAATGGTGCATCTACCATTACGTACAGTCTAGATATCCCTAAATTGTACGATGACCCATTTTATACAAATGTCATTGAATATGAAATAATGATATTTAATATTTAATTAACGAATGTTTAGAAAATATTCATTAGATCATTAAAACGGAACACGACACAATCATACCAAATACATCAACACGAATGTCATTGGACGTACCGCATGACTACATGGGCTTGGACTTGTTTTGGGTCCAATCTGGACTGGTTTGGTACAACCGGTTTCCCTAAAACTCAATAATATAATTAATTAATAAATAAATCTTCGGTAAGGATTAAGTCGCAACTTGGCCTGGTTTTCTTATTTAGAACATCACTATGGCTCGGCCTTCCCTACCAGGGCTAATACACTTGTCAAAGCACGCCATTGCACTATCCGTGCCATGATTCCTAGTCACCTTGTACTCCAATCTCAACTATGACTAAGACCATCTACCATAATAATTAACTAATTAATTATTTATAAAAATCTAAAAATCACCATTCAAACAAATAAATAATAATAAATATTTTAAAATTTCCGGGAAGGGAGCTACAAATCTACCCACCTAAAAATAATTTCGTCCTCGAAATTCTAGTCCATAACTATTCCTAAAAATTCAAAAGGAAGCCTACTATTACCTTAATTTTCAAATTTTAATTCCTCATAATAGTTTATACCTCCTCCTAGTCATTTCGTAACTACGAATCATCGATAACTTCTATCCACCTTTGGTCACACTACCCCTTCAAACACATGACGTCATACCATTATAACCTTCCAGCTAATTGATAGAAGTAACTACCAACCGATATCTATAGCATAAGGCATCTACAATCCTCTCCTATCTATCAAGCAACCTAAAATTTAACAAGCAACAAATTTACACAAGTAGCTAAGAAATATTGATAAATTCTAATAGGCATGACCATTCGTCACTCTGAAATAGGAAGGACAGGAAGATAAGGAAGAATAGTCGAGAGCAAATATAAAGTTTCAAGAGCGGTAGAGAGTATCCCTTGATGCAGATAGAAAAAAGTTTATGAACCACTGGCTTATTGGTAGATTGGGCTACTCGAGTCCTGTCACTTGCTACATCGAAGAACCCTTCATTTCTTAGAGGGTCTTGCAATCCATGCAATACGGAGATTCCGTTCTCGAAATATTCTAAACAAGGTTCCATAATAGAACGGAATTTGAGAAATCAATATTGTGATCTATCCGTGGTTATCTAAACACACGAGCAAGGAATATAAATACAATACAAGATCGTATCGCAACTTTCAGGTAGATGGAATAAGGGTTACGAATGACTTCACATTCAAGAGGTGGAGACTACATAATAGGTATAGGGACCTGTTTCAAATAGTTCGGATTTATAGTCAAATATGGTGGTATACATGGATGGTTTTTACTGTGTCTTAATGGGTTTCCTAATTGGACATCACGCATTGGTTGGATGAACCTTGGATTTCAACCTATATTGACTGGACAAGATCCCAATGATAAAACTATTTCTACTATGTTAGGGTAACCTAGAATAGGTTTCTACCCAAGTGGTTGAGCTAGTTGCCAGCCAGGTTTGTTAGCTAGGTCCCTAAAGCCAAAAAATACGCCTTCAGTGACTTTTATTTTTAAGTAGCATATGAGGCCTCAATTGGGTGGCACACGAGTGGCATGTGCGTAGTGGGCTTCGAGTAGATTACAACCATATATTTGGGTCGAATGAATTGAGTCAAGGTTGAGGCTCTAGTGGAAATCGGGAAGTATACCGGTATTATGGTAAGGGTTAGCTAGTCCTTTTGTCATGAAAGTCGTACCACCAAAAATAGAGTACAAGAGGACGTGTTTGAGTGGGAAATGTTATACCAAGATGAAGGTGGGCTCGTCTAGATCTTGCGTATGAAATTTATTGGGAGGTAACAGCTAGTATTACGCTTCGAATATTACACGGTCAGGGACACAAATAATCTAAATGGAAAGTGGGAGTCCATGGGGCACTAAGTATCATCCTAATGGAATTTTTAATCAATCGGTAATCCTCGTATATCCCAAAAAAAATTTAAAGGCTTACAGTCTACTCACCTTAGAAGCTAGGACATGGTTTTAGGAATAATGAGGTTAGAAGAATTCTAAAGTCCGGATATTGTACCTCGACTCTTGTTAATAAAGAATAAGGCACGACGTAATGGGATACGGTAGATATAAGTCAAGTCAATGATCGTTCCTCAATAAATGGAAAATAAGGGTATACAACGACACATGGTCGATAAAATAGAATGATCTACTCGTCCATAATATACAAGAGTTATCGACGGGTAATCAACTCTAAGGCACATTATATGAAGAGATTTCTAACAACTGAGTCGTGAATTTCTATTTGTCAAGCCTGCCAGACGATTGTTCCAAGGGTTCTAGTGGTGTGGGCTGTAGTGATCACACATTGCTATTGACAACTGGTAGATCGTAATACGACAGTGTATTTAAGCTATAGTATTGGCTAAGTTAGTAACGGTGGTGTTCCAATACTAGTTAGGTCTTAATGATAAGGTTTACATATCTAGGGTAATATTTGTTGGAAACCAATCTCGGGATGGGTGTCTACCATAGTCATGGTAAATGATTGTCCTTACCTTTGTCTACTCATCCCATGTCTAAACTGTGGGCTATGGTCGAGGAAAGGTTGGGTTAAGGCTTAAGGGTTGCTTGTTTAAGTAAGCTTCAAGCAAATAATTAGAGACTCACAACATTTGGTTTCTTGACAATAGATAGTCTCATAGGTTTGCATTTTGACTAAAGGTGAAATCCTAATCATTCTCAAATTCAGATGGCTAGAAGGTCCCAATAGTAGTTTGAGGGTCGAGAGGAGAATGAGTAACTCAAGGCAAGGTTCTAGTCACATGGTTGGCCGATGGTAGCTACACTTGCGTATACAACTATCATAGCCATGGGGATACTATGTATCTATCTACCAATTATGAGCTTTCGTCTTTACAAATCAGTGAAAGACAAAACAATAAAGAGTTCAAGAAGGATGTCACTGAATATAATTACGTGATTCAAAGGCAAATATAATTCAAGAGGAATTATCAATGTAGTCGCGGATGAGTTCCTAGAGACATCTACATCTCAATCCACGTAGGTTAATCAGAGAAAGAGCGAACCGAGTGCACTACGGTTGATCAGACTGTAATACATCGATTCTGATTAGACAATATGTTAGTAGGCATCCCCAATAAACATATGTCTTGAATCAAGCTCGATAAAAGAGTAAGCTTGCAAAACTAGGCTGTAACAGCAGCATGGGTCAAGATAGTCAAAAATACAAGTATGCGAGATTTTTTTTGAAAGGAGGCACAAGTCGTTTGAGTTTTGAGAGAATCAAAACCTTACCTGGTGTTATTGCTTATACAGTCATCCTACTATCTTTCTATCCATAAGGCCTTGGTCGACTAATGGATTATGGACCTCTAAATTCTATATTCTAGGTAAACCTATTAGTGTCAGTCAATTAGCTCGTCAATAGATCATAAGGACCACGAAATGCTAGGTTGAGAGACACGCTATCCAACTTACATAAATTCTACTAGTTTTGGCTTTGGACCTTAGGGGACTTATAGGGCATTTTTCTATTTTCTATAGTATCCCAAACTTATAATCACGTCTGAAGTCATTTTACCGAGAATTATGCCTCGCCTGTATACTCTAGCTGTGGTAAACCCTTGGTTCCATGATTCAAATGTGATACGCCATCAGATACTCTACCTCATATTGACACAAGGTCTAAAGATGTCAATGAAGATATAGTTTTAGCAATATTCCATACCTACAATTTTTTGAAATACTTTCAATTCTATGGGTTATGCCTCGCCAGTGCGCTGCTGGCTGCAGTGAACCCACTCTCCATTCTCAAGCAATTGGCGACAGTGCGCTGCTGTCTAGCCAACGCAGTCGATAAAATTACTCCAACTATATTCCTAAGAACTTCAAGGAGCTGCTAGGGATTCAAACTAGTTGACAATGATAGAAAGAGTAAACATTTACCTATAAGTCTCAATCCTTAAATAAAAGATTGATCGGGGGAAATGACTGAAGACAAGGGAAGTAAGAACATCCTAATCTTTATTTCATATGTATTTCAAATGGCTGAGGGCAAAACTTTGAATCAAATCTAAGTCGAGATTTGTATATGAATAACAGAATCAGGAATTATAAACTAATTTCTTACAGCAAAATAGGATTTTAAATAGGCAATTCTACTTATGATGTAAGGTTTATATCAAACAGAGCAAAAAAAAATTGAACAGTTTATCAAGATTAGAGCCTTAATTCTAGGAAAGCCTAACTTACCAAGTGATTAGTATATCCACATTGGATCATATCGGCATATCAAAAGTAATGGTGTATCTATAGAGATCTGACAAGCTATCTAAATTTAATAATTCCTTATCTAAATTGCATGGCCTATCTGACAACCTTAACTACCCACGGTCAATTTGAATAAGGGACTCCTAGTCATAGTCATTCTCTTAAATCAATTTAACTCTAAGTTGTGAATGAGCATTTTCTAGTCGCAGGCTCGTAATGGTACGACTAACTTAAGTACCATCACGAGTTTGCATATTTTACGAAAACTGACTTACATGGGCCACCATAAAAACTTGTCACAACCCGTACCCGCTTTTCGGATACGAGACGTGTCCAAGCCAGCCTACGCCGCAGAGTCGGCAGTAGAACGCTGTCACGGCCAATATGCTCAAAATCACAATATGTACATGTATTGCTCAATCACATTAGTAAATCATGTTTGCAATTTACAAGGTTTCACAACTTCACATTTGCTAGAATATACAATGTCTCAAAAATAGAAAAGAGAGCTAATTCAACTATCTAGGTTGACCTCAGCATACCCAAGCCTTCCCAATGCTAAGAGTGATCGCGGCTAAACCTAAAAAATGTTGGTTTCTAGTCAGGAATGGAACAAGTACAATCTCACAACAATTCAATAAATGACGAAATCCATAAATTTGTAAATAATAATGAAATACATGACGTAAGGACAAGTATAGAATTATAACAGAAACTGAGCATGATGAACAAGACAAATGAGTACTAAAACAAAAAAGACCTATAGCCAGCAATGTATACTGTAGAACCAGACACTGTATCTATCTAGTGAGTTTAAATACTACTTCTATATGTAAACGGCTAAGGATAAATCCGGCACCCCGCACATGAAATGTGCGACTGCTATTAGGCACGAATAAGATCCGGCACGCCGCACGTGAAGTATGTGAATGCTATTAGGTACGAATAATTTTTGGTTTATTTACATGTCTAGAGTATTTTCCCGCCCGACCAGTACTCATGGATCTAAACAGGTCACGAACATGATAAATTGGTCACGAACAACATGTAAAGAATCCATAACTACTATCTCGTGTAACATCATGTCAAGAATAAATAGAATATCAATGTAAAATACTACTACGACATGATTCATAGAGATAATCAAATATGAGAACTATCAGAGATGTACTCGCCTGTGGTCCTGTGCTGGTGAAACCGATAATACTATACCACTCAATGAGCCACAACAGTCAACACATACAGAAGTTTTCGGATGCTAAAATAAACATTACCAACATTTTCAGAATAGTCAAATTATCTAGAATTGCCTGTCCTTAAGTCCAATTCTGGACATAGAGGCAAAACGGTAATTTTGGGTCAAAACGGTGTCCGCCGTTGGACCCGCTTTACACCGAAAAGTGTGCACAAAATAAGATCTCTAAAGTCGTCAAACTATACGTAAACAGATCCAGTTTTCCGATATGAACCCAACCGTATGTCCAAAGGTGGATTCCGGCGGGCCGTGCACAAAATCGCCCGTTGAGTCGGATCGTGGGGCTACAAAATGGTAATCCGGTCAGCTGTCTCAGAATCGGACCAAACTTGGTATACAGGACCAGAAAAATGATAGGTCCTGTTGGCGTAAGTTTCGTCTCGATCTGACGAACGAGCACAAAGTAATTAGGAAATTTGCATAGAGGCCGATACGGTAAATTTTGACGGATATGCATCAAATTTGTTGCGCACACGCAACCAATTTGAATTCCGTCAAAGCCCACACGTCCACGAAGCCGATACACACCTTTCGATGCTTTCGATTCGCGACCACGTCGCCCGGATTGGCGGGACGCACGTCGTATCGAAGGATTTTATTGTTTTTAAAACATATTTTTGGTAAACTTTGGGATCTGATTTCTCGACGCTTAGTCGATGAAATCGACTTCTGCAAAATGGGTTGTGGATTCCTATGGGTTGTCTATAAACCTATTGAAGAACATTTTTGAGGCAGTCAAAGGATTGGCGATTTGATGCCTTCCAAAACTAGGTATGCACTATTCTTATTCCCTGTTTTGATATTTCGAAACAGTAGTTTTTTCCAGGTTTTGTGCGATAATTTACTCAAGAATTTGAAGTCTTGGTACGAGACTAAATTACAGGGATCTAAAGAGGGTTAATTAGGTTCATACCAATGAAATCGATTCGAGACTCGATCGAGCGATGTAGGAAAAATTATGCCACGAAGATGCCATCAAAACTGGCGTTGCTGCTGCTGTGTATTCCCTTCGCGGTTGTTCTTGGACTATCGCCGGCCGACGACTGAACCCCGGCCAGCCTATGACGGCGCGGCGCGTGCGCAGGGGAGGGGCACGTGTGTGTGGGGCGGCACGGAGTTAGGGTTTTCTCGATTTCGATCTCTCTGTCTAACTATCGAATATATATACTTCTCTGTTTGTGAAAATAATTGGGAATAGTCGGGTTTGATACTGGCTGGGTTCTGTTCTGTGGAGAGTTGAGGCTCGGGCTTGGGTGTGGGACTTTGGGCCGGGCTGGGATTTTCTCATCCCATTTATTTCTTTTTCTATTTTTTTTTACATATACATATACCTATATATATATATATATATATATATATATATATATATATATATATATATATATATATATATACAATCTCCATAAAACCCAAATAAGTCCCAATAACTTTTATTCCTAGGGTAGGGCCTACCTATATAAATATGAACACATATATTATAACATTTATTTGACAAAAATGATATAACCAATAATAATAAAATAATATTATATAATAATAACCTCAATAACATTGATAATTAAATAATAGTAATAATAATAATATAATAATAATAATAATAATAATGAAACTCAATAAACCAGTAATTGTGCATATACTATTACGTACAGTCTAGATAACCCAAAATGTACAATGACCTATTTTATACAAATGTCATTGAATATCAAATAATGATATTTATATATTTAATTAACGTTATTCAGAAAATATTCATTAGATCATTAAAATGGAAAACGACACATCATACCAAATACATCAACACGAATGTCATTGGACTACCGCATGACTACATGGGCTTGGGCTTGTTTTGGGTCCAATCTGGACTGGTTTGGTACAACCGGGTTTCCTAAAACTCAATAATATAATTAATTAATAATTAAATGTTCGGTAAGGGTTAAGTTGAAACTTGGCCTGGTTTTTCTAGTTAGAACATCACTATGGCTCGCCTTCCCTACCAGGGCTAATATACTAGTCAATGCACGCCATTGCACTATCCGTATCATGATTCCTAGTCACCTTGTACTCCAATCTCAACTATGACTAAGACCATATACCGTAATAATTAACTAATTAATTATTTATAAAAATCTAAAAATCACCATTCAAATAAATAAATAATAATAAAAATATTTCAAAATTTTCGGGAAGGGGAGCTACACTTTATGGTAGGGAATCAGGTCCTCATGACGGACCTGATATTGTCCTCGGACCTGATTGACGATTAGTTTCGAATCGCCATATGACTCGAGGCATTCTACCCCAAGCTGTTTTGCCAATTGGAGTCCCATAATGAGGGTATTGTATTCCGCTATATTGTTGGAGCACGACTCTGTAAGGGAATAGGCATACTAGATGACCAGGTTATCCGGAGAGACCAAGGCCACCCCACTCCTGTGATAATTTAACCCTTGGGGCCTGTTCTTGAAGCGTTAAAAGGAGTTTTCCTCGACAATGTTGGATTCCAGCACTTCATCCGGAATATCTTCATATAGTTTGGACGATTCTGGGATTGGGTGCGCAGCTAAGAAGTCGGCCAGTGCTTGACCCTTGACGACTTTTTGTGGGACGAATACCATATCGTATATTGTCAATAGTATTGCCTATGTAGCTAATCGAGATTTCAGCGCTACAGGTGTTACGCCCCAATTCGGGCAATCGTTCGCCTCCGCTTTGATCCACGCCGAATCGTTCGTCCTCGCTAAGGCGTAATGTCGTACAAGTCTGGAATTGTACTTGTACAAGGCGTGCTCGTGTTTCTTTTCTGAAAGAGACATTTTGAATAGAGATTCGCTACAAGTTCACAAAAAAGTTGGACAACACAGATATGATCATAAATAAGCTCTTTATTCATATCTTTGAAATAGAAAACATAAGGCTCTCAAACAGTCGAGATGAAATGCCAAACTTGGCTACAACTTACAAAAGTATTGAAATGGGATACAACTTGTTCCATGCATCATATCCCTTCATTAATAATGCGGCAATAACCACCTTCAGAAAAATACCTTCTTCTTCAAGTGAAAACTTCAAGGAAGTATGAAGCTTCTAAAGAGTCGGACAGCAAGCCTTCAGCATCTAAGATGGTCCACTAGGTTCCCGGCACCTGTGGAGACGAGGGTCAATACATTGCCACATATGTACTAGTGAGCGGCCGTAACCAATCTCACCATAAACTAACAGTAGTAAATTATGTGAATGTACACTATTGATTTATGATCTTTCTATCTTGCCTTGGGGTCCATTAACAATTCATATTGATAGAAAACATAAGAAGCTTACATCGATGTTAGAAACATAAGCAATTCATATTGTTTTAACATAATCAATTCATATCGTTCACCAATTTGGTGAATCTTACCCATGGTGGACAGCCATCCCTGTATATTTATGAGTAACACTTACTCTTACATGAATAAGACATTGTTAGCTATGCCACATGTCTATATTAAGGTCATTGACTACACGCCATCTTGGACATCGTGGTCAGACGACTCCCCTTCAGCAGTGGGTAGCTAGCCCAATCGGAAGGTTCCCGAAAGACCGTGCTACTACTTCAGCACTGTGCTACTACTTCAGCACTATTGTTCCTCCTAGGCCGAATCGGTTTCGTGGCATCGGAGTACCATTTGAGGAATTATATCTTGTATACAAGTTGTCCATGACCATGCATGTGAATGCAACTTAACTAAATAAGAAACATACATGCATGATAACAAAATTCAAGTACGTAAGCCACAGTTCTCATTCATCTTGCCATCTTACCATCTCGTCTTGAGCCAAAGGCTCGCATACTCGTTTATCCAACCAAGGGACTATTCATTTGTATTATCATTCTTTCGAACCGAAGTCAGATATACTTACCGCCCAGTATTTGGGACTTTGCATCACCTATTCAACAATTCACATCGCAGCATACAAGTCTTTATTGATTTGCAATATAAGCCTAGAATGTGATAATTTATCTTTTATTATCCTTTCGAGTTATTATTAGGCATCTTTTGTTAAGCACCGAACGCAGTAAAAGTCTACCATTGTTACGCGCAAAGATTAAGGATCGTCGAAGGATCAAAGCCACTCACTTGTTGGTAAATTGCCAAGAAAAAGAGGTCTTCCACGCAACATCAAGCTCGGTTCACTGCGTTAGCACCTACATTGGCACCAACGTCTGGTCAGCATACTTCTTCTCTTTCTCTCAGTGATTCGATATGAAATGCGTAGACAGTGAAAGTAAATCCATGAAAACATTCATCGAAAACAATCAAAAAATGCAAAAAAGCTAATAGGAAAAGCGACATTGAAAACCAGCAGGGCAACGGTCTCGGGGCAAGCGACTCTTATATAGAACTCCTCCCCTAAGATGCGCACCACTGCATCTTGGGTATCATTTCAAAAGAGTTCAATCCATTACGAAGAAAGGACCTCAATTCATTATCCTGCGATCTTGGTAAAGTTTTCCCAAGAAAAGTTCCCCAATTCTCATCCGACTCGGCCATTCGACCACTATCCCGATCCGTGCTCCACAACGAGATTCAGGGTATTACATATTAATACAAAAAGTTTTGTTCCTGAAACTTCAACACAAACCCAACAAGATCGAATAACGAAGGAAACTTTTCCTTCATATCTGCCTCAAGTTCCCAAGTCGACTCGACGAAATGATTTCGCTAAAGCACTCGAACCAACGAAATGATTCAATTCTGCAGAACTTTATCCTTCCTATCCAAAATCTGCACGGTCTCCTCCACATAAGACAAGTCAGCTTTTAGTCCTAACTGACCGAAGTCTACCACATGGCTTGGATCATGCACACACTTTCGTAGTTGGGAAACATGGAAGATATCGTGCACTCCATCCAATATTGGTGGTAATGTGTGATCTGATAGGCAACTAGGCCAACTCGCTTACGAATTTCAAATGGGCCAACAAATCTCGGACTTAACTTCCCCTTCGTACCGAATTACATAACTCCGCTTATCAGTGACACTTTCAGAAATATGTGATCGCCTATCATAAATTCCAATGGTCGTCGATGAGCATCTGCATAACTCTTTTGCCGACTTTGGGCCCCAAGTAACTTCTCCCGAATCATGCGGACCTTCTCGACGGCATGCTCCACCATCTTTGGACCAAGTACCTGTCGTTCGCCGACTTTATCCCAACAAATCGGAGACCGACACTTTCGCCCGTATAATGCTTTATATGGAGCCATCTGTATACTCGACTGGTAACTGTTGTTGTAGGAAAATTCTGCTAGCGGCAAGTGAGTGTCCCAATTGGTTTTCAGATCAATTACACAAAGTTGTAGCATGTCCTCAAGTATCTGATTCACCCTATCGGTCTGGCCATCGGTTTGTGGATGATATGCAGAACAGAATTTCAATTGCGTTCCCATGGCCGAATGTAAACTGCCCCAAAAATGCAATACAAATCTTCCATCCCAATTCGATACTATTGATGCCGGCACCCCATGTAATCGGACAATTTTATCCAAGTATAGTTGAGCTAACCGATCGAAGCTCCATGTGGTTTTGATTGCAAGAAAATGTGCAGATTTGGTTAATTGATCAATGATGACCCAAAGTGCATCATTCCCCCGCTGCGTCTTCGGCAAGCCAACTATAAAATCTATGGTTATATAATCCCACTTCCATTCTGGGATCGCAAGATTCTGTATCTATCCGCCGGGCCTCTGGTGTTCCACCTTGACTCGTTGACAAGTTAAGCATCACGAGAAAGAGGGCCACATCTCGTTTCATACCATGCTAGTAGAAGGCCGTACGCAAATCTTTATACATTTTTGTACTTCCCGGGTGCAACGAATACTTGGCATAATGAGCCTCCGTCAAGATTTCTTTCTGGAGTTCTTCATCCTTCGGGACACATAGCCTCCCCTTGAGTCGCAACGATCCATCCTCATGCCTGGTGAAGTCGCTTGCTTCACCTTTCTCTATCATTCCGCCAATCTTAATCAATAAGTCATCCGCCCTCTATGCAGTCTTAATATTTTCTAACAAACTCGGCTCAAGTTGAAGTTGTGCCAATTGAGCATTTCGGCCACGAATTTGGAGCTCAATTCCTATGCTCTCTAATTCCTCCAATATTCGTTTGTCAATACTGATTGATCCCACAAAGTTTCGACTCAACGCGTCCGCCACCACATTGCCTTTTCCTGGGGTGTACGCGATCATCAAGTCGTAATCTTTTATAAGCTCCAACCAACGTCTTTGTCGCAAATTTAAATCCTTTTGAGTAAAGATGTACTTCAGGCTCTTATGATCGGTGAAGATCTCGCAAGCCACTCCATACAGTAATGCCACCATAATTTCAATGCAAACACTATTGCTGCCAATTTCAAATCGTGCGTTGGATATTTTTTTTTCGTGCGGCTTAGGCTGTCTTAACGTATACAATATCACTTTCCCTCTCTGAGTCAATACACATCCCAAACCCAATCCAGAAGCATCACTGTATATCTGGAATCCCTCGACGCCAACTGAAAGTGCAAGGATTGATCTGACATGAGACGTTGCTTTAGATTTTGAAAGCTAGCCTTGCACTCATCAGTCCAATCAAATGCAACTCCCTTCTGGGTTAGCCGAGTTAAAGGCGCTGCCACTTTCGAAAAATCCTTGACAAAGTTCCTGTAGTAGCCTGTCAAGCCGAGGAAACTTTGGATCTCTCGCTCGCCGACGTGGGTTACTTTCAATCCACTATGGCTTTCATTTTCTTTGCGTCAACGGACACACCTTCCGCTGAGATAACGTGCCCTAGAAACGACACGCTACTCGTCCAAAATTTATATTTTAACTTGGCATAGAGATGATTTTCCCGTAGAGTTTGTAACACTGTTCGTAAATGCTCTGCATGGTCTTCTCTACTTTTTAAGTAGATTAGGATATCATCGATGAACACAAACGCAAATTTATCCAAGAAGGGCCGGAAGACTCTGTTCATAATATCTATGAAAGTGGCAAGGGCATTGGTCAGTACGAAGGGCATGACCAAGAATTCATAGTGTCTATATCTGGTTCAGAATACGGACTTAGGAACGTCATCTGGTTTGATCTTCAACTGATAGCCTGAGCAAAGATCAATCTTTAAAATACAGACGCCCTTTGCAATTGATCGAAGAGGTCATCTATTCAAGTGTTACGACCCACACCCAGTATAGGGGCATGAGAAGTGGGTACGTCCAGCCTACGCCACAGTGTCGGTGGTAGAACGCTGTCCTAGGTTACTATCTAATCAACAACTCATGCAATTATATAATGTACTTGTCAAATCTCAACTCCGAACGGAGGACAAGTATAGATATAATGAAATCTCAATCACAGTCTAAGCACGAAGATAACACAGAAGTTTATAACTAAAGACTAAACAACAACAAATATAAACTACTAATAATAATATCTCAAACAAACTCAAATACAAACTCATATCTCAAGTTATTACAATTCAAGTTCTAAAACATGAAAACTAAACCAAGTCTACTAGCTAGTCTTCCGATCACTCTGAGTGTCGAGGCCAAAGGTAGCTAAACCATCTCCTAGTCCATAGTAAGTAGGGCAAGTGTCCTCAGGACAATCATCTGTAAAATTTCAACAGGTCCAGTCAGAAAAGGAACGAGTACAACTCATCTAGAAATCTCAAGTAAATGACAGGAAACTATAAAAGTTATAGACAGTTGTATTGATGAACATGGCAGTTATACAAGTAATGATGTAGAGAAACAGTTAAGGTACAAAGAAAGTAAGGTAACTAAATAAGAGGAGAAACATGGCAAGAAAGAATGTAAAACAAGATCTAGCTGAACTAGAGTAACAAGATATAAGTCCAGACAATACAATGTAAGTCGAGTGTAATCACAATGTGAGTCTAATACAAGAAGAGTCGAATGT
>JANAVB010001328.1:0-32440 GCA_029216955.1 Iris pallida | reverse complement strand
GCACAATGAATCTACAGAGACTTTCATTGAAAGATTATGTCGAGAGGCACTCAAAGTGCCTTTAGGAACTCCATCTGCTGTAACAATTGACACTTACAAATCAAACTTGTTGCCTATTATCAGTATGTGGACGGGATCTACACAATTTCAAGATTGGCCTTCTTTCATTGTAAATGCTAAGGCGGCAGAGGTCAGTGTCGAAAAGTTCAAACAGTTAGGAGTTCAGATGACTCATCCTAACCAAGATGAACATTCTACACCCGGTGGTAATAATCGCTAGAATACCGCAAGGGTAAAAAATACTGGCCATCAATCTCAAGGGTAAGGAGTCTTTAGCTGTCAATGTCACTCAGACAGCATCCACCCCATCAGCACCACCGCCGAAAAAACTCGTCCAAAAGAAGTGTATTCTTTCAATGAAGATGATACTTTGAGCATCTTTGATTGCTTGATTAAAAGTAATAAGCTTCAACTGCCAGAAGCAAAACGGTCGGAAGAAGTGGGTAAAATCACCCTAAATATTGTGTTTATCACAGATTTATAGGGCATCCAACAAGAGCATGTTACGTGCTCAAGGGCAAAATCCAGGAGTTGGTCAACTCTGGAGCAATTACTCTGCAGCAGAACGAGAAGACGGTGACTGCTAATGTAGTTTTTCTACAATTTGGTGACTTTCCACCACAATTTGTGCAAGATGGTGTTGTCCCTATTCCAAGGACTACTCTCGAGATCGTGAATCTCCCACCTCCTCAAAATAAAGGTCTTGTTCCATTATCAACTGACAGAGGGGAGATTATATAGATTCACCCAGATCTGGTAGCAGATTTTGAAACTCCTTCCTCTTCTAAGCAAAAGAAGCATTCTAAATCTAAATCCAAGAGCTGCAACATGGTATCCTTTGAACCAGTAGCAGAAGAAGAAATTCTAATTGGCACTAGATCTGGGAAACCCTATCTTCGAGAATATCCCGAAAATCAAGATAATCCTATCTTATCTCTGATGTTCTTCCTACATCATCTTCTCCTGCTGAGAATATACCATCTACATCTCCGCCGGTAGTGGAACCATCTCCTCCCAAACCGACATCAACGGACAAGGGAAAACAACCTGTCTGTTTTGACAAAGCATTAAAGAAGTCCTCGTCTCTTGGACTTGAAAAGCCATATAACTTTGACATATTGGCTCAATTAGCCAATACTCCAGCAAGATTGTCAATCTTCAAAATCTTACGCCTCTCAAAAGAAACTCGAAAGACATTAAGAGAAGCTTTGATGCAGGCTGATGCTTGTCTTACTTTTCTCAAAAAACCTGAAAAAGAGCCAGTCAGCTGTGCACATTGTTATAGTGTATTTGAACTAATGCCCAATATTATTTTATACAAGATGACATGTTGTTAGAAGACAATCTTCATGATCGTCCTCTCTACTTTATGGGGCATGTGGACACCATGAAAGTCGATCGTATTCTGATTGATCCAGCGTCTGCTCTTAGTATCATGCAAATCTTTGCTAGATGCTTTGAAGATCCCAATGCATAACCTGTCTACAACCATCACAACCATTTTGGGGTTCAATCAAGGAAGAAGTAAACCTTTGGGGAAGATAGCCTAAAACTTCAAATTGGCAATCTCCGTACAAAGGTAACTTTCTATGTAATTGACAATCATGGTTCATACAATGCTTTATTAGGAAGACCATTCCTCCATGAACATAATATTGTACCTTCTACTCTCCACCAATGTTTCAAATATGTGGATGGTAATAGAGAAGTCCAAAAAGAGGTTGCAGATTTGAATCCTTTCGAAGGAGTTGAAGCATATTGTAACGATTCTCGCATGTACAAGAAGGAATTCATGAAGGTAGTACTGGCAATGGACACAGACTAAGAACAGAAAGGGATATCAAGTGATACTCTGGTGATCCTGGTCAAAGGACGTACATCCTGTCCTCAGTCTTCCAAACCACTGACTATATATCTTCCTTCCCATGAGAATCATCCTATGGGTGATAGTCAGGAACAAAGGGCGCTTACCTCTTCTGAGCCACTTGTAATCGACCTTCATCGTAAGAAGCCCCCTCCTCCTTCTCGTTCTTCTTCTCCCCCTCTTGTCATCAATCTGACTAAGCCTGCTAAGGCCAAAGTTCCTGTTGTAAGATAGTGTAAAAATCAATAAAGCATCTCTTTTGCAGTATGATGTCTCTTACTATACTCAATGTTATTTGGACATGCTAGATAGTTTTAAACTACTTACAATAGAGGTCGTATCATCTCTACGAAATGAAGTATCACTAGATTCAATACAAGAGTCGTACTTCTTAGTACCGTCTCGAAAGAAAGATGAAAGGCCTATATTCTTCAATAAAGAGAGGAACAAAAAATCATGCTCTATAATGATAATAGAGATGATTCAGGAAGGCTGCAATTACGCCGCTATAGTCCACAATCCAAAGCCATTATCCGTAAAATGGGCTATTATTTCAGAACAGGCCTCAACAACGGTAAAGGGAGGCGAACTCCTCTTCGTATTGCTGTTCCAAAAGGAAAATAACAACAATACCACGGTAAAACAAGCGGGGACTAGGCTATGCTTCACCACTTCCAACTCCAGAACCTTCTGAATTTGATGAAGAAGAATGATCTACCTCTTCTGATTCTATTTCATGGGATTCTGATAGCAGCATTGTCATGTTCATAGGATGATTGTGTCTTCTAACATGATGTCTGCCGAATTCTCGAAAGATGACGAAGATGACATTGAAGAAGATCCTGATGTGGACCCTTGGGCACAAGGATGGACAATTAGTGGGAACTTCGTTTTGAACAACGAGAACCACCTACTGAGGATCAACTAGTCCAGATCGATATTGGAGGGAAGGGTATCACGACCAATCTTCATTAGCAAAAATCTCTCAGAAGATGATAAACAAGAATTAATTCACCTTATTCGTGAATATATTGATGTCTTTGCCTGGAATTATGAAGATATGCCAGGATTAGATCCTCAAGTTGCAACTCACAAACTTAATATTTTGCCGAATGCTAAGTCGGTCGAACAACAACAACGGCGATTCAAGCCTAAATGATGGATGCAGTTGATGATGAAGTCAAAAAGCTTATAGCTTGCAATTTTATCAGAGAAGAACAACATCCTGACTGGGTAGCCAACGTTGTACCAGTTCTGAAGAAGACCGAAAAGGTTCGAGTTTGCATAGACTTTCGGGATCTCAATGATGCTTACCCTAAATGAATTTCCTTTCCCAATTACTGATGTCATGATCGATAACACATGTGGATTTGAACGAATTTTTTTCATGGATGGGTTTTTGGATATAATCAAATCCGGATGAATCCTGAAGATGAAAAACATACTTTGTTTCGTACTCCTCGTGGAGTATACTGTTATATAGTCATGCCGTTTGGTCTTAAGAAAGCAGGGGCAACTTACTAGTTATGATACTATCTTTCGAGATCATCTACGAAAGACTGTCGAATGCTATGTTGACGATATTGCTGTTAAAAGTCGTCTAAAGGAAGATCACATTCAAGATTTAAGGACTATCTTCAATCTAATGCACCAGCATCAACTCAAAATGAACCCTACCAAGTCTTTCTTGGGTGTCTCTAGTGGAAATTTCTCGGCTTCGTTATTACCTCTAAGGGTATACACGTTGATCCCGAGAAGATCAAAGCCATTCAAGAGATGCGTCCTCCACGCAACCTAAAAGAGCTACGAGGATTTCAAGGTCGACTTGCGTACATCAGGCGGTTTTTCAAATTTATCAGAACGTTGCAGACCATTTACTCAGTTAATGAAGAAAGGGGTATCTTTCGTTTGGACGGAAGAATGTCAACGAGCATTTGATGATATAAAGCAGTATTTGATGAGTCCACTGGTTCTTGTACCACCGATCTCAGGGATACCTTTCTTAATGTATGTCCGGCAATGGATCATTCATTAGGAGCTTTGCTAGCTCAGAAGAACAAGGAAGGTCATAAACAAGCCATCTACTATCTTAGTCGAACAATGATTGGAGCTGAATATCGTTATAGTCCGGTGGAGAAGAAATGTTTAGCCTTAATGTTTGCTGTTCAGAAGACGAGACATTACATCATAGGCCAAACTACTTATGTCATATCCCGAGTCAATCTTCTTCGGGTCTTAACGAAAAAGCCAAGTATACTCAATTCCAGGCTTGCCACATGGGCCATATTATTAGCACAATATATGGTTTATGTTCCTCAAAAGTCAGTGAAAGGTCAGGCACTTGCTGACTTCTTAGCAGCTCATCCTGTCTTGGAAACATCTAAACTCTATGACGAGATTCCAGATGAAACATTGGAATCAAATATGATCTCAGAAGAGTTTCCTACTTGGCGGTTGTTCTTTGATGGAACTTCTATTGGACCTGGAGGTACTCTTGTTGCTGGAGCGGGAATTGTTCTCATTTCACCAGATGGATTAGCTATTCAAAGGACTTATTCTTTAGACGAATCATGCTCTAACAATGTGGCAGAATACAATGCCTTACTCATTGGGCTACAATTGGCCAAACAATTGGGTATTGAATATCTTGAGGTATATGGTGATTCTAAACTGATTGTTAATCAGGTTAGAAGCATATATGAAGTTTGACATCAAGATCTGGTACCAAACCATGAAGCAGCAATTAGAATAGCTTCTTCGTTCAAAGGGTTCTTTATCGAACATGTAGGTCGTGCATGCAATACAGAAGCTGATGCCTTAGCTAACCTAGCCGCAGTATTGGCAGTTCCAGTTAAAAGACAACAAATGGTTGTTATCTCTAAGAGAGAACTATTTTGTGTTGAAAACAACCACAACATTGAATTCAACAATCTAACTGAAGTCAATGTCATTGAGGACTGGAGAACACTTTTTATTGATTTTGCAGTACATGACATATTGTCAGAAAACCCTAAGGAAGCTACAAGTATTCGTTGTCGATCGCTTCGATTCTATTATAATCAAACTACTAAAACTCTATCGAAGAACTTTTGATGGGTTACTCTTGAGATGTCTTGCTGGTGATGAAGAAAACAGATATTACGCGAAGCTCACGATGGTGTTTATGGAGCACATCAGCCTGGTCCTAAACTACAGATTGTATTCGACGTATGGGCTACTACTGGCCCTCTATGGTATCAGATGCTATTGACTATGCAAGGAAATGTCGTGCATGTCAAATTTATGCAATTTTATTCACCAACCATCGGAATTTCTGCATCCGACTGCTGCCTCATAGCCTTTTGAAGCTTGGGGCATGGATATAATTAGCCCTATCAATCCTCCTTCATCTAAAGGTGTAACGCCCCAGTCCCCAAATACGTCGGACTAGAAACGTATCATGCCAGCTGTCTACATACGAAGTATACTCCAATATATGTATATCTCGTATATACATAAGCTGTAAAATGTAGTAACCATGAAGCTAATCTCATCCACAACAAATATATCATAAAATTAATTTATTAAAGTCATTTGTACAGACGTTGGGCGGAGACAAAGTCCACCACCAACTATCTCAAAATAAAATGTACAAGAAGTGAATCGATAAAATATCAAACGAACCAGGTGCAATTCTCTTCGAAGAAAGGGATAAGATCACGGCCTTGGCTAGAACACCTGCAGTAAATCATGAAAATACACCTGGAGAGATAACCAGGTCCTCAGAGGGACGTAACAAGATACAGGAAGAACATGCCATGTAACTGCATAAGTAAAAAATACTATAAACTACAACACAACAGGGTACCTAACCATCTATGTGATATGCACTTTGAGGACAACGTTCTGCGCAGGGGCTCTACGGATTCACGCATGCAAGTAATAAGAGTGGCCGTCAAGTAGCGCTCATCCGAGACACTATCGGCGGGCAGCAAGTAGCGCTCATCCGACTCACTATCACCCATAAATGTGTAAAAAGTAAATATAGCCCCTACGCTAGTCGTTGTCCCCTCCCCCTAATGATACTATACATGCATCGTAACCACGATACACCAACACGTTTTGTTTCCACAACACGGTTTATATTCAATAACTGTCAAGTCTTCTAACATGCATCTATTGACAGTTATTCCTACGCATGCACATTGGTGATCAGCCAACATGCAAGTGACCACTACATGATACTCACAACTCACACACAACTCATGATACAATCGTGACAAGTTAATGACATCCACTCTATTGACGGTAGTCACTTAACTCTAGGTCCACATACAAGAAAAAAATAATAAACAAGGAATATAGATACAGTAACTGAAATAAATGCAGCAAAATATAAGAAGTAAATATGGCATGGTATCTTGCCTGATTCCGTGCTGTAAATATGAAACGCCGCTCCCGCGTCCACGCCTCCGGAACCCGACGCTCCTAGATAATTAATTAACTAAATTAAACTTATGAAACTTACGATATAGTCAAAATAATGTGTTAAAATTATATTCAATCTCTCGTGGAACCATAGATCCATACAATCACACACAAGTTCCACGAGACATAGAAACACAGTTTTAGGGTTTCTAACTTTTAGTTTGTCGGTTATGCCCCTACTTCAATAACATACATAAAAATCATATAAAAATCATAAAAATAATATTTAAACTAATTTTCTACAGATTTATCTTTGAAATTTTAGAAATAATATTTCTAAAGTCAATTATGACTAGTTGATTAATAAGTCAGCTAGTCTACCCGAAACTCGCCCAGAACATAGTTAATGTCTCAAAATTGCTAAAATAACCAAAAAATATATTTTAACCAGATAATTTATTTCATTGAATAATATCAGAGGTACAAGTTTTGAGTTATATTATAAGTTTGGGACATTCTAGGTCAGCCGGTTACCCGAAATTAGCTAGTTTTGACCTACAATTTTTCCAACCATATTTGAGTTGCTAAAATCTTGGAAAATACTAAAATCCTAATTTATGTATATGAACACACATAAAATTCATTTTCGAAAATAGGCACCAATAATTCATAGTTCCTTTACAATAGGGTTAATTTTGGTCCTACCGACACATGAATATTACGCATATATTTCATGAAACCTTTGTGGATGATTATACCTAACAAAATCCATCAAAATATGGTTTCTATAGAATTAATAACATATTTTCTATAGAATTTTAGCAAAAATTTTTAGAAGAAAAGATTTGGGTTCTTACCAAAGATCCTTGCTACAAAAGGGTGATGATGACTTCTCTTCAACAAAGCTCCAATCTTTTCCGCTATCCTCGCTTACTAATCCTCTCTTGGTGAGTATGGGAGAGTTGATAATGGCTATAGAGGATTGGATGGGGGAGATGGAGGTTTTAGGATTTGTTTTGAGGGTTTCGGGAATGTATGGTGGAGGAGATGAGTTTTTGTGAAGGATGAAGATATGTGCAATGGAGGAGATGATGTATAGATGCTTTATTCGCTACCAAATTATGGAGAGGGAGAGGGGTTTTGGTTGGCCAAAAGTGAGGGAGAGAAAGATTAGGATTTGGTTAAGGTTTGGGATAAGTTGGTATATTTAAACATATCCTTAAATAAATTTTAAGCAATCTAGAATTTAAATCCTATTTAATTTGATGCATTCGGCCATAGGGGATTGCTTGGCCGAAATTAGCTTGGTGGGGGTCCACTTGGCATGATTTGGTTGTTTGGTGAGTTGGCAAGTTGATTGGATTGAGGATTTAAAAAGGGGTTTCCTAATATAGAACTATTTAATTCTATCTATGTAATTACACTACAAAATTTGAATTAAATACAAATAAATATAATTATTAATATTTATTAATGCCCAACATGCCTACATAGGGTTGGATTTGGCTTGGAAGAGGTTTGGAAAGGTTTGGTGCAACCGGGTCTCCTAAAAAATCATAAAGACTTTCTTAACTAATTAATTAAATAAAAATATAACTTGTGCCGAATGGTTAACATGCAAGAGATTACAATATGACCATGGCATTCCTAACATCGCTAGCATACTAGTTAAAGCACCCGACTACGCTAGGCATGCAATACTTTCTAGTCGTCTTGCATATGCAAACTCAACCATGGCTATAGTCCTTTTATATAATATAAATAAGATAAAAATAAATTAGAATTAAATAAAATCCAAAAATAATTTAAATATTCCTTTAAATTATAAGGGGTTTTACATCCTTCCCAACTTATGACAATTTCGTCCTCAAAATTAAAAATAATCATAATATCAAGAATTGCAAGATTTTATACGGAGGGAGAGTAGGTACGTCAAATCTTAGCTCAATTACTGAAAGGATGGAGGGGTTCTTGTCATAGGAATCCCAATTGACCTTATATTCTACAAGATGGGGTATGCTTCCTTCCAGACTCTACCCAACTTATAGAAGTTGGCCACCCGTAAAGATCGTCGTCATTACAAGACCTTGAGGAGGACAATTTCGGAGGGGCACGAAAATAATGGACACTTCTGACCGCAGTCTTGGATTCTAAGTGAGCCTCGATAACACCATAACGTTCTTGGTCAATAACAACTATAAGAAAGTTACTACAATCAAACATTGTCACTCTAGGGGTCATACTTCTGACAAGCTGGTAGTGACCTCTTGTTGGAATATACTAAGGTGTGTCGGTTCAGAAGGGTTCGTTCTACGTCTAACATGGAAAACTAAGAAGTGAGCTTGAAAACTTATGGAAGAAGAATTTATGGCCAAGTGATGAGAATCGATGATAATTAAAGAACCCAGGCTATAGAATATGATTAGGCAAGTGTTTTGAAAACTCTAAGTCAAAACGACTAATATTTGTAGGCTGATGTTTGGTGTTGTGTAGGAGGCATACGCTTGCTTGTTGGAAGGCATACGTTATAGGTGTGCATCTTGCATAGATCTTGATTATTCAGTTTAGTTAAGGAAATGGGTCGATATTTGCATGGGTGAAATCGAATAGGTCGAATTTGGGTCTCTATGGTTTGTTTTGAGGAAATAATATGTCATACACGTGGTGTAATTTTTAAATGGAGCACTGGAAAGTTCGTTTGCGTGGGACATGTATGTCATGTGAGTAGCATGACTAGTCTAGTTCGTGAGTGTGAACTTTGTCGAAAGGAAAAGGCTAGCGTTGTGCTTCAATTAACAAAATCACGGTCGAGGGTATCACATGATACGAATATGGGTCGACGTTATAAACCATTGAATTATTAGTCTAACTGGAACCAATCATTTCCATCCACTTGTTAATTCCAAAATCTTATGTTCCTTAGAGAGGCTTGCGATCTATTTGCCTTAAAATAATTTGCTATTGATTTAGATAAAAATGATTCTATGATTGACTTGAAGAATTTAGGTTGCAATCTGTTACCGTAGTTATCTGAACGCACGAGCAAAGGGATATAAAATGCAAAATAAAAGATCGTTTCATAAATTCTATACAGACGGAAGAACGGTCATAATTGTAATCCCATTCTGAGAGGTAGAGTATAATAAGTTCAATGTTCTATCCAACTTTATAGATGTTGATTAATCGGGGAAAGCACAATAATAGTGCTTCTAAGAAGGTCAAATTTCAAGGAGGTATAGGAAGTATAAGGTATTTCCAATCATAGTCACAGACTCTATAGGAAGTCTAGGTATTATCTATTTAATATGGCCCATATATTAATTATGTTTGGTCAAGACAGTATGAGAGGTCTTGGTCAAGTATATCTGGAAGCAAGTTGGTACCGAGAGATGCATAACATAGGCTACGAAGAGATGCAATTACGAAATCTATGAAAGGAGAATTAGTGAGCCAAGAGGTGAGACCTACATAATAGGGGCGATGGCCTATTTCATCAAGTTTGGTTTTATAGTCCCAATATGGCGATGGGCTATGATGGGTTTAACTGAGTCTCAATAGGTTCCCTAATTGGACTTCAATCTTTGATTGCATGAACTTTAGATTTTAATCTATAGTGGCTGGACAAAATTTTGTGGAATTTTAAACCATCCTTATTAGGTTAGGGTAATGTAGAATAGGTTCAAATTCAAGTGGTTGGGCAAATTTCCCGTCGGGTTGGTAGAATAGGTTATGTAAGTCGTGAGATGCGCCTTCCGTGACTTTTGTGTTTAAGTAGCACACAAGGCCTCTATTGAGTGGCACACTAGTGGCATGTGCGTAGAGGGCTTCAAGTAGATCACAACCATATATTGGGCCAAAACATTTGTGTCAAGGTTGGATCTCTAACTGCAGTCCGAAAGTACATCGGTGTTATGGTAAGGGTTATCACTAGTCCTTTTTGACCAGAAAGTCGTATCATAATAATAGAGTCCAAGGAGATGTGTTTGTGTGGGACATGATATGTCTACTTGAAGGTGGACTCGTTTAAGTTTTGTATATAAATTTTGTTGGAAGGTAACAGCTAGTATTACACTTCAAATATCAAAGTCACGGTAAGGGACACCAAAAGATCTAAAAAGAAAGTGGGAGTTCACGAGTCACTAATTTATCATCCTAGTGAGAACCAATTTACCTCAATCAATTGGTGATCCCCAAATTCCTAAAAGTAAGAATGGCTTACAATCTATTCACTCTCGAGACTAGGATATGGTTTTAGGAATAATGAGGTTAGGAATATTTGAGTCGCGATATCGTACCTTGACATTTGGTAATAATAAGTTACGATGTGATTGATAACATGATAGGGTAGTTGTGAATCAGTTTCGAGGATAGTACCCAGAGTCCTAATAAATGGAAATAATCATGTACAGTAGTACCTGAGTCGATAAGATGGAATGACCCGCTTGTCCATGGTATATGAGAGTCTATCGGTGGAATAACGAACTCTAAAGCACGTAATGGGAAAGATCCCTGACTACTAAGTCGTGAATTTCTATTTGTGTCAAACCTGCCAGACTATAGTCACAAGCGTTCTAGAGATATTAAATGTAGTGCTCATGCATCACTTGTTGACTACTAATACAACATAATGACGGGGCATCATGCTATAGATTTTGGCTAAGCTGGTGAATGTGTTGTTCTAATATTATGTCACTTCTTTGATAATAGAATTTTGTACCTAGAGTAACATCTGCTGAATCTCTAATCTTGGAATGGGTGTCTACCACGATCCTTACAATGCTTGTCCTTGTTTTGGTCTATTCTTCTCTTTCTAAACTGTGGAGGCATAGTCAAGTAAGGTTTGAGTTAAGGCATACGGGTTGCTAGTTAAGCCAAGAATCAAGATGAATATTTGGAGACTCACAATAAATGATTCCTAGAGATTAGATAGTCTCATAGGTTGGTGGTTTACCCAAGGGTAAGATCTTACTCATCTTTCAAGTTCAAATGACTAGAAGGTCACTTTATTACTATTAGGGTCGAGGGAAGGACGAGCAACTTTAGGCATGGTTGTAGTTATATGGCTTGGCCGATGGTTGCTATACTTGTGCATATAACTACCATGGCCATGGGGATACTCTGTATTTATCTATCAAATAAGAGCGTTCGACTTTCCAATCAGTGAAAGACAAAAGTAATAAAGAGTTCAAGAAAGATGTCATTGAATACAATTACGTAATTCAAAGGCGAATGTGTAATTCATGAGGAATTGTCAATGCAGACGCGGATGAGATCCTAGATACCTCTATATCTCAATACACGTAGGATAATCATATCAAGAGCGAACCAAGTGCACTATGGTTGATCAGACCATAATACATTGATTCTAATTAGACAATATGCTTGTGGGCGTCCCCAGTATACATATGTCCTGAACAAGCTCGGCAAAGAATAAGCTTGCAAAACCAGGCTATAAATAGCATCGTTATTCATGGTAGTTTATAAGTACGGGAGAATACGTTGAAAGCAGTAATAAATAGTTCGAGTTTCACAAGGATCTAAGTCTTATCCGGTGTGCTTGTGTATACAGTCGTCCTACTGGTTCTTGTATCAGGCCTTAGTTGACCAATGGGTATGGGCTACGAAATCTCTATATTCTAGGTAAACATCTCTCCTACACTAGCATATATTCATTATCACTCGGTTACACTTTAATACTAAGTTAAAAGGATACGGGTGGTAGATTGTAGTCATACTACTCAACTTATGAAGTCAACTAATGGAGTAATTGAGGAATATAACATGTACACTCGTATGAGTTATCTCCTAACCTCCCTATTCAGCACGAAAGAAGATAAGATTTGCAGTAAAAGGAATCAAGCAGAAGGAAGTCAAGATAATCGGACGAGAGTTCGAGATTTGGAATTGAGGAGGAAGTCAAGCTTGTGGATGAGATTCCTATATCCTAATCCTATATGCAGGTTCACATCGGTACAGTAGCGTAACAGATGTGACAAACTCTACCTGCATGGGCCACCACAAAAACATGTAACGCCCCAGTCCAAAAATACGTAGTACTAGAAACGTATCATGCCAGCTGTCTACATACGAAGTATACTCCAATATATGGATATCTCGTATATACACATAAGCTGTAAAATGTAGTAACCATGAAGCTAATCTCATCCACAAACCAATATATCATAAAATCAACTTATTAAAGTCATTTGTACAAACGTTGGGCGGAGACAAAGTCCACTACCAACTATCTCAAAATAAAATGTACAAGAAGTGAATTGATAAAATATCAAACGAACCAAGCGCAATTTTCTTCGAAGAAAGGGAGAAGATCACGGCCTTGGCTAGAACACCTGCAGTAAATCATGAAAGCATACACCTGAAGAGATAACCAGGTCCTCAGAGGGACGTAACAAGATACAGGAAGAATATGCCATGTAACTACATAAGTAAAAAATACTGTAAACTACAACACAACAGGGTACCTAACCATCTATGTGATATGCACTTTGAGGACAATGTTCTACGCAGGGACTGTACAGATTCACGCAAGCAAGTAATAAAGAGTGGCCGTCAAGTAGCGCTCATCCGAGACACTATCGGTCGGACAACAAGTAGCGCTCATCCGAGTCACTTTCACCCATAAATGTGTAAATAGTAAATGTAGCCCCTACGCTAGTAGCTGTCCCCTCCCCCCAATGATATTATACTTGCATCGTAACCACGACACAACAACACGTGTCGTTTCCACAACACTGTTTATATTCATTAATTGTCAAGTCTTCTAACATGCATCTATTAACAGTTATTCCTACGCATGCGACGGGTGATCAGCCAACACGCAAGTGACCACTACATGCATCTATTGACAGGTATCTTGCATGATTCCATGCTGTAAATATGAAATGTCGCTCCCGCGTCCACGCCTCCGGAACCCGACGCTCCTAGATAATTAATTAACTAAATTAAGTCACTACTTATGAAACTTACGATACGACTTAATTAGTCAAAATAATATGTTAAAATTATATTCAATCTCTCGTGGAACCATTTAGATCCATAGAATCACACACAGGTTCCACGAGACATCGAAACACAGTTTTAGGATTTCTAACTTTTAATTAGTCGGTTATGCCCCTACTTCAATAACATACTTAAAAATCATATAAAAATAAAAAAAATATTTAAACTAATTTTCTACAAATTTATCTCTGAAATTCTAGAAATAATATTTCTAAAGACATTTATGACTAGTTGATTAATAAATCAGCTAGTCTACCCGAAACTCGCCCAGAACATAGTTAATGACTCAAAATTGCTAAAATAACCAAAAATATATTTTAACCAGAAATAAAATAATTTATTTCATATAATAATATCAGAGGTACAAGGGTTGAGTTGTTCTACAAGTTTGGGACATTCTAGGTCAGCCGGTTACCCGAAATTAGCTAGTTTTGACCTACAATTTTCCCGACCAGATTTGAGTTGCTAAAATTGTGGGAAAATACTTAAAAATCCTAATTTATGTATATGAACACAGATAAATTTGATTTTCGAAAATAGGCACCAATAACTCATAGTTCCTTTACAATGGGGTTAATTTTGGTCCTATAAACACATGAATATTACGCATATATTTCATGAAACCTTTGTGGATGGTTATACCTAACAAAATCCATCAAAATATGGTTTCTATATAATTAATAACATATTTTTTTATAGAATTTTAGCAAAGGTTCTTAGAAGAAAAGATTTAGGTTCTTACCAAAGATCCTTGCTAGAAAGGGTGATGATGACTTCTCTTCACCAAAGCTCCAATCTTTTCTGCTACACCGCTTGCTAATCCTCTCTTGGTGAGTATGGGAGAGTTGATAATGGCTATAGAGGATTGGAATGGGGAGATGGAGTTTTTAGGATTTGTTTTGAGGGTTTCGGGGATGTATGGTGGAGGAGATGAGTTTTTATAAAGGATGGAGATATGTACAATGGAGGAGATGATGTATAGATGCTATGGGGAGTTTGTTGCTGCCAAAATTATGGAAAGGGAAAGGGGTTTTGGTCGGCCAAAGGTGAGGGAGAGAAAGATTAGGATTTGGTTAAGGTTTGGGATAAGTTGGTATATTTAAACATATCCTTAAATGAATTTTAAGCAATCTAGGATTTAAATTCTATTTAATTTGATGCATTCAGCCATGGAGAGTTGCTTGGACGAAATTAGCATGGTGGGGTTCCACTTGGCATGATTTGGTTGTTTGGTGAGTTGGCAAGTTGATTGGATTGAGGATTTAAAAAGGGGTTTCCTAATATAGAACTATTTAATTCTATCTATGTAATTACACTACAAAATCTGAATTAAATACAAATAAATATAATTATTAATATTTATTAATGCCCAACATGCCTACATAGGATTGGGTTTGGCTTGGAAGAGGTTTGGGAAGGTTTGGTGCAACCGGGTCTCCTAAAAAGTCATAAAGACACCCTGCAACTCTTCGAGATACTGAAGCAGGGTGACAAGATCAAGTTGCTGGACCTGAAGCGTCCCGACGAGGTTAGGAAAGTGGACAATCCGAGGTACTGTCACTACCATCGATTTGTCGGACATCCAACCAAGGACTGCTACGTCCTCAAAAACTACATCCAGCGCATGATCAATACGGATGTTATCTCCGTCGACTACGAGGAGAAGACGGTTTCGGCCAACGTGGTGTCACTCCAGTTCGGCACCTTGCCGCCAACTACAACACAAGATGGCGTCGTCCCCATCCCTAAGGCGACAATGGAGGTGGTTAACTTACCACCTACTCGTGACAACGTGAGTGGACTCATCCCGCTCACCACATCTCGGGGAGAGATCTTATGGGTTCACCCTGATCTCGTCTCTGAGGTTACTCAACCAGAGGTACGCTCTGCCTCCAAAACCAAAGACAGGAAGATCAAGTCTTGCCACATGGTCTCTTCCTCCGCAGAAGAGGCTCTTCCTGTACAGACGCGTTCACAATAGAACGCCCAACCCGACGAAGCTGCCGTCGAGGTGGTGCCTCCTTCCACTGTACCTGCTACCGAAGAAGGGGGTCCGTCCAAGCCTCCAGCAGCTAATAAGCAGAAGAATGTAGAGGCTCGTTTCGACAGGCCTCTACGAAAGAAGAATGCTTCAGGGCTAGCCAAGCCCCACAACTTTGATATACTGGCACAACTGGCCAGTACTCCTGCCCGCCTTTCTCTGTTTGAGCTTCTTCGTCTTTCCAAGGACACTCGCGAAGCTCTCTGCGAAGCCCTGAAGGATGCTGAGTCCTTCATCAGTCAGGTCAAGCAGCCTGAAGATCTCCCAACTACATGTGCGCACTGTCATTGTGCGGATGAGGTTATCCCTAATATAACCTTCACCCAACAAGATCTGCTGCTCAAGCACAACCGACACAACATGCCGCTGTATTATACCGGGTATATCGGTTCTGTTAAGGTAAAGCGAATTCAGATCGATCCGGGGTCTTCCCTCACCATCATTCCGAAGACGCTGCTCTCAACACTGGGGATCCCAATGTACCGACTGGCGCCATCCAACACAACAATCAGTGGCTTCAACGCTAGCAAAAGCGAGCCACTGGGCAAGATACGACTAAAGTGCCATATCGGTAACCTCAGAACCGAGGTGACTTGTTATATCGTGGATGCCGACGTCAACTACAACCTCCTGTTGGGTCGTCCATGGCTGCATGAATACATGGTGGTGCCATCCACAGTCCACCAATGTATGAAGTACGTGTCCACCAACGACGTCATCCGGACGGAGTTCGCGGACATTGACCCTTTCAAAGGGGTTGAAGCCTACTTCACTGATTCCAGCTTGTACAAATCACCTGACGAGGAGGAAGCTAATGATGCTGACGATGAAGCAGAAATGGCAGCAGAGCCCGACATGGAGCCAGAGACGATCCCTGTCGCTCCTCTAAAAATTCGACTCGAAGGGAAGCTGTCTCAGACGTTGCCTCCCATGAGCATCAAGCTACCTGGAAAAGCACCCACTCCTCCAGGCAGAACACCTACTGAAGCTCCCTTGAAGATACGGCTCAAGGGAAAGCCGCCTCAAACATCGGCTCCCCTTGTGGCAAAACTACAGGGGAAGGCACCTATCACCGAAAGCGCTGTTGAGGCACCCCTGAAGGTGCGTCTTAAGGACAAGCCGCCGCAACCATCTGTCTCATCCAAGCTGCCGGAGAAGGCCTACATAGCCCTCTCGGACCCCAGGATCAAAGCTGTGGTGGACTCTCCCGATCCAATCCCGGTACTCACAGATGAAGAGCTAGGGGAATATATCTCTGCTGATGTAGATGCACCCTCTCTGGACAATGTAATCCCGCGGGATAAAATCTCATGTTTCATCAATAATAGAGTGTCTTTTAATTATTCTAGTCTTCCACATTGGAATGCCATGTATACATTAGATAACGCTCTACGGTCGTTACAAACACAAATAACGACCGTCCATCATGTAAATCAAGTAGTCCCGTCCTAAGGGGTCTGTTTTGTAGTCCCGTCGCGAAATCGAGACGAAGAATCCATCATCTTCGACAAAGTTGAGCGTCATCAAGACCTCCCGCCACTCGAGCCAGAACCAGATACCGGCAGAATACAAGTCTATCGGTACACGGACAAGGCAATGTACCTCATCCAAAAGATGGGTTACGACCTAAAAAGCAACAAAGGCCTGAACTACGGCAAGGGTCGACGTCTTCCTCTCCGGCTTCCAACACCTAAAGAAAAGCCGCAGGACTACTATCATCGAACTCGACGGGGGGTAGGCTATGTCACGCCGCCGTCAACTCCAGAGAATTCGGAGGCAGAAGAAGCAGAACATTCTCACTCATCCGAAGCATCAACCTGGGATTCCGATACCAGTATCGGCTCAGTCTTCAAGAGAGTGCTATCAGCCAACATGACATCTACACAATTTCAGGAAGATGAAGGCAAAAACCAAATGCCAGAATTCTTCAAAGAAGAACCCTGGGCTCAACGCCTGGGAGAACAGTGGGAGTCTCGTTTTGAATTACGCGAACCCCCTACCGAAGACGAAGTCGAACAGATCGACCTTGGGGATGGATCTTCTTCCAAACCCATCTTCATCAGCAAAAGCCTAGAAGGAGAAGACCGAGAATCTTTAATCCAGCTGGCTAAAGAGTATATCGATGTCTTCGTCTGGAGCTACGAAGATATGCCGGGACTTGATCCCCGGATCGCGATGCATAGGCTTAACATCTTACCTTATGCCAAGCCTATCAAACAACAACAGCGACGTTTTCGTCCTGACATCATGAACGCCATCGATCAGGAGGTGGACAAACTCTTGACCAGCGGCTTCATCCGTGAAGAACAACACCGAGATTGGGTGGCCAACGTTGTCCCTGTCACCAAGAAGAATGGAAAGATACGAGTCTGCATCGACTTCAGGGATCTCAACTCCGCTTGCCCGAAGGACGAATTCCCGCTTCCAATCACCGACGTGATGATCGACAACACATGTGGCTTCGAACGTATGTCTTTCATAGACGGGTATTCGGGCTACAACCAGATCAAGATGTTCCCCGATGACGCAAAACATACGTCATTCAGGACTCCAAAGGGCATTTTCTGCTACACAGTGATGCCCTTTGGCTTGAAGAACACTGGTGCGACATACCAACGAGCTATGAGCACCATTTTTCGTCAGCATCTTCGCAAGACAGTCGAATGCTATGTTGACGACATCGCAGTCAAGAGCTGTCTCAAAGGAGATCACCTACAAGACCTGAAGACAGTCTTCGATCTCATGCGAGCGCATCAACTCAAGATGAACCCTGCTAAATCCTTCTTAGGGGTTTCTAGCGGAAAGTTCTTGGGCTTCATTATCACGGCGAAAGGCATTCATGTCGATCCCGAGAATACCAAAGCCATCCTGGACATGGATCCTCCGAAGAACCTCTGAGAACTTCGAGGCCTGCAGGGACGTCTGGCATGTATTCGGAGGTTCATAGCAAACCTCTCCGGAATGTGTCAACCCTTCACTCAGCTCATAAAGAAAGGAGTCTCTTACGTCTGGACAGAGGAATGCCAAAAAGCTTTTGATGACATCAAGGCTAACTTGACGAGCCCGCCAGTCATGGTGGCACCCGTCGCCGACAAACCATTTCTCCTCTACGTCCGTGCCATGGATCATTCCCTCGACGCTCTGCTGGCTCAGAACAGCGATACCGGCTATGAGCAAGCTATCTACTACCTCAGTAGAACACTGATCGGGGCCGAACACCAGTACAATCCCGTTGAAAAGGAGTGCTTGGGGTTGGTATTTGCCATCCAGAAGACTCACCATTATGTCTCGGGCCAGACAATTTATGTCATCTCCCGAGTCAATCCACTCAGAGTTCTCATGACGAAGCCAGGATCATTAAACTCCCGGCTAGCTACATGGGCGATCCTGCTAACACCATACAACATGGTGTTCGTTCCGCAAAAAGCCGTCAAGGGTCAGGCTCTGGCCGACTTTTTAGCTGTACACCCCATCCCAGAGTCCTCCAGACTCTATGAAGACATCCCGGATGAGGTCCAAGAATCAAGCGTCACTAAAGAAAGCTCCGTCTGGCGGATGTTTTTCGATGGCGCGTCAAAAATAGGCCCCAAAGGCCAAATTATCGCAGGAGTGGGGGTAGTCTTAGTCTTCCCTGATCAGCTGGTCATACAACATGCCTACTCCCTTTCGAAGCTGTGCTCCAACAATGTTGACGAGTACAATGCGCTTATCATGGGACTCCAGTTGGCGCAACAACTGGAGGTTAATCATCTGGAAGCCTACGGCGACTCAAAACTCGTCGTAAACCAGATCAGAGGACAATACGAGGTTCGCCATAAAGACCTGATCCCTTACCATGAAGTTGCGTTGAACATCCTTTCAACCTTCGCCAAGTTCTTCATCGAACATGTACCTCGTTTACAAAATCTGGAGGCTGACGCTCTGGCTGGCCTCGCATCCTCGTTAGCAGCATCCCTCGAGACTCAACACTAAGTCACAGTAGTTGGTCGAGACGTGGTTTGTCCTAAAAACAACCTGTGCTCACGAGTGGCCCATGCCATGTCAACAAGTGCTGGTGTTAGTGTCCGAGACTGGAGATTCCCGTTCATCGACTTCGCTGTCTACGAAATTCATCCAGAAGACCCAAAAGAAGCCGTCTCAGTCAAGAGGCGCTCCCTTCGATTCTACTACGATACAGCTACTAAAATGTTGTACCGACGCTCCTATGATGGACTTCTCCTGCGATGTCTGTCCAACGAAGAAGCAGCCGAAGCCCTTCGAGAAGCTCACGATGGGACTTGTGGAGCCCATCAACCTGGCCCTAAGTTGCAGGATCGACGGCGACGCATGGGCTACTACTGGCCAACCATGGCCGCTGACGCTGTCGACTATGCTAATAAGTGCCATGCGTGCCAGCTTCACGAAGACTTCATCCATACACCGTCAGAACCACTACATCCTACAGTCGCCTCTTGGCCCTTCGAAGCTTGGGGCATGGACATTGTAGGACCGATCACCCCTCCGTCGTCGAGGGGACACCGCTTTATCCTAATCTTCACCGACTACTTCTCCAAATGGGCAGAAGCAGTTCCACTGGCGGAAGTGAAGAGCTCTAGGGTGATCAGCTTCATCAAGCACCATGTTATCTACCATTTCGGGGTACCCCGAAGGATTATCCACAATAACGGTCCTCAGTTCATCAGTCATATTTTCAGTAGATTCTGTGACAAGAATCGCATTCAAAACGTGGCCTCAACCGCCTAAAATCCGACAGCAAACGGATTGGCCGAGGCATTCAACAAGACTATCTTCAGGCTACTCAAAAAAGTCGTCTCATCCAATAAACGCAACTGGGATGAAAAGCTCGGCGAATACCTTTGGGCCTACCGCACAACGGTACGGATCCCGACAGGAAACACACCATTCTCCCTGGTCTACGGGAGCGAAGCGGTACTACCTCTCGAGATCCAGATACCCTCACTCCGTGTAGCAATCACAAACCAACTCACAGAAGAGGACAATTAATGTCGTCGTCTGTGAGAACTGGAGGCACTTGACGAAAAGCGTCTCCTAGCTCAACAACTCATTGAACTCTACCAAGCCCGTATATCACAGGCTTTCAACAAGAAGGTCAAGCAAAGGACTTTCCAAGTAGGCGACCTGGTTCTGGCAGTCAGGAGGCCGATGGTGTTGACTCACAAGACACCAGAAAAGTTTGAGCCCAAGTGGGAAGGACCTTTCATCATAGAGACGGTATACTCAAACGGTGCTTACCGCCTCGCTAAACCCAATGGGGACTTGTTCATGATGCCCATCAATGATAAGTTCCTAAAGAAGTACTACTCTTGACATCTTTCAGACATGTACTTCCACAAAGGATCAGTGGACCCAATCTTCAGGGCTCACATACAATTCCCTTCCACAAAATCATACGCTTACAGAACCCAGCTGTTCCGTGGCTTCCTCCAGTAGAAGGACAACCACGTCCACATCACCTCTGAGTTGTCCCCCTACACCCTACAAAGCGAAATCTTACACTCCGTAAGACTACGCTACCCATCATGTTTACCACGTCCACATTACCTCTGAGTAAACATCCCGTACAGACAATCCCTGCGTTGCCGTACATTGATCGCAGAACTTTCACGTCCACATTACCTCTGAGTAGTTCCACGTATCCCCCAGAGTCATTCCTACCACGTCCATAACACCTCTGAGTAGGAAGATTCTATCATTTGAATCCCATATTTGCCACGTCCACATCACCTCTGAGCAAACATGTTGGTTCTCTCAAACTTATTATCTGTACCTAAAAACCAAGGTGCGTAAAAGATAATAGGTCCACACAAATTATCAAGTTCATGACAGCGAAAATGAACACATCACAAAATTTTTTGTATTTCTTTATTCTAAAAAAGAGAGTAAAGGATTACACCCACCCCAGCAAATAGTTGCAAAAACACAAAAAGAAGAGACTACAATCCCTAAACATCTCCGGGGTTAGCCGAAAGCTCTTCAATTTGGCGCCTCATGTCTGTCGCCCGAGTCTCCACAGTCGCCAGGACCCGGCGTTCAGCTTCTTGATGCATCGCCTCTATGGCCTCAAGAGAAGTGTCATCCTCATGCTTCTCATCCAGCTGCTGCCGCTGCTGAGCCAGAGTAAGAGCCCGGTGGGTGAAAGCTGCTTCCTTCTTCTTGAATGATACATGTTCAGCCTGGACACGCTCGGCATCTAATAGGAGTCGGGCCCGCTGGTCCTCAAGGCGACAAATCTGGGCATCAACCTCCGCGATACTAGCGTCCAATGCAGCTTGTAACTCCACATTCTCCTGCGTAGACTGAGACAACCGCTCCACTGCAGCTTCAGTCTCAGCCACTTCGCGTTCCCAGACGTTCACGGTGGCCTGATAAGAGGACTCAGTCTCAGCAACCAACTTTTCCTTTTCTGCGTCTATCAGGGCGGAGAGATCGTTTCACTGGATACACTGAAACTCGGAAAGCCGCTGGTCCAGCTCAGCCACCGAGGCCTCCAGAATGTCGGCCATATGATCATGGCACTGGTGGAGACGGATCAGGTTGATGTGAGGCAGTGCCAGAGTTTTTGCCGTTGCAAAGCTCCTATTGGCATCCATCACCGCCAATACGCCCCTTTGCAGCATCTTAAACACCGCCTCGATGATGAACTTCACATATTCATCTGCATCCGCCAACACCTGCAGCGTCATAGCAGGAGTCGGAGGAGCTACTCTAGACAACGGACCGGAAGAAGGCCCGCCCGCCTCAACCTGCGAGGCTGGAACCTCGGGCATCAACAGGCTCTTCATCAACAGGAGCTTGACTACTAGCCCGAGGAGCCAAAAGAGCAGAAGGAGCCGAGAGAGGCGTCGATATAGTACCCCAAGTAGAAGGAGCAACAGAGGGTTCCGCCAAACCCTTACCCTTCTCAAGCTCGGAAGAACCACCGACGTCAACGGCTACCTCATCAGTCCCCAACGCACTATCATCAGGCAGTACGGGACATTCTCCCTCTGGCAGAGCAGTGAGATCAACACTTGTCTCCTGACTCGACCCCCTTGAAGTCAGGATCGGCAGACGAGTCTCATTGTCACCATCAAATCCCTCTACAGGAACAGGATCTGTCGTCACCTCCCGGTCGGCAGCCACCTCAGCTTCCACTGTTGAGTCTAGGGTAGGGCTCGGCAGCGCTACAGTCGACCTCCCCACATTATGACAAGGAGGGGAATCAACCCTCTCCTCTGTTCCAATCACATCTGTTGCCCCCGCAACAGACTCATGCAACTCTGGAGGAACGTCATCTGAAGACGACGAACTCCACTCTACTTCCTCATCAGGAAGCCCCGTGTCCGCAGGACCCTCAACGTCCAAGGCCCCCACGGCGGCTTGCACCATCCCGGAAGTTGCTGTAACCTCAGCGTCTCTTCCGACAATGTCTGGAGATACTAAAACCTCCGCAGGAACAACATCTTCAGGATTCTCTTCCATTGGAGACATCACCATCGGAGGAATGCGCTCGTCAGAAGAGCTTGGCACCTCCTTCGGTTTACTGACGCCTGGTTTCGAAACACGGGTTTTCTTCTTCGACGATCCCTACAAGAAGAAAAGCACAGGTTACCAAAATGCCAAGATGAGCCAGATTGCGGAGGACTCTTTACCTCGGCAGGGACTGATTCCATTGCACAGCCTTTGGAGTCGTCACTTTTCTCGACCTTTTTGGTATAGACGAACCGGCTTCTGTGTCAGCCCGTCTCTTCCCAGCAGGGAGATCTCTCAATGATGCTCATCAGAAGCCCTATATCCCGCCAATTCTGGTGGACGATATGATCGAGCCGCCACCAACATATTTGTCGTAGCCTCTAGCTGAGTTTCAGTGATGAAACTGGTCTCCCTATCATAACCAGGAGACACAGTATTCATGGTGCAATACAGCTTAACGGCCGAATACAGGATTTGTGGCCGAGGGTTACGAACTGGCGTAGTAAAATGAACACTAGTGCACCCGACATTGTAATATTGCCAACCCCGGGCTCCATCCAGTAAACTCCCGGCATACCCCAGACTGTTACTGGGATTCCGTAACATTAGCTGGGTATAGCCAAACTGGCGAACAAACCGGCTTGGCAGATATGGCTCCAGATAACACCTATTTTGGTTGCGGTAAACCAAGTGGGAAGGCTGAATACTTTGCAACCAACGAAAACCCCATTTCGGCAGAGTAATCGCATCTTCACCAGAGTCGTCCAAATCTTGGTCAGCCTTGAAATCCTTGAAGGTGGGACCGACCTTGACAATCTTCCACCCCTGAAGATAGGACAAAACTCTCCTGCAGACGGGGACACCAGTGTGCAACCACTTCCTCTTGTAGAAGCGACGGATAAAGGCGTCACCTTCAACGTGATCCTCCTCCGGGCCTGGACTCATCACGTTCGGATGATATAGAATCAACCATCCCATCAAATAATGGAATGGTAGTTCGGCCCGGGGAAAGTTGTCATTTTCTACCTCTCTCATGGATCACGTCCTCAGCAAAGGTCCTCAAGCCCCGCAACAGGTTACACACCATCGCAGGGAGAAGAGGCAAAGGGCGACCAAAGGCCAATTTTACTGCTGGCAAAATGAGGTTCCGGTGTACCCTCTCCACGGAACCAGATCCACCCGCGAACACACAATCCCGGAGCCATATCATCAAATAAGCAGCCAATACAGCCTTAGATGACATTCGGTGCGCACAGTGCCAGAAACAGCTATACGCGTTGTCACCACTCTCATTTGAACAGGGGGCCCTCTCGTCCAACTGGCTCATTTCAGAAGTCACTTCCGCAGGTTTCAGACCTTGCTGAGTCATAAACCGGATCTTCGAGGAATCCGCCAAATCCTGCTTGAAGACGTGATCCCTCCAAGCAGTCACATGAGGCTGAGACTTGCCTTTATCCCTCCGTTGCATCAGATAATGATGGCTCGCCACCTCTTTGAAAACGGCTATCATCTCCAGGTCCTTCTTCTCCAAGACAAGGATCTCTTCGTTTGACGGAAAATATTCCTCGTACGGTTTCGAGCCCCAGGGAAGCTTGGATACCTCGTACATTTCATGGAGAGCCAATCCCAACTCCCCCACTGGAGTAAAGAAAGTGCCAGTCTAGGTATTGAACATTTCCAAGAGCGCAAGGAACATATGCTTATTGAGATCCACGCCAGCCTGTGTGGCAGGGATAGCGGCCGTCAGCCCAATCTCTTTAAGCTCAGCCTTGAACTTCGACAACACCCAAAGGGTCAACTCGTCCCACTTCGGCATGTGGTGACACCAACCTTCAACCCTAAAGCTACCTTTCGGATACACGACCCTCGATGTTAGCATCCGACTTGCAAAGGTCGAAGCAATGAAGGCAAAGGTGTCATTAGGGACCTCACTATAAAGGCTCCCAGGGCGTAAAGTTCGGCAACTGAACGAGGGTCCGGCTCGCGAAGCGGCCAAGGTATCCCTTTGATTCGAAGTAGCATCAATCGAAAGAGTACCCCCCACTGCCCCTCCTTGAGAAGGAGTAAGTTCCCAGGGCATCCTCCTCTTGGAAGCTAAATGGTAGAAGGCCGTCAGCGGCAACTGGCGTTCAAGTTGTCGCATATACAGAACCATGCCCTTTGCAGAGAAGAACCAGTCTTCTTTGATCTTCAGTATCTTCGCCTCGGAGGAGATCAGTCGGACACCAAACAAAAAGACAGGTTTTAAGAAAGTCACATCCTCGGATTCAGCAGACTTCAGTTTACCGCTCTCCATCATACTCTGGAGGAAAATCTGCAACTGATTCTGGATCTGCAGCATTCTTTCAGGAGGTTGATTCTGTAGGATAGCATCCTTCGCAGGGTTGATAACCTCCTCGTCAAAATCAACTCCCATTTGACAAAGAGAAGCATCCAGAAGGACTTCATTCAGCAAAGGGATTGTCATCAACACTGATACAATAAAAACAAAGGTCAGGCAAAAAGCTTAAGAAGACAAAGTATGTCAAGCAGCCTGGCACATCATCAGGGTGTAAACCCATGTGCGTCAGCAGTGAAGCTTCGGCGCATCATCAGGGTGTAAACCCATGCGCGTCAGCAGTGAAGCTTCGGCACGTCATCAGGGTGTAAACCTATGCGCGTCAGCAGTGAAGCTTCGGCACATCATTAGGGTGTAAACCCATGCGCGCTAGCAGTTAAACCTCGGTGCATAATAAGGGTCTAAACCCATGAACGTCGGTGGGATAAAACCTCGGCGCATCATCAGAACAGAAGTCCATGCGCGTCGGCAGCAGAGAGTTAGGGCACACCAACTCAGCCGTATGATACGAAGCTCGTCTGAACAAAAAATAGTGGAAAAGACGACATCCACCCGTCACCGCAGGACGAACGTCGGCCGGAGTCACAATGGCGATAGGAGCGTCTTCTTCGACGAACTCCGCCGGCTCCTTTCCCTTGCCAGCACCGCCGCGAGGAGTCTTGGGGGCCATTCCTTGAAGGGAGAAAGTTAGGGTTTTTCGAAGAAGAACTCTAAAGGACAAAAGCAAGGATAGGAAGAACTCTCTCTCTCCATCTCACGCCTATTTATAGGCTCAGTCGCACGCGTGAACCGATGAAGTGTGACCTCAGCCGCCGCCTCGGGTTCTGTGAAGAGATAACTGCAGATAAATCCAAAAAGATCATCATTAATCTTCTTGGTTATCGTGGCGTTACCATTTTCATTAACTGAGAGGAGCATGCGCTACATCACTGATGCGCGGAGTATCCATGCGCCCGAACAGTCATGTGCCCCAACCACCATGCTTCTTATTCAAAGTATTCCAAAACTTGACAAAAAAGTTTTAAAAACTTTGAAGGGGGTCTTGTAGAAGCATAAAATTTCACGATCAGAAATCCTATGCGCCAAACACTACATGCGTCAGGGAGTTCAGACAAAGTACTTTTACACAGCAAAACAAGAATATAGACATTAAAAGAAGATTTTTATTCCATATAAAAGTCTATTACATGTCTTAAAAAGGGCTGTACAAAGGAGAACTTCTACAAAAAAGAAAAGACCCTAAGTCTACAGCCAGGCACAGCAGTCATCATACGCTCTTAAACAGGCGCATCTCACCATGCGCTCTCAATCAGGCGCATCCCACCATGTGCTCCCAGCCGGGCGCATCCTTTCAGCAGCTCAGTTATGTGCATCCTCAGTTATGTGCATCCCTTCAGCAGCTCAGTTATGTGTATCCTCAGTTATGTGCATCCCTTCAGCAGCTCAGTTATGTGCCACCCTTCCAGCCAGGCTCACACGCCATCTAATGCTTCGACTAATGAAGCATTTATTGAGCAGAACGAGGGTGGCAATCAACCCTCTAGCTAGAGGAAGAGCTCCCCAAATCGAGGAAGAGAAGAGTACCGCAAGTCAACCCGTGGCCAGGGGAGGCTTCGAAAGAGCCTCCAAAGATCAAGGAAGACCGCAATCAAAACCGCGGCTAAAGGAGCAGCTTTCAACACAACCAGAATGGGCAACACCCACTCTGATAGAAGAAAGAGCCCCCAAAGCCGCAGCACCGCAATTCCGATCTGCGGCTCTTCCCACATAACGGAGACGAGGCTCGAGCATCCCGATCTTTGGATGCAACAGGCACCTTCCGCCTTCCTCAGAAGCCCTCGACTTTGACTTTTGGATGTAACAATCACCTTCAAGTGCATCAATGAGGATCATGCGTCGCATCTTCACCCTCGGGAGCATCTCATCAACAGAATGCGCTCGAGCAAACAAGTTCACTTCGAGAGGACGTGAGAGAACGAGAAGCAAACTCTCTTCATGCCACTATTTATAGGCCGGGCAAATCAAACCCATGTGCCAAGTGGCTGGCTCTCCGAATCCCGTATAATGAATTTGCATTAAATGGATGAACCTGATGCTTCGAATTCAGCCAAGTCAAAAATGGCCATTTAAAGCACTCGAAGAACGTAACAGTCGCACCAAAAGACGTGTCAAGCGGAGCGGATGCGCCGGTCAGACCGCGCATCACATAGACGCGCCTCAGCACCAAGCGCTTCATAAGCATGCGCCCCCATGCGCCTAGTGGAACGCCGATCGATGCGCCCACTCAACAACCCATCACCTGTCAAAGAACATTAAATGCTGAAGTCTGACAGAGTTGGCAGCACGTCCCCCGAAGACTGCAGTTGACAGCTTTTTCAGAAAATAAAGCGTCGTCGACGTCAGCATCATCATTAATTCCCTCCGACGGTTACAACCACGTGGCCGCCTAACCATCTCGCATGCGCCTCCGCTGCCATGCACCCAAAGCTCTACATGCGCCTCAAAAGCCATGCGCCTCAGACTTTTCTCTGATCCCTAAAGACAGAAGTAAAGTCAATACTGAAGTCTAGCATGCGCCTCAAAGGCCATGCGCCCCGAATGGTTCATGACTCCTAAAGGTTACGAGCCAAAGTCTCCTCATGCGCCCAATCCCAGGCGCATCCTACCAAATCATTCTCCACCAAATCTGAGAACTTCGAGCCATGGGCCTACGACACGTGTCCTTTGACTTGATTTACCCAAGATTTCAGCAACAGAAAGATTCTACCCCTGCTACGTGCCAGCCCACAACAGCAGCTTGAAGAATTCAACTCCTCAATCAGGGCGCATCGTCCATGCGCCTCCATCAACAATCACCACGTGGCGTCCCCGCATCCAGGCGCATCCTACATATGCGCGCATGAGCAGCCAGCATGCAGACTATAAATAGAGGGATCATTTTCTTATTATACACACAGAGACGAACATACATAGACAGACAGAGACATCGCACAACCACCGAGGCAGATACAGACACTCAACGTCTTCTTCCTCTCCGTAAGCTCCAGCACCCAGAGTAACTCAGACCTTCAGAGAACCGATAACCGTCGTCAGATTGTCAACGGAGTCAACGTATTACCACTCGCTCCATCGGCACAAGGGACCCAGATAAACAAAAGTGTACTCCTAGGACCACATCTAAGTCCTACATTGTAACACTGTTCTGTTTGTATTGAAATTTCCATCAAAAGATTTTAATGGCAAACACCTACTTGTACCTACTGCTGGAGGATATGACATACTTGGGAGGTCTGCAGGAAGAGGCTCGGAGTTTGTCTGTATTGTGGTTGCTTAGCACACATGATGAGGGATTGCATCTTGGCACCTGTTTGCCCTTCTCAGGGGACAACTCCTGCCCCAAGAGCACCGACGAGACCTGTTGGGGCTTAGCAGCCGAGGGAAGCCCGTCAAAAAAGCTTTTGCGATGGCGGTCGAGGGGACCGATGTTGCAAGTGAAGGGTTAACAAGTTATTTTTTTTCTTCCTTTCTTACTCCTTGATTTGTTTAATTCTTAGTATCTTAATTTTGCATTGGTGATTTTCATGCTAGAACCCATGATAGGAATTACAATATCATGACAAGTAAGACCATAACCATGCGTATTGTTTTCTTTCAAGAGAATTGTATGATTTTAGATAGGACTTTCTTGGACCATGATTGTTGGAGGCTTGACATAGAGAAGAGTACAACCAACTTAAATTTTGAGGACAAATTTTTTCTAGGGGGTAGGATTGTCGCTACCATATTTCTAGATAGGGGTATTTTGTCATTTTCATGTTAATTAAATTTTGTGAATATTTGTTATAATTATATATGTTATTTATTGGTGAACTAGCCTATTTATTAGACTTGGTGTTAGTGGACCAAACTAGACTTGACTTGACCCATTATTTCAATTAATTAGAGTAGTCATGATTAGACTAGTTAGTTAGTCATCTCCTTTAGATTTAAAGAATAGAATATTCCTATTAGTTGTAGAGATTCCATTCATGACATGGAAAAGGGCCTTTAAGTCTTATTGCCTATCCCTAAACCTAAACCTAACCCTAATAGGAGTCTTTATAAAACGTCTCCGTTCATTAATAGCCTCCTTTTCTTTCCTAACTAATTCCTCCCAAATTAGAAAACCCCTAATCCACTATTCCCAAATCTCATACCTATCATTCCAATGGAGAGCTAGGAGCATGGAGCACAAGAAAAAGCTTGAAAGGGAGTCCAAGCTTGGAGGGGTGTATCCGATTATAGTCTTCTTGTGTCAGATTCGGAGTTCTCCAATGAGGGACATACAAGTTGGATAAATATCTATTTTCCACCAATTTTATGGTTAAGAACACCATTTGGATCCATAGGAACCTACCCATAGGAGTGCCCAACCATATTAGAGAAGAACTAAGTGCTAGGGGTGCCATTTCCATTAGATACATAGGATTTTCTAGCCCTCTAGGAAGAGTTACAAATTTGTGACCACCAAGTGTTCGATACGTGTCCCCAAAGGATTTTTTGTGTCCTTTTTGAGCCGAGATTGGATGTATGTGTCCTAAAAGATACGTAGTGTGTGTTATGGTATCTCACGATACGCACGGTTAGATTTGGGTTCTTGGCTTGGTATGGGTAATTTTGGGTATGTGGTAACTAATTTTGTATATATATATATATATATATATATATATATATATATATAATATATATATATATATATATATATTTTGGGTGTCCTTTTTACTAGAGCTTAGGCGCGTGCGCCTAAGGAGGGGTTCGAACCCGGGCCACCCGCCCGGGGACCCTCGTCGCTACCAACAGGCCACGACCCCGCGGACATATATATATATATATATATATATATATATATATATATATATACACACGCACTCCTATATAGATACACACTATTCATGGGTAGAGATACACATCTCTCTTTCTACATACATATACATATCCCCGCTACAAGTGGTTTGGAGTAAATTGTAGCGGGGATATGTATATGTATGTAGAAAGAGAGATGTGTATCTCTACCCATGAATAGTGTGTATCTATATAGGAGTGCATGTGTGTGTATATATATATATATATATATATACACACACACACATATATATGTGTGTGTAAATGTGTAGAAGTGAGAGGGTGTATGCCATTGGTGTTATTGTGTGGACAGCTTATATATATAATAATATAATATAATAATAATATAATATAAATATATAATATATATATATATAATATATATATATAAAATAATAATATATATATTATATAGATATATATATATAATATATATATATCTATATATATATATATATATATATATATATATATATATATGTATATAAATAAACAAATAAATAAAAATATATATATTGGGGTGTCCTTTTTACTAGAGCTTAGGCGCGTGCGCCTAAGGAGGGGTTCGAACCGGGCCACCCGCCCGGGGACCCTCGTCGCTACCAACAGGCCACGACCCCGCGAACATATATATATATATATATATATATATATATATATATATATATATATATATATATATATATATATATATATGTGTGTGTTTGTAACAAAAAAATATATATATATATATGTGTTTATGTGGTGTGTGTGTGTGTGTGTCTGTGTGTGTGTGTGTAAATGTGTAGAAGTAAGGGTATGTGCCATTGGTGTTAGTGCGTGGACAGCTTACCTGTGTGCTTGTGTCAAGAGAGTAGTAGAGGTGTGTGTGTGCACGAAGGTTGTGTACTAGTGTTTTAGCATATGAGAGTGTTAAGGGTGTAAAGTGTTGGAATGGATAAATAGGCAGAGATGGGGGAATACCTGTACAGTTGGAAAAGCCTATAGGTACCTATGAGTGTGTGTAGTTTGCAGTGAGTGTAGTTTGGATGCACCTAGTATGAGAGGGGTGTAGTGTCTGTTGTGTGTGAGTGTATAATAGGGGTGTACCCTAGTGAGACATGATGTGTTCAGGGTAAAGGAATTGCCTCTGTTTGTAAGTGGTGGACTAGTGTAGGGAGTATATGTTTGTCTTTAGGGAGAATGTGAGGTGAGAGTCATAGGTAAGTGTTTGAATATAAGTGCCTACATGTCCATGTGGTGTGTGATTGTAGGGGTGTTCAGTGGGTAAGTGGTTGTTTGCCTATGCTGAAATTCGACCTGCTAGGCAACTGCAGGTGCAGTTGGTTGCAACTATTGGTGGTAGCAGCTTGCTACGGGTATAGGCAGCAGATTTGCATCTGTGTGCAGGGCATGTGGGAGATCAGAAGAAGAATCTGGACAAAACTTAAGATGTACCAAATCTTAGGTAAGCTAGGTAGATGCATCCTTGAATGTTACAGATATATCAAATTGCAGTTTAGGTAGGTCGTATGAATGTATCAGTGGTATTGTGTGTGCCTATACACTGGTCTTCAAGTTATAATAAGTAGCAGTAGATAAGTGTAGGGAATACGTGTTTATGTGAGGAGAGGTGTGTTAATAAGACAGTGTCTGGTGTGGTGAGTGTCATGAGTGATATTAATTGGGGTATCAATTGGTGTCGGAAAGGGGGTGTTGCCTGCACTTGCTTGCATTAGGTAGTGCACCTTGGTGCTCCACAACACCTGTGCAAGGATGCAAGCCTTTCCAGTATACAGCAGTATAGCCAACTGTAGGGAACTCTCTAATAGCAGCAAGAGAAGTGCAGACCCTTTCCTACACATAATTTATTGCAGCAATAGGGAAAGTTGGACTATAACTACATGTGTACAAGTGATGTGTGTGTGCCACATAGCAATGTGTGTACATATGTATTAGTGTGGGTATATAGGAGTTATAAGGGGGAGGGGATTTTTGTGCCATGTTTAGCAGCAAACCCCCCTTTAAATCTTGAGACAGTAGCTGTAGAAGGAGTATGCAGCAGCAGGGAGAGCAGTGGGTGCAGCAGAGTGCTTGCATAGCTAGTTGCAGCATATGTAGTGGCATTAGGCCAGCATAGAGTGGTGTCATATGTGAGTGGGAGTGTGAGGAAGGATATGTGCAGCAGGAAGAAGGTAAACTAGTGTGTTCCCTGTGTGCATGGTTTCTAGTGAAATACAATAGTAGATAGATTCATGTGTATGAGTGTAAGTTGTATCAAAGGTTAGTGTACCAGTCATAAGGTGTATGTGACAATACCCAAGTATGTGTATGTTTCCTTGTAATGTGTGCATATGTATAACAGTCTAGGCCAATT
>JANAVB010001327.1:0-60308 GCA_029216955.1 Iris pallida | reverse complement strand
GAAGGGGCAGTGCTCGAGGGGCCGGACGTCTTCGCCGTCGACACCCTCCTTGCGGTGTATGTTCATGTGGCCCCCGAGCGCTTGCGCGGTCGTGAACCCCCTCCTGCAGAAGGTGCACTCGTAGGAGCGTGCGGAGCTGCCTGCGGTGTCGTGATCACTGGCAGCTGCCGCCTGCTCGGCCGACTCGACCTCATCGCTCATCGCCTTCGGCTCCTTGTTCTGGCCTGACTCTTCCATCGCACCAACCAAAGACTTGGCCTCCTCGAGGAATCGGTTGATGGACACAGCTTTGACGGAGCTAGCGGTAAGCATATATATATATATATATATATATATAGATACGAGCGTGGCCGGCACAAGAGGAGGAGAGATTGCCATGGATATTTTTCCATTCCTTTTGTGATTGTTCTTTATTTGAAACTAGTCCTGTCTCCAGCTATGAAAGCTCGTTCTGCGTAAGTAGCGGCTGCTGCGATTGACGGGGTCGATAATTTGGATAGATGCACTTGGATTGTCCGTACGCACTTCCTTCCTCAAGAAAATAAAAAAAAAAAAAAAAAAAATAGTCTTCTATGCATGCATTTGGAGGCTTAATAGATTGATATCCAGTTGTATCACACTGTTATTGCTTTCATGCTTGTGTTTGCATTGTACATGTATACTATATGACTTAGCTAGAGGATCTTCAACACATTTCAAAGTCTAAACGGTCACAATATATACTGGCATAGTGTGTGATACTTAGATTGTTGTTACAACTAGGAACTCCAGACCAGACACTCACAACAAATGTCCCTGTTTCCTTTGCTCATCACTTTATACATATATACGACGGAAATTCTTTTTTGCCCGCGAGGGTGACCGCGCGCGTGCCCGCGTCACCCCCCACTTGCCCCCGTACACCACCCCCCCACCCCCTCCCGGACCAATGGACGTGCAACATGTGGCACGCGGGCCAGGACTGCGGTCCAAACCGGCAGACAACATAGCACTGCCGTATATACAAACATATAACAAAAACCCTAGAATGGATAGCGGCGGCAGTGTGGGCGATCAAGGCTTGGTCGGTCTCAATCGATCTATTGATGGTGATGGAGGTTGCCCAGAGGACCCACTAGACAGCTAGACATTGGTTGACCGCAACAAAGGGAATGGGAAGAGTCCCTTGGGCATGAGTACCAAGGGAAGGGGAGTAGTCCCTAGTGTGCCAAAGTCGTTACGTGTGGGAAACGAAAGAGTATGTCAGCAGTACGACGCGTTCGAGGGGCTCAAGGACTATTTACTCCGATGGGGTCAGAAAATCTTATGCTTAGGGAAAACCAACATCCGGACAAGGAGCGGGACTCGAGAATGAAGGTGCATTCCCTCCATTAAATGGGATGTCAGCTCGGTTATTAAGGCTGTGTTTGGTAGGAATGATGGAAAAGTGGAAAGAAGGAAAATATAAGAATTCATTTTTCTTCATGTGGAAAGGAAAGATCATTTCATTCCTTTGTGTTTGGTAGAAAGGATGGAAAAGATAAGAGATGCATTTTCCTTTGTTTGGTATGAAAGAAAAAGTGGAAGGAAAGAAAGTAAAAAATATAGGATTTACCAATTCTACCCTCAACTAAAAACACTTATTACCATTTGACTTCATAAATAATTTTTAAATAATACATTCATATGGGGTATAATTGTTAATTAATACATGCCTCAACTTTTTCTTCCACTTTTTCTCCCACTTTTGGGAGGATTGGATTTCTTAGGTTATGAAGAAAAAGTAATCCCTCCACTTTTCCTTCCTTCCTATTTTTCTTCCATACCAAACAAGAGAAAATGAATCTTTCCCTTCACTTTTCCCTCCTCTATTTTTCTTCCTCCCACTTTTCCCTCCTACCAAACACACCCTAAGGGAAGGGAGGGGAAGCATCCCTATATAGAAGTAATGAAGGAAAGTGTCCAAAAATAGGTTCATGATCATTTTTGACTTTGACCATATATTGGACTGGATTTCTAAATGTATCACTACTAAAATAACCCCTTTTAGCGACGTCAGAGTACGTCGCTAAAAAAGGAAAATCCGTCGCTAATTTCTATTAGCGACGTATTTAGCGACGAAAATGGATGTCGCTTATAGGTTTGTCGCAGATTACAATTTTGTCGCAATTCGTCGCTAGTTGCGACGTCACGTTTAGTGTCGCTAGACGTCGCAATATTAGCGACAGATAGCGACGTCATCATACGTCGCAAGTATAGCGACGTAGGACGACCACTTAGCGACGCCGTCAACTTTACATATGATGACATGGCATGGCAGCCACGTCAGCATTTTAGCGACGCCTAGCGACAACCTTAGCGACGTCGGCTCTCAGGTGGTTATATATACGTCAGCAGTATAGCGACAGATAGCGACGTCACGTCACTATTTGACGACGTATAGCGACGTGTACAGGATGTCGCAAAACGTCGCAGAACGTCGCTATACGTCGCAGATGTTATAAAAAAATTTAAAAAAAATAATTGGTATTTTTGTTATGCTGTGTGTCTGTGTTTACAGTGTGTGTGAAGTGCAGTATTCGAACCATCGACAGTTTCGCTTATTGTTCTATGTTTTATCTTGGATAGAAAGAGCAACAGTTCAGGGTGAACTTCTCAGAGCTTCATCTTCACGTCCTTCACCTTCTCGGGATCCTTTACGATGTCCCGAGAAAGTGAAGGACGTGAAAATAAAGCTCTCGAAGTACACCCTGAACTATTGCTCTTTCTATCCAAGATAAAACATACAACAGTAATCGAAACTGTCGATGGTTCCGAACACTGCATTTCATATTCACTGTAAATACAGACACACATCATCACAAAAATACACATTATATTTTTTTTAAAATTTGGGCAGCACCTCCTTTGTATATCAGATCATCGCTTATAACCCAGCGTAGGTATATTTGTCATCCCCGTCGCAGATATCATCACAATTAACAGTCTCCCATCATAACAGTCTATAACTAATAGATGAATAACAGTCTCCCATTATAACAGTCTACAACTAAATATCATACAGTACTCAATAAAATACCAACAAATTAAATATCACCAACGTACATGTCCAACAAACATACATGTCCAACAGAGTCAAATAATATTCAAAATCAGTGTACAGAACGATGAATGGGCCCATAGGGCCAATAAATACAAAGATGATAAAAAAAATCTACTGGATCACTGAGGACCCCTGCCGTGCATCTGGGATAGCATGTACTCATACTGCTTCTGTGTGAGCTGCACCGTAGGGGTAGTAGGTGGCAGTGCAATGTCTGGAGTCGGTACCGTCGATGGACCGGAGGACGTATCTGCTCCAGCTCTCGCAGTCGCTCACCATAAACAGTAAGGGTACTCACCACCCTCTCAATACTCGCCTCAAGCGAAGCCGATACTTGAGTGAGTGAGGCAGACATGCCCTCTGCGATCCCTCCAGCTCGACCTGTCTACGCTCTGTGCGCTATGTAGACTCGGTGAGCGTGTGCAAGCTGGCAGCTGTAGCCTGCTGCAGACTCATCAGCTCCTGTATACTGCGCTCGACCGTATCAAATCGTCCGGTGACGATCGGAGGGTCGGATCGTCGCTCGACCGCATCAAAAATCTGCTGCTGCAACTCGCGACGCAGCTCCTCGATCTGACGACGAATATCCTGAGCTCGTGACGACACCTGCGAAGCCGGAGACTGCGCACTGACAGAGGGGCCCGGGATGACTCCGAAGCCAAATACGTGCCGTAGGATCCCGTACCATAGTACGTACCCTTCTGAAGACCGCCAACAACGGTCATCCAGAGGTCGTCTGGCGATGGAGCTGTAGGCGGCTGGGAGGAAGTACCAGCCCCTTCCTCTGTTGGCGTACTAGCAGCAGCAGCCGCCTCCTCCTGTAGCCGAACAAACTCGGCCTAGAACATGTTTGCTAACGTGTAAGTGTTTGCTAAAGTCTATATTGATATCTATTTTCCTGTTTTCTAAATTATAGTAAATTAATATAAAGAATAGAACGTACATATGCCTGCTTCGCCCTCTCGTCAATGAACTTCCCAGCCCTCCGATGGGTGACCAGGAAGACGGTCACCATGTTCGGTCCTCACCCTTTTTTACCTGTTAAAATATATTATCTATTATTAGTATTAACATTCTATCAAACTAATATAAATTAATGTCCGTCATAAGAAACGTACCAGACACGAAAATGCTCCGTCATTAGAATGAAGCCACCACACACACTTACCGGCGCTCGACCGCGCCCACCTTGGCCTTGTCAGACCGCTCCTGGTACTTGGGCTCGCTGAATCTAGCCTTCATCGCAGCCCACTGCTTTGGCGTAATCCAACCATGGATCGGCTGTCCGGAGCGATCACGAGACTTCTGGTCGTGGATCGCATAGTCACAGATAGACATCACAGATATTTGAAAAATTTCATAGTCCAGATAAAAGTGTCAATAAAGTGCCATTGAAGTGTCACAGATTTATATGATAGAAGTGCCACTAAAGTGTCAAATGATGATAAAACAAACGTACAGATTTAATCCTCTTCTAAAAATTCATCTAGTTCGTTTAGCTCATCTACTTCTTCTTCTTCTCTTCTTCTTCTTCTTCTTCTTTCTTCTTCTTCTACATCTTCACTTTCATCTGCATCTTCCTCTTCATATATTCTACTTCTTCTACACAATTAGATGTGTAATGAGGAACTTCCGTCGTGTCCACTTCTATAATATTTGTTACAAGAGGTAGTTCATCCTCTTGATAAGCTATATCGTCAACCTCAAAGGTATTTCTAGCTTTGGTCTTGCATACGGCCCACCAGTCCGACCTTGTTGTTCCCGTTTAGTATAACTTGTGAAGTACACGAGCTGAGCCTGACTTGATAGGACAAATGGTTCATAGGCTTGATATCGACGCCGATAGTTTATATCAACAAGACTGTGCTTGTCTACATTCCAACCTTGACCTTCAATCGGATCGAACCAATCACACCTGAAAACATAATCTTAGCAGGCTCTATTCCATAACTATTGTCAGCTCCACGATCTCCTGTAGCACGCCATAGAAATAGTTGTCCGCATCAACATCTTTGTAGTTTCGAAGATCTGATCACAAACAGCTGTTTTTAGTGGAGTCAAGATCCACAAAGTTGTCTCTGATCGGGCAAGTTGTTGACTTGAACCTAAACCTATTAACACAGTAGCTTGGCCATATTTTTGCAGCATAAATTGGTCCCTTGGCTAGCATTCTAATAGACTCATTCTCAAGTCTTGCGTATGGACGATCGACCTAAATATCACGGAAAGAAGCAATTAAGCTCATTCTCAATCAGTGCATATACAGAAAGGTAATTACAGAGTTCTCAAGTCTTACATATGCACTCAACCATGATGGAAAAAACGCCTCATTTCTTGTTCTAGTTCTTCTTCTGTTATGTGTGGCCTACATGACCTCACATCATCACTAAATATGCTGAAAACAACATCGTACAATTAATATATAGTTAATAATCCACACTATTAAAATAATGTGACGTATTAATTACTTACCTCCTAGTTTTTTACTACTTCCTCCTCGTCGCAGTTGAGTAATACATATACCTGAGCAGCCCACTACACCAAAAAAGGCATTTAGGAACAATTTTTGTATGTTCCTAATTTTTTAGGAACATTTTATAACCGTTCCTAAAAGTGGCGTTGCAATTTTTGGAACGGTTATAAAATGTTCCTAAGTTTAGTCTGGAGCGTTTATCAGATGTTCCTATAATTAGATTTTGGAACTCATATAATGTGTTTCTAAATTATTTTTGGAACTCCTTTAAAACGTTTCTAAATATCATTTTGTAACATTTAACATGAGTTCCTAAATGTAATTTGCTACGCTTTTGCATTGTTCTTGTGGGTAGTTCTGAAATGCTTAATTAATGATCCTGCATATTTTTTAATTTAAATTTTGCATTTTTAGTTTAACGTACAAATCTGGTGATTCATAGACTGGCCATTCAAACACATAAAAAGTGGTGCAAGTTTTTTCACATTCCTTGGATCAACATTCAAGAACTCCATTAAATTAGCAAAAACGGTCAACTTAATACAAGATAACTAATAACACACCGCAAAAGTTAATCTTTATAAAATGTCATCAAAAGTATATAAAGTAAAAAATACAAATAATCATCTGTATCTTAAACAAATTTCTGCAGTTGCATGTTGCATTATGCTAGACTTTTAGACATTTGACAAATAAATCCAAGTTTTTATCGATACACAAACACAAGCTCATGCTAAACAATCATGGTTATGAAAAGTCTTGTTCAATCTGTCCACTTCAATAAGATCCTTGCAATTGCTCTCAGTGTAAACTGGCATCTGAATTACTCTGTATTCTTTAAATACAACCCCTGTTACAGAGAGAGAAAGTGAGACCCTGCAATTACAAAAGTAAAAAAAAAAAACACATTTCAAACTCAATCCTAGTATTGGTTTGTAATATAGTTCACCTTAATGTCTACACGCATAAATGGACTAAAAAACTTAAAACACAATGACGTTAGTTGGATTGAAGTGCACCTACAGCTAACATGCCTATTATTTCAAACATGGTTTTGATGATCTATATAAGAGCAATGGATAGCACGATACCAATTTTCCAACATTACTTTGGGTTTTACAGAGAAATTGCGACAATGAGCAGTAACCATTACTATCCCTGCTGAAGTAGCCTAAGATTTTTCTCTGAATGCATACTAAGTCTGAGCATCAATCAATCATCTTACACTCATGAATTTGCAATACCGAACATTTCATCCAATTTCTATAGCTATTGAGAAATGTTTATGAATCTTTACTAGTTAGAACTGGCTTCCAACAATAAGAAAAGTAATGCATACAAATCTAGAAACCTCGAAGGGAAACAAATTCAACAGACATTAATAATTTTAGAAGTGCAGAAACAACATAACTATATGAAATATCCATGTGTCATGCAACAATACTGCTAAATAAAATTAATTAGAAATTAAGCTTTACCTTCCAAATTTCCACCTTAGATAACCACTTTGTGAGCTGTGGCCAGGGAGCAAAAAACAGCTAGTTTCTTCATTGACCATAAAACAAAAGTCTGGATCGATCATTCATCTCATACCCCCATAGATTGAATTGGGTAAATAAAAAAACAAAAGTAGTTAGTTTTTTTTCCAATAGTTCTTGTTACAAATAACATTTTAAGTAGAACCGTGATGATCCGCATATAAAAGTGTTTAAGAAATTAAGTATGCTGCATAAGATAAGTTTGAGATGTTTGGGGAATCAAGTGAGGCATATCAGTACCCTTGGTCCAACTAAGCAATAAAATAGAGCCATAAATATTATAATGAGGAAAACAAATCTAAAAATTGTTTAGAACTAGTTGTTTGAAATATCGGACAACATTCTTTTTGACGTATAGTAACCAAATGCTTATACACGATTGTTACCAAGTCTTGAACAAACAGGATTTACATTTAAATGGAGAACTAAAATGTAATTTTGGACATGTATGTAGTTGAAAAGATTCATGTAAGTGCGAATCTCTACATTTGTTGTAGTTGACGTATGTCTGCAATTTTACTTAGAAGCATCAGGCTAGAGGATATCAGGGCAATCATAACTAGGTACAGCCTAGAAAATCTTCTAGTTAACTAACATTGAAGCTGATAATGTCCATGAAATATTAAACGAAGAGAAACTTCACAAAAGTAGAAAACAACAGAGAAACATTCGGCAATTGTAATTAATAGAACATACAGCCCAGTTATGTGTTTTGGCAAGCCTTCTAGCAAGAGCATTATGCAATATGCAACGTCTGCTCGAGGTCTTCCAGCTGAAACAGCCTAAAAATAGCTGCATCAAAATATTACTGTAAGCAAAGCCTAACTAGAACTAGGAAAGTACAAACCAAAAAGAATATTAATAGTCCATACCACGGAAGACTACTGAAACATAAAAAGATTCACCCCAACTTAAAAATGACAAGGATGGAAAAAGTTGACTCACTGCGTATATGTTTCAACTTTGCCAGCAGTTCGACATGGTTGTTGGCCTTAACAATTGCAACATCTAGTTCCTGGAAAAATTAAATAGTGTAAGATTGATGCACCGACTTAAACCAATTTACACATAATAATCACCAACGAAATGTTTCCAATATGGTAAATTTGTGTTAACCTGGAATCAAGCTAGAAAGACAAGAAACCACTATATGTTAGCATGATTCTTAGTTATAGCAGAACCTAAAAATATTTTGTTTGCTCATCCAATCGCTGATATATCTCTCAAACGCAATCCTCTTTGACCTATCATATTTTGGCAACACTGGAACCAACATCAATGACAACCGAAAGCCACCGAAGACACTAGCAATGCATCCAATTTTCTTTCTCTTAATTTTGTAACTAAAGCTCTCCCTTCTTTTTTTTGGTTCTTTTTCATCATCTACATATCCTCTATAGCCCAGTGGCAAAGAAAATTATCATGTAAGAATGTCGAAGTGTGCGTGAATAATACATAGACAAACTTATCTGATGCATGTATGTCATGTACATAACATATGAGTAGTCAAGTAGAGCACCAGGTTTGTCAATATCCCATAATAGCCCATCCTTTCCAACACCTTATACACTGCAACCAAGCACAAGTTCAGTATCTATGAACTGTGTAGTAGTAATACTAAGAACATTTGTGAGAAATATAGGAGAACAATATATACCTACTACAAATGAGCAAGCAGTCCAGCCTCTCTTGGATCAAAGGACTGGATAGCCTTTGAGATTCACAAAGCCATCCTTGGTGTAGCCCACCCGTTACTGCACTCTCAGCCATTTTCTTTATGTTTGATCACTTTGCTCTTTCTCTGTCATGTGCTATATTTATAGGTAAAGTGCCAAACGTAGTCCACAGGAGCTTCCATGGTGAAAAAAGAATTGTACTAAAGATAGTATACATGCTCTCATCTAAGGGAGCCTACTACCAAAGGAAGCAAAAGCAAGAACTGCTCCATCTTCCATAAAAACATATAGGACTTTGGATGACTAATCCCTTTAGACTGAAACTGTCGACAAAGGTTACAAACAAAATAATGATGAAATTCGGTTGTTAAGATCAACAACCTCCCTTGTCCAATTATGTGAAAGGCAACCTTTTTATTCTGGACTATAGTAAAGAGAATCTCAGAACCTACTCTCCATCGACACCTTTTTATCCCGGACCATCCTACTGATGAAGTCAGGCCAACATCCCCAGTGTACCACAAAAAAAAAGAAATTTGAACAACTACTGCACCGTATCGGAGGAAACCATCAATAACCACAGTGGATGATATCTACGAGGATTCGTCAAGTCCAGGGCTCACATCAAATTCAATGGGTACATCTCGAACGAACTTTACTAATTTTAATACGGCTAAAAGTATATATCATTGTTCTGTTGTAGAAATATTGCCTCGTGAAAGATGAAGTTGGCCTTCGAACAATGGAACAGCAACATGAAAATGGACAAGTTATTAAGTGGAGTAGAAAGACAGTATGGATGAAGAGCTAATTAAAAAATGGAAAGAGGTAGAGAGTATGTTGAATAACCTCTTTGATGAAGATCGTGAGTTGGATAACCTGCATAATAGAAATTTAAATGTTCATAAAATTCTTGAGCAACAACATATGGAAAAAAAATGTACACAGGAGAAGAAAGGACACTGGTTCTTAACAAAGCTCACCTTTTGTCAAATAATAGGAAAAAAATTGCAATATCATTTACGTAAATCTTATGAAATAGCACTGTAAAAAGAGTGATTATTAGAAGAGGTCTTTAACATAATTCAAAATAATAAGAGACTTCACATGATATTTAGGACTATGCTTATACTGAGTAAGAAGTAATGCTCTGTTAAAGCATCATAATAGTATTTTATATCAAACACATACAAAATATACAAAAAGTCAAAAGAAGTGCCTCAACTAGGTTTTACCATTATAGCAAAAGTATTGATGGAAAGCTACAAGTTATCATTGTAAAACTTATTTATATCGACACAAACAAGTTATCGTTGTAAAATTTATTTATATCGACACACATAAAAACTACATAAAGTCAAAAAGAAGTGCCTCAACTAGGTTCTACCATCATAGCATAAAGTATTGCTCTTCTGGAAAGCTTAAGATGGAAATCATGGAATGGAATAAGCCTTTAAGTCCCTTTTTATGTAGCTTTTTGATCTAATATGATACCCAGGCTATACCAGATTTGGGTTTGAATTTTCCTAAATCTAGAACTAACGAACTTCATCCATTTGAAAAAAAACCAAATAAAAGAGGAGCCACAAACGGTGATGTACCAGAGCCAGAGGTCCAAAGATGAGAGCCTGATGAATGAGATGTGGGCGAGTGGCACTGGCGAGTGAGGGTTTTTGTCGGATGGTGATCAGGCAGCATCAGGGTCCAGGGAGCAAAGCATTTTTATTAGAAATTTGGAAGCAACAGCCAGTAGTGCCTTCTCACCTGGTCTCCTTCACAAGTGGAACCTCTGCTGCTTTTTGCTGGCCCTTATTTTTGTTAGAGACTAACAGCAAAAACAGCTTTTTGCCTACCCTGTAGCCAACTGAAAGGTCCAGAGTGTCCCAAAAAAAGCATTCAGAATATCACACATTGACCAAAATTCTCTCTCTTCCCTGATCAATATCCATTGATGCCTAGTTGTAGATATATTTCCTTCTGAATTTTCTAGTATACTATGTTCTAATGCATCTTCAGCTTTAGTTGACAATGAAACCTATTTCATACACAAATTAATGAAAAAGAATTACGTGAAACCACTATAGATGAGTCTGCTAACTTCCAAACGAGTACATAAGAACTGAAAAAATAGTTACTCTTGAATTATGTGATATCATGTGCTGCAAAATTTTTAACTGATATGGTTTTCTAAATTCAAAGAGTGTAATATATCTTAGAAGCAACCAACCCATACAAAATATCTAAACAGTAACTAAACACATACTATGACGTCCACAAAAGTAGGTTTCTATATTACCCCCACCATTAGGGTCTTTTTTCATTAATAACTGATTTTTCTGTCAAGATGCAAACATCAAGAGACTGATAATGAGATTAATTACAAATATTAACCATAGATAAAGATTAATTACAAATATTAACCATAGATAAAGATCATTGATAATGCATTATATATAGACCCAAACATATGCATGCAATACATAAGTACATAGATATAAATACATGCACAAACAGATTATCTCAATGTATATTAGCCTTCAATAAGTATTATTTTGGTGAGTTGCTCCAAACTTTCAGTAGTTTCTCCGAATCCTTTAGTACAAGCTGAATAGATTATCTCAATGTATATTAGAATGATTTTAAAGTGTGGTCCTAGGTTATATTATTTTCTCTTAGCATTTACATATTAGGAGTGTTAAAAAGTAAACAAAAGGCACATCTCAGTATGTGTTGTAGGCTCTAGCCCATTCAATACATGATGATCAAGTCACTTGCATATCGTTCATTAAGAAATTGACTGGTGCTGCAGTCGTAACATAAAATAAGTAGGCAAGAACATAACATGTTCTTTGATGCAAGTTCAAGAGCAATAAGTGTATCCATATTCAAAAACAACAAGTCTGCAGCCAACATGAAAGAAATTAAGCAGCCACACTGGAAAAACTCACAAAAAAAATACTCTGGTTGCTCGGAATGACTGGATCTCCTAGCTTTAAAGTTGAGCTTTAGAGAAAAATGAAATAGCCTGCAAACAAGAACCAAGAACCTTACATGTTTAGCATAGGAAAGAGAAAGTAATAGTCATAATATCATATGTTCCTCTTTCTAGACTATAAAGTTGTACAACCTTACTATAAAGTTCTAGAGTTTCAATTATCGAAGGAAATTCATATATTTTTAATCTTTACATAAGTTCTCAATCTTCTAAGCTCTAGTTATTTTGCTTAATAAGCTAACTGAAGAAATAGACAAGTATCATCTGCACAAGCTTAAACAAAGATCATTAAGCAGGTTTCTATCACATCAAAATGAATAAGATTGCATAAGCTAACCAATTTTAATCTACTTATGCATTTCAACAAATAGCTTGTGTGTACAAACTAGATGGGATGATGGATATGTTCCTCCTCGCCAGCAAAAATTCCTTCTACACACACCAAATTCTCTATAGCGACACCAACATATCCATCGACGACAACGACCTCCCTCTCATCCTCGGGATCGATTTGTTGCTCGAGTGTGAAGCGGTCGACGGGATCGGGAGATGCGACCTTGGTGTCTCAACACCTCCTCCTCCTCCTCCAATAAATATTCAACAATCACATGAAGGAAATACAAAAAAAGAGCAAAACCCGAAAGAAAATTTTACATGAATAACTTCAGTAACACTTTCAGGAATTGGGAAATGAGATCTCACATGGAATACCTTCCATTTCAATGGTTTCCTCGAAAGTGATGGCATCATCGGCGTCATAAATGAACTCCGAGTTCACCCGACAGTCCTCCACCTACTCCCTCGCCACCCTCGGCCCCCATGAACATCGACAAACTCTTCCGCACCGTCGATAACAACACCGTCACCCCAACTTCGCCCAGGCCCCTAAGACCGAGTACTGAATCATCGACATCAACACCTTCACCCCTATGCTCTCGTTTGTACCGAAGGGAAGAGGACGTGATGCACTCACTGAGGAGGAGGTCGTCACAGTCATCATCGCTTCGGCGTTTGGTTCGCTAGTCGATGTGCTGCATCAAATTTTGAGCGGAGGGAGGGGGAAAAGTTGACCTAAAATGAGAGGATTAGGAAAAATGAGAGAGAGAGAGAGAGAGAGAGAGAGAAAAGGGAAAGAGAGGGAAAAATGAAAAATGAGTGCGGGATAATTAAAAAAATTTCCCTTCGCAATCAGAGGTAGTCGTTGGGTGGGGGGGTGCGAGTTTGTATGCCAACTGGAACATTTTTTTTATCAAAGTACGTAATTGAACATAAATAAGAACGTTTATTGACTGTTTCAAAAAATTTAAAAAAAAGTCAGAAAATTTAAGTAAATTAATTTAGGAACTTTTTAGCAGTTTGGAACTGATAACAAGTGTTCCAAGGTCTAGGAACACCTATATATCGTTCCAAAGTCCAAAATGCTAAATGTTTCAAATTATCATTTTTGGTGTAGTGGCCCTTAGCTCATCATCGTTCAGATATCTCTTCTTCATTTTACCCGATGGCTTTCCTGGAGCATTGAATACCTTCAGTATTGTATCATTACTTTCATGATCTCCGTCGTCGTTTCTGGAAGCTCTCGTTCTATTAGTTGCAACATGAGGCTTGAAATACATCGAACAAAAGTTTATAATCTCCTCGAGAACATAGACTTCACAAATAGAACCCTCGACCCGTGCCTTATTTTTTACCTTTCTTTTTAGGTGATTCAAATGTCGCTCGAACGGGTACATCCATCGATATTCGACGGGTCCACCAACACGTGTCTCATAGGATAGATGAATCAGCAAATGCTCCATAGAGTCGAAGAATCCAGGAGGAAACACCCTCTCTAGCTTGCATAGTATTATCGCAATGTCCTTCTCTTGCTTTTCTAGACGATCAACGAGCAATTTCTTAGAACAAAGATCCCTGAAGAATATGCTAAGCTCCGTCAATGGATCCCAAACTGCCTGCGGTAAGAATTTCTGAAATGCAATCGGAATTAACCTCTCCATGAATACGTGACAGTCGTGGCTCTTCATACCCGTCAATTTATTTTCCTTCGGATCGACACATCTTCTCAGATTTGACACATATCCGTCTGGAAATTTTAGGCCCTGGATCCACCGACAAAGTCTCACTTTATCTTCCTTATCCAGTGAGAAAATTGACTTCGACAGGAACTGTTTTCCATTCTGCTCTATCAAATGCAACGCAGGGCGTTTACATATTTCTTCTAAGTCCAACCTGGCCTTGGGATTGTCTTTCGTTTTTTCCCTTTACGTCTATCACAGTATTAATTATGTTATCAAACACATTCTTTTCAATATGCATGACATCAAGATTATGTCTGATCAGATTGGTACTCCAGTATGGCAGATCCCAGAATATGCTCCTCTTTGTCCAGTTATGATATCTACCAAATCTATCGCACTTGTACCCAGCTGTAGGATCTTCGACAGCACTTGGAAAATCTCTAACCTCCTTCCATATCGTGGTTCCGTACCACCTTGGCGGTGGATCACCCTTCTCTACAACGCCGGCACGGAATGCATTCCTGTTCCTTCTGAACGGATGATCTTTTGGCAGAAATTGCCGATAACAATCAATGAAGCACGATTTTCCTCCGTGTTTCAAGCGGAAAGCCTTACTACGGTCCATGCAATACGGATATAAGAGACGACCATGAGTGCTCCATCCAGATAATATTGTATAGGCCAGAAAGTCGTTGATGGTCCACATAAGGGTTGCCTTCATCTGAAAATTCTGCTTCCTGGAAACATCGTACGTGTTAGCGCCTACTTCCCATAACTGATTCAACTCATCTATCAAAGGCTGTAAGTAGACATCAATGTTCCTCTTGGGATTGTTCGGACCAGGAATTATAACGGTTAGAAACATGTACCGAGTCTTCATGCACATCCAAGGCGGTAGGTTATACGGAGTGACAATCACAGGCCAGCACGAATACCGGGATCCCGAAAGACCAAAAGGAGTAAAACCGTCAGAAGATAGCCCCAACCTGACATTACGCGGATCTGAAGCAAAATCAGGATACACTCGATCAAAGTGCTTCCACGCTTCTCCATCGGATGGGTGATCCAACACTCCTTCAATCTGTTCTCGCATGTGCCAACTCATATTTTTGGCCGTCTCTTTCACCATAAATAATCTTTGCAACCGCGGCGTTAAAGGCAAGTAGTGCATTGAATCGGTCGATCTTCTTACACCGGTAGACCTTCCTGTACTAGTTGTCTTATAGCGATCAGCACCACAAAATCTGTACACATCTGCGTCCTTGTGGTCTTTGTAGTACAACATGCACCCATTGCGACAAGAATCGATTTTCTCGTATCCCATCCAGAGCGATCTCACCATCCTCTTAGACCGGTAAAAGTTTTAGGCAACTTAGCACCCACCGGCAAGATCTCTATAATCAACTCCAACACTCGGTTGTAGCATTCTTGCGACATGTTAAAATCTGACTTAATGCTCAACAGTCTTGTAACCACCTCCAACGGTGAATGATCCTCACAACCAGGATACAATGGAGTCCTTGCATTCTCTAGCAACTCCATGAACTGTGCAGCATCGGCATTCGATGCCTCCTCAGGTGCATCATGAACGAAACTAGGCCCCCGCAGCGTCGAAAACCATGTTCACACACCCGTCATCGTATGCATGATTATCTGAAACAAAATTAGGTCCCGCATGCATATACGGCTCAACATAAGGCTTCGGCTCTGATGCTAAAGACACAAGTTCTCCGTGTGCGGTCCACTGATAGTAATTAGGCGTGAAACCCCTCGAGTACAAATGATATGTCACTTCCACTTCTGGATAATATTTCACGTTATGACATTTCACACACGGACACTTAATTTTGGTGTCGTCCATGTACTGAGGGAACGCCTTAGCAAACTGCAGGAACTGCTCTACTCCCGCTATGTATTCATCCTGCACACCACACATATCACCAGGACGACGATTGTACATCCATGAACGATTCCGCAAGTAGTAATTCATATCCATTTGGAAATAATTCTGCAATATGGACACACATTATCCAATAGACACAAATTTGTATATTATATCTTATTATGGGACACACATTAGTAGCGGACAGTTACTAATAACAATGATATGCAATCTAGGTCAAACTAGGTTGTACTAAGTCAAACAAGGTCAAGCTAAGTCAAACAAGGTCAAAGTAGGTCAAGGGTTGACCTACAGTTGACTTTGTCAACTCTTAGTCCAATCTAGGTCAGATGTTGACTCTACTTTGACTTTCAGTCAAAATAGTCAACCTTGGTCAAACAAGGTCAAATCTAAGTCAAATATCCTATTTCTAGTCATTACCTACCAAGGTACCCTTTACCTTATCACTATTGGTATCCCAATACCAATACCTTAAGTTGGTACCCTTTACCTTATCGCTATTGGTACCCTTTACCTTATCGCTATTGGTATCCCAATACCAATACTGCGGTAACATGGTTGGTACATTAAGGGTCTTTGACAAGATGACATGTTGCAAAAAAATATATCCTTATATATAGTTCTCCTACAGATTTTCTTTAACATTACGTAGGAGAACTATAAGGATGCATCTTTTCATAAAATGTCACCTCCTCAAAAACCCTTAATGTGACAACCATGTCACCCTCTCAGTCATATCCCTGAGCTACGAGGCAGCTGCAGGCATTTAACATATCACGATTTATAAAAATAACTAATAAATCTCTATCCTAACTAATAAATTAATAACCTACTTTAACATCTAATAACTCTCATATTCCTGCAGCTATGATGCAGCCAGTTCCTTCTAACATAAACTAATATCCTAATCTAAACTAACCCTTTAACTGAAACTAATATCTAAACAATGCTAATCATGAACTGTACACTACTACCTAACATTCACATGAACTATCTGTCTCAAACTCACTATCATAACTAATAAATTAATATCATACTTTAATATCTAATAACTCTCAAATTCCTGCAACTAAAAGGCAAAACCATGGTATATATATCGTCAACATTTCAGATTCTTAAAATGAATTTCAAATAGATTTTTGGTAATATATGTGTATTTGTGTGTATATACATTGTATACTATATTTTATATATGTATTTGTGGTGTATGTAAGTGTGTGAGTATATATACATGTTATATGTAGATATGTGTAAAAAAAATATATATAGGTATATATGTATGATTGTGTGTGTCTGTGTCCTGTGTCCTGTCCCCTGCCCCCCTCCCCCTACCCCTACACCCCCTACCCCTGCCCCCCCTACCCCCCTCGACAGCAAGACCCCCCTCCCCTGCCCCCCCTAGACAGCAATACCCAATACCCCCCTCCCCTGCCCCTCCTGCACCGACCTACCCCTGCCCTCCCTCCTCCCTACCCCTGCACCCACCCACCCCTGCCCCCCTCCCCCCACCCCCCTAGACAGCAAGACCCCCCCTCCCCTGTCCCCCCTCCCCTACCCTGCACCCCCTAACCCTGCCCCCATCGACAGCAAGACCCCCCCCACCCCCAGGTACCCCCACCCCTCCCTCCACCCCTCGAAAATAAGACCCCCACCCCCCTGCACCCACCCCCCACCCCTCTCTCCCTCCCTCGACAGAAAGACCACCCCAGCTAGGGTTAGGGTTCTCGTGTCCGTGTCTGTATCTAGATAGCTAGGGCTAGGGTTAGGGTTTACCTGAAGAGGGTGGCTTCGTCGGAGGATGGAGGCGGCGAGGAGGGTGGCTTCGTCGGAGGAGGAAGGCGGCGAGGAAGGCTCCTTCGTCGGAGGAGTGAGGCTGGTCGTTGGAGGGAGGGGTCAGCGGGCGAGCGGGGTCGCCGGGGGGAGAAGGGGAGGGTGTCGCCGGAGGGGAGGGGTCGCCGGGGGGAGAGGGGGATCGAGCGGAAAAAAAAAATTTAGGTGAAAATTTTGTGATTTCGATCGGGCCAGGAACCCTATATGAAATAAGACAGCGACGTATAAAGTATACGTCGCAAAACGTCATAATACAGCGACATAAAAGGTACGTCCGTCGCAAAACGTTGCCCGTCAGCGACGTAAAAATACTACGTTGCTGAACGTCGCTACGCAGCGACGGTCAGCGACGTGTGGCACTAGGAGTCGCTATAGGCAATTATCAGCGACTGCTTTTTCCGCCGTCGCTAATATACGTCGCTATTCTAGCAGATTTTAGTAGTGTATGTAAGTCTACATAAGATTGAATTTCCAATATATAAGCCTACATAAGATTAAATGTTAAACCTACATAGAATTGGATTCCTATAGCATATAAAGGGGTCTAAAGGTTCTTCATAAAACATCTCAAGAGTGCTCAATATAAGTTGTTGAATAAGTTCAACACAAGCATATCTCATTGTGCTCAATAAAAGTTGTTGAATAAGTTCAACACAAGAGAGCTAAAGTTGTTGAATAAGTTCAACACAAAAGTTTGAGTTTTTTATCTTTGTGGTAGAGAGTTCTTGAGTGAAAAGAGAGAAATGTTGAGAGCTATTGTAATCACTTTTCTTCTTCATAGTGGAACTAAATCACCCTCATCTGTGGAAGTATGCATCTTGGCCGAACCACGTAAATCATTGTCTTTGCGATTATGACTTTTCACTGAGGTGTTCTCTAATTTCTTGGGTTTATTTCTGCTATGTCCCAACAAAATTTGTATCAGAGCTTTAGGAGTCTAGCAAGGTGTCCGACAAAGTCCTTAGAGAAAGTTAATTGGGTAAATTTTTGATATGGCTCCGTCAAGCAGGATCGAAAAGTATAAAATTGAGAAGTTCAATGGGAAGAATGATTTTGGCTTTTGGAAAAGCCAGATGAATGACGTTCTCATATCTTAAAAGTTTCACAAGGCTTTACGAAAAAAATCTAAGAAGTCCGCTGACATAACCGATGATACTGCTATTCGACTGTGTTTGGAAAGGGATGTTGTGTACTCTATGAAGGACGAAACTACCGTCGCTGGGCTCTGGTTGAAGTTGAAATTACTCTACATGACGAAGACACTCACCAACCGACTTTATATGTTAAAGTCGCTCTACAGACTAGTGATAGAGGAAGGATCATATTTCAAAATTTAATCGAATTATTTTTCGACTTGATGGATGTTGACATACATGAAGAAGATGATCGTTTGACGCTAATCCTTTTTTTTGTCCGATTCTTATGAGAATCTTATTCAAACATTACTGTGGATCTGTTTGGTAAATGGAATTTGGGGGTGAATTTCAGCTTCCAGCTGAAAGTGAAGCCAAATCCCTAGCTTCCACTGTTTAGTTCGGGAGACAGGAATATGGAATGGTAGTAAAGAAAGGAACTTGCAGTTCCTGTCCCCCCTTGCCTCCTCCCAAATCCATATTTCCACTTCCTAGTTAATCCTTAGGATATGGGTTGGATGTTGTAACCCCGTCTTTCTGGTTTTTATAATTTTGGAAGTATTTCTAATATTCTAAATTTTTTCTCAATTAAAGTTCATGGGTAATTATTTTGGAAGTGTGTTATGAAGTTTTGGAGTGGACATTCTTAAATTTAGAATTTATGTTTCAATAAATTAGTATCGGGATTTACTTAATAAAGGGGCGATAAATATTTGCCTTCATTTCTTTAAATTCTGTAAACTGTGTGCATATCATTCCTTTTAGGAATTTTTGAATAATTTCAACTATAGTTGAAGAACTAAATCATTTTCCCAAAATTTTGATTTTCCCTCCGAAATATTCCTTTCTTTCCAAGCTAACAACCCAACCATTAACTGCCTATATAAACATCTTTCTCTCTCTTAGCCATTATGTTTCATTCATGAGCAGAGCTTGCTCATCCCCACCTCCTTCTTTTTCCCTCTCATTCTTCATTCCACCCAAACCCTAATTTTGTGGAGCGCCGGCCATGGCAGAGTCTTCGTCACATCCGACGACATGGAAATTCCTCTCCGGCAGAGACTAGGCGATCTCACCACCAACGACGGCGAGATGGCTTTCTTCCATACGATTCCTCTTCTTCGGTGGATCGATGACTCAAATCTCGTATGCGTAGCTATCTACGTCAGATCAGTTCTCCTTCCTCCGTCGCAACCCGTGATTGATCCAAGCTCTCGGAGGAGTTCTTGATGAGATTGGGGTGACGAGGAGTTCTTCGGAGGATCACCTCATCTTCTTCATCTCCGGTGATCGACGTTCTAGTCTTTCCTTTTCTGTGATTTCTTCTGTCTGTCCAATCACCACCTCCGACATTCAGCTTAACAAGTATCAACTCTGTTCCAGCACTCGAGAGCTCAGGATCGAGCTCAGATTCTTAATTTTTGGTAAGTATCCATTCAAAGCGATCTGTCTTTCTTTTGATCGGAGTAATTTAAGTGTTTGGATCTTTGATTTTCTGGATCTAGTGGATTCAATGGATCTTTCCAATTCAAGTATAACTCTGAGCAGTTTTGATTTCGATCTACCTCTTAACTGTTTGTATTAATGTCTAAACCATGTTTTGTTTCATGATTGGACTCGAGTAGGATTGTATCAGACACGGTTGCTTGTGTTATCATACATGAAGTTAGTCTCAACTCTTCTCATATATTATCTGCGCACCTTGATGCTCGGGGAACATGTTGCTTGTAGTTATGATTGACGGGGATGTTGGGCAGGGCAGGATCGAGTCATGGAAGTATATTGTTCGTGTCTAGCGTATTGTGTCTAGTAGGGAGTGTCGGGTGCAAATGACCAATTGAAGTGTAGCAGAGCGAGCAGATATGTGATCGAGTGGTTAGATTGTTGTTGTGTATTCTGTTTACAGGTTCAGAGTGTACTTGTTTGAATTTGAATTGGAAAACCGTTAGTTGCCAGGTGAACAGTGTCCTTCGATCAGCTTTAGGTTCAGATGGGCCGTGCTAAGTTATGTGGGTTTGATTGCATTATCTGGTAGAGTTTTTGGGTTTGTATGGGTGTTGCTAAAGTAAATCATAGCTATGTGTATAATGTTTTAACATTGAGATAGGATGGGTCTGTCTTTACTAAATCTTGATAACTTTCAGCTAGTTTATATGGTTGTTAGTAATGGAGTAGTGGTATAGCTCTGTGTTTGGCTAAACAAATTTGGTTTAGATTTGGAGCTAATTTCAGTAAATGGGTTGGTTTATGGTTCGGCTGATTATTGTATCTACATGTTACTGGGATAGTTTGGGGTATACTTGATAGCAGTACCAACCCAGCAAGGGAAAGGCCATGTTGGGTTGTATTGTTGGAATAATGAACATATTAGTTGCTTTTAGGTTCTAATGAACTTACTGGACTGAGATTGTTGAGAATGTTTAGTTTGGAATTTTGTAAATATGGGCAGGGCCAAGTTAGATTATATATGAAGGTTTGTACTTCAAATTTTTATAGCACTATGTGGAGGAGTTGTTTTACAATATTTCAGATGCTTAAAGTAGCATTACCTCTTTGAAAAGTGGAGTTATTTTGTTTAGATGACAATGAATCTGTGGGTGCTAGCAACAGTTGTGACTGTATTTTGATTGTTATATTTTAGTAATTGAATTACTTTAAAAAATTAGTTATGGTTAGGACTGACCAAAATTTCTCTATGTAATACTTTACTAATGTTCTTTAGACAGCTTAATATCATATTATTATAGGTTTTACCTCTATTAGTTATGTATATGTTCTCAACTGGATATAAGTAATTAAATAGTAAATTTGTATTATTTTAATAAACAAGGACTTAGACTCAAATTTCTTTGAATATTTAGTTCTTAATTATTAATTGATTACTTAATGAATAGCTAGGACATTTAATTGAACTAGAACCAGCTAGTAGAGTATTATAGCTTAACCAACTTGTAATCATTAATAGGAAAACATCCAGCTTTACCACCCATTCTCGATCACCCTGAGCAAAGTAAGTATACTCCTCGGACTTGTCCATTACTTCATGTCTTGTATATTCATTCTTGTATCTTCTTATTGACACGATATTTTACGAGATTGTCTGTTATCTGGTTCCTTGAGTTTACTTATGTCTGGGAGGAGAAATACTACAGATGTGTGATCAAACCCGAGTTACTATTTATGTGAATAGCTTAGGCCCCGCATCGTGCACGCGGGACCGAAGCCGTACCATTTCATGTTCCCTTAATCTACCCAAGCCGATCACACACTCTGGACGTATTTCGATATATTGCACACATCAGGATCATTGTGTATTTCATGTTCAGGTTTTATTTCATCTTCCTTGTATTTACTTTTCAGTATTCATGTTCAGGTTTCATGTCATTTTCACATTTCTCGTACTTTATATTTTCTTGTATTCCTTTCCATACCATGATGTTCATGTTGATTTCCTTGGATATACTTAGCTTCGCTCCTGACTAGGATATATTGTAGGTGGGTTGGAGGCTATCTGTGACACTTATTACGGACAGGAGCCTGGAGGCACCTATGAGCTAGCCGATGTTGCTCAGGACTTAAAGGCTGAGGAGGCCTAGTATCTACCTTTGTAGTTCATTTGGACTTTGTATTAGAGACATCAGTTTACTTTTCATTTGCTGGAATGGTAATAATTCTTAGACTTGTACTTTGATTCTGGGATTCGATATAATAGATGTTGTGGTTTATATTCATTTCTGGACTTGTAGTTTCCCTAGAGATTGGTACAGCTTACTTCATCGTATCTAAATGACGAAGGCTGGACGTGTCTGACTCGTATCCGATTATTCGGGAGCAGGTCGGGACAGATGTAAAACAAATAAGGAAGAAGAAGATCTACAAGGCTGATGATGCCTTCCTCGCTGCCGTCGGCCTCCTCGATGCTGTCGTCGGCTTCCTCATTGTTGCCGTCGAAGGCCAATGTCTGCAAAAATAGGGCCACGACGTCGCGAGATTGCCGGAGAAGAGAGAGCGGCAGCTTCTCGAGATCACCGAAGAAGATGGAGCGACGAGGTCGCCGGAGAAAAGAAGCAGTGGCATGGAGAGGACGTGTGCGGCGTGGGTTGGGGCCGGTGTCGGGGAGAGTGATTTTTTTTTAGAGAGAGAGGTCGGTTACAGTGTTGGAAAGAGTGGATTTTTTTGTTAAATAGGGAGAGAGAAAGGGTATGTGCCAATTAATAGGTTAATTATCTAGTAATTTGTCATTTGTAAATAATAAAACTCCCACTTCTTTATTATCTTAATTAATTATCTAGTAATTAGTTATTATTATTATTATTATTATTATTATTATTTAAGTTAAAACAATAATAATTATTATTGTTATAGTTATTATTACTATTCCAATTAAAATAACTATCATAATAATAATTATTATAATATATTCTTCCACTTTCAACTTCTCACTTTCCTATATCAACCAAACACCTTTGTTCTCTACTAGGGGGATGTCACGACCCGATCCCAACTAATTGGGTCGACTCGGATCATGCCCAGCCTGCACCGTTGTTGAGACGGCGGCAGTAAGCTGTTCAGTAGCAGGTAACCATACAACAACACTATATTTGTCACAACTCAACATTCGAAAATTTATAACTTTATTAAACTTTTACATGAAATAAAAGATACAACTTAAACCATTTTTTTTTATACATCATGAATAAAAGAAAACTCTAGGCAAACAGCTCAGCAATCTCGAATTCCTCGTCTTGGGATCGCGTAACAAAGCCTCATCAGTGATACCTAAAATGTTGGGTCTCCAGTCAGGAGGGAGCAAAGTACAATTACGAATATCCAATAATTCAAATAATAATTTGAAATTTGCAATGTTAAACAATTTGAAATACTTTAACAATATTTTTCACAATTCTACAATTGAAAACAGTGTGATTTGAGTAGGTAACGAACTATGACCGGCTTGGGATGATTCAATTATATCCTAATGATACGGTCCGGCCTATCCTCGTGTATAGGAGGAATCAGCTCGCACAATCAATGATGCAATATAGGGGTATTGGTCATAGACGCTACACTACTCCCCCAATATCCCGAGTCAATCAGATTCAATCAATGAGTCAATATTCGAACTCTAGGAGAGAGTTCCGTGTAGCAATGTGGTTTAAAATTGCAATAAAATAATTACTAGATAAATTACCAAATAGACATAACTGCACTTGCCTTTGTATTAGATTGACTGGAAGAACGAGTCGGTACCGAGGAGGAACGTCAGTTGTAACTTCGAGTTCCTACAATTGAGAACTCGACTTAGATTCCTGAATAACCAGACTAAGTGTGCTAGTTGCAATCTCTAGTAGTAAGTCCTAGTCAGGTTTTAAGTTGTATTAATTTACAGCTAACGATTACGTCGCAACTACGTGCGTTGATTAAGCCGGTTAATTGAATTATTTGGAAAATCACGAGAATCGATTACAATTTGGAAAATCGCAAGAATCAATTACAATTTGGAAAACTTTGTGTTTTCATAATATGTATATAAAATACAGTTTTCTTTTAGTGACAAACAGTGAATTAATAATATTTTATTTATTTTAGCTAAACTCGTAATTAAGCCGTAAATTACGTCCTATCTACGAATATGAAATCAATCCAAAATCCACCCAAATCACATCCACCAGAAAAAGAAAAGAAAATAACTACGCTACACAAATACATGGGCACAGCTACTGGTCCTAGGGTGGGCTTATGCCCGATACATCTTTCTTTTACATTAAATAAGAAAATGACTGAATTATTAAATAAAATGCAGAATTTAAATGACTATAATATTTAGCCTAAAAATAAAATAATAAATAAAAGAAAACTAGGAGTCTCAGACTCGGTCCTTTTCCTCAAAATTCGGTTTATTGCCTCAACGTCCGGTCGGACCGGTGCGTTTGCATTTCGCCGGGGCCCACAGACCGGTACGGTCGTCGCCCGAAAATCGGTTTAGAAAATCATTTTCGAAAGCCAGTTTTAAAATCAATTAAAATATAATTTTGTAAAAATTGGGCAGCACTTCCTCTATTCCGGGACAAACCCAAAACTGGGAAGCGCGCCAACAAACACCTGTAAAATGTCCCAAACCAGGGAAAACCCATTTCCAACCAAAATGGTCCACAAAAATATCCACCAAAATTCCAACACCACAGAAATAATTCCCGAAAAGTCCGGGAATCCAATATCAACCAATTCACACCAACCCAGCAAGTAAAAACACAGGAAAATCAAACTAACGCAGCTAAACGAAAATTATAACGCAGCTATCCGGATTCCCGAGAGGGAACCGGGGGACCGATCTATCATCATCGACTCACGGGAGGGACGAACTACTCTGATTATCCAGAAATTACCCATGTCCGTTGGTCGGGGAGCCGCGGGACAGAACTCGGGAACGAAATTGGAAAGCAACGATCCACGGGAACCACGACCGAGAGTGCAGACAACGGAAACAGAACCCATGGGAAGCACGGAAAACTCGCGGAAGGCAGCGGAGCTCGGGACAGAGCCGCTGGAGGCGGAGCCGAGGTGGATCGGACAGCGACGAAGGGGCGTCGGTGCCGGAGGTGCGCACAGGGCGGTCGGCCTGGGCACACCGAGAGGTACGGTCGCCGGACGCGGACGACGGTCAGCGCCGGCCGGAAAGACCACGCGGGGCGGCGCCAAGGGCGCTGGAGGGAGGTCGGCGGGGCGGATCCCGCGGGGACAGCGCGGCCGGAGGGAGCCACGGACGCCGCGGGAGGAGCGGGCTCGGGGAGGAGCACCGCCGCTGCGGGCGTCGGGATGGCCGCGAAGGGCATCGGCAGACGCGGAGGGTGGCGCGGAGGTCGGCCGCGGGAGTAGCTCGCCGGAGAAAGGGGTCTCGGGAGGAGGAGGGTTTGCTCGGTTAGGGCTAGGGGGGTTTCTTCTCCACTGAGAGAGGGGAGAGATGAGGGAGAGAGAGATTTTGAGAGTTTTGTTTGTGAGGGAGAGTTGAGTTTTACTTCTCTGAAGATGTGAAATGGTTTTTGGGAGTGGAGAGATAAGAGGGGGTGGTTTTTAAATGAACGTGGGGGAGTGGGGTGAGTAAATAGAGGGAGATGGAGAGTTGGGGAGTTGATGGGTTGGGAGTTACAAGAGAGTTTTCTTTTCCTTCTGTTCGTGAGTGAGGTGGGGATGAGGAATGGAGTAATTAAGGGAGTAGTGGGGGTTGGGTGGTTCACGTGGGTGATAGGGAGAAATAGGAGGAGAGGAAGAACGGGGAAAAATTACTTGCTCGTGGACAGCAAGTGCTGGTCCTACGGGACCAGCAAGGACCAAGCAAATTTTTTTTTTTATTTATTAAACCAGGTCAAAATTAGAATTAAGAAAGAGAGGAATGGGATTGGGCTCAGGCCTGGGTCTGGGCTCAAAATCCAAAAATCCAAGTTGATTATAATTTTCAAAATTCTTTTCACCCAAGAATAATCAATAATAATATTAATATAATAATAATTTGAAAACGTTTTATTTACGAATACGAAAATTCTAATTAAATAACTAGCTAAAGAAAACTGGGTTTCACAATCTTCCCTCCTTAGAAAATTTCGTCCTCGAAATTTAAAAGGCAGAGTAGGAGAAACAAATAGGTACAGGTATTGCACCCGTAACCCAGGTCCAACTATAAGGATTTCCAAGGCAGTCATGGATGAGACGGTTGAGGGAAAAAAAAATTTATTTATGATATCATCCATGCAGAAAGAATACAAAAGCGAACCAAAGTACACGAGGTTGATCAGACCATCATGCACCGGTCCTGATTAGACAATATATTAGTGGGTGCACCCAATAAAATATCGTCATGATCAAGCTTGATTTAAAAAGATAGCTTGCAAAACTAGGCTAACTTAGCAGCATTAGTAAAATTTGGAACGGGGAAAAAGAAAGAATAAGGAATAGGAGTTTGAGTGATGGCTCAATTTCTGATCTTCTTCTTACCTCTGACTACGCTTGCAACTGGTTTCTCTGGTACTGCAAGGTTGAGTCCAATCTTCAGCTCTGAATTATTCAAAACGTGACTCGGAATCCGAAATGTAGTGTCTGAGCTGTGACATAGAAGACGTTGCACACTCTCAAGATTAGCTGGTAGAGCTAACTGGTACGCTAATTCCAACGCGTCTTAAACTTCAAATGACCTGATGTACCTGGCCTCAATTTCCAGCTCCGTCGAAACTGATTGTTCCTCTGGTAGGAGAAAACTACACCAAATGCAATTTGGTCTTCCCAAGACCTACCAAATTCCGAGACGCAAAATCTCAAAACATCTTCAAGCGTCTGGATTGACCTCTCTGATTGCTCGTCCCGCGGTACTCCGTGAATCCGGTAGATGTGCCTCTCGTACAATGCTGCCAACTTCTTTAGTGGATAAACCAACTTTGAAAGTGTGCTGACTTAGTCAGTCGGTTTTCTATAATCCAATTGGTGCCCTTCCCTCCTTGGGAACAAGGCAATCCTTACTCAAAGTTCATTGTTATATGCTTCTACTTCCACTCCAAATTGTCCAGCGGCTGCAATAAACTGGTTGTTCTCTTGCTAAATTCCTCATATTGACAAATTCACATCTAATTTCCATACCTGGAATTGTCCTTCTTTATTCCATAACACCAATCAATGGAGGCATATTCCAATACATCTTATTATCTCCTGAATATGGAATACTGAGACTGGTGCATTTCTTTCATCAACTTGTTCCTCCGTTTGTCAGCCGATACGCAAAGTCTCGTACCATTCTTCAGAGTTCCACTGCTGACAATTTAGAAACCCTCAAGTGTTCCAGCCAACACTTGATCTCTAAGCCTGCAAAGTGCCTCGTTTTGAAACTACGTCCTCTTGATTTTTGTCCATCAGCCTCGAACTTCATCAATACTGAATCAGCATCCAGCTCCGTCCTTCTATCCAGGTAGTATAACCTCCAGTCCAAACTTCTCGATGTCTTCTAGCAGGTGCCACTCCTTGGCTAAGAACTTCGCCATCAGTATCGACCAAGTGCATCAGTGACCACATTAGCCTTACCTGAATAGTACTGCAGGTTGATGTCGAAATCCTTCATCTGCTTCAACCATCTTCTTAGTCTAACATTCAGCCCTTCCTGAGTGAAGACATTTTCAGACTTTTGTAGTCCGTATAAATTTTCACTCCCTTTCTATAAAAATCATGCTTCCATAGCTTCAAAGTAAAATAATTATAGCAATTCAAATTAGGTGTGGGATGATTCTTCTCATGAGTCTGTAGTTGCCTACATGTGTAAGCAATTACTTTCCCATGTTGTTGAAGAACGCAGCCCAGTCCTTTTCCAGAGACATTACTGTAAATTGAGAACCCACCGGTTCCTGCGGGTAGCACAAGGATTTGGTGTAGTGGTAAGTCTCTTCTTCAGCTTCTCAATGCCGCCTGGCAAACTTTTCGTTCAGATGAATTCTTCATTCTTCCAAGTGAGCTTCGTCATTAGCTCAGCAATCTTGGCGAAATCCTTCACGAACTTCTGGTAGTAGCCAGCCAAGTTCAAGAATCTTTCGAATTGAACTTGGGGTATACCATCTTCAACAACAGCTATCTTCCATCGAAATTTCTTCTCTTAACAACATGCCCAAAAGTCTACCTTGTCAACAACCCACGTTCAGATAACTTACCAAAAACTTCTTTTTTTTCCTCAAAGTTTCCAAAACTTCCTCAGGTGTTCTTCATGCTCTTCTTCAATCTTCAAATATATCCAAATGTTATCTATGGAGGAGATAAACTGATTCATATACTCATGAAAAACTCTGTTCATGAAATTCATGAACACAGCAGGAGCATTTGTCAGTCTAACGTCCTGACCAAAGAAACTACCCATACTTGATGTTTGAACGCCGTCTGGAAATGTCCTCTTTCCTGACTTTGATTTGATGGTAGTCAAATCTTAAGTCAAACTTCGAAACACCCTATCTCCACATAACCAGATCAAACAGATCCTCGATCCGGGCAGAGGGTACTTGTTCTTTAGTGTCTGATAATTTGATGCACATCCATTGTTCCATCCTTCTAGGGCATATACAAGATAGATGCTCCTAAGGTAAAGTTCCACTCTGAATAAATCCTAAAGCCTTCAGTTCATCGATCTGGTCCTTCATCTTCTATGATCTTCGAGTCTGAATCATGCCTTATTGTAAGGGGCAGGGTCTGCTGGATAGGAAGAGGGTCCTTAGATTGTGGCCTAACAGGTGTTGCTGGCCTATGAGCTCTGGCTTGATAAACAGATTAGGGCAGTCCTTTACCCGATGTTCAGCAGATCCACATGCCAAACATTGTCCCAAACTCTTGCGGCAACTAACGGTCTGATGACCAGGCCTCTTGCAATAGTTACAAGCCTAGCTTCTTACGGCAAGACTGCCGGAAAGTAGAGTACTTGATGGGACCCAAATATCTTCTAGACTCAGGGGTATCCTTCCTAGGGCAAAAGTTCGGCTCTAACTTGGTTGGAGATAACTAAGGCTACATCATGACGTTCTTCATGTCTTCTCTCGTGATATTCATCTGTTCCTGCTGGGCTTCATCTTGAACTTTCTGGATCTCCAGGATTTTTGGAATAGGACAACCATTTGGAAGATGTTTGCTGGTACTGGTGGAGCAACAAAAATGAATACTCCACCAAGGAAATGCATCTCAGTTTGAGATGAGGTAGGAATCACCAGTGTAGGGAAAACTTCACTGGATGCACTATGAGGACGGTCAAACAGCCGCGAGGGAAAAGACCCTGGGCTTGGTTGAGGAGATGGGGTATGATCCGGAGATGACACCTCATCGCCACAGGATTTGGTCAATGGTCATTCTCTGGAAAGTTTAGGACGCACACATAAGCAAGGTAGCCTACCGGTCTATAATCAAGCAAAAATATTTATTTATAATATTTTCGGTCCTATGTTGTGACAAATTGATGTTCTAGTGTTCTAATTGTTTCTAGGTATGTTTTCCTAAGTTGTTGTTCAGACCTGCATGGGCCACCACTAAAAATATGTCACGACCCGATCCCAACTAATTGGGTCGACTCGGATCATGCCCAGCCTGCACCGTTGTTGAGACGGCGGCAGTAAGCTGTTCAGTAGCAGGTAACCATACAACAACACTATATTTGTCACAACTCAACATTCGAAAATTTAAAACTTTATTAAACTTTTACATGAAATAAAAGATACAACTTAAACCATTTTTTTTATACATCATGAATAAAAAAACTCTAGGCAAACAGCTCAGCAATCTCGAATTCCTCGTCTTGGGATCGCGTAACAAAGCCTCATCAGTGATACCTAAAATGTTGGGTCTCCAGTCAGGAGGGAGCAAAGTACAATTACGAATATCCAATAATTCAAATAATAATTTGAAATTTGCAATGTTAAACAATTTGAAATACTTTAACAATATTTTTCACAATTCTACAATTGAAAACAGTGTGATTTGAGTAGGTAACGAACTATGACCGGCTTGGGATGATTCAATTATATCCTAATGATACGGTCCGGCCTATCCTCGTGTATAGGAGGAATCAGCTCGCACAATCAATGATGCAATATAGGGGTATTGGTCATAGACGCTACACTACTCCCCCAATATCCCGAGTCAATCAGATTCAATCAATGAGTCAATATTCGAACTCTAGGAGAGAGTTCCGTGTAGCAATGTGGTTTAAAATTGCAATAAAATAATTACTAGATAAATTACCAAATAGACATAACTGCACTTGCCTTTGTTAGATGACTGGAAGACGAGTCGGTACCGAGGAGGAACGTCAGTTGTAACTTCGAGTTCCTACAATTGAGAACTCGACTTAGATCCTGAATAACCAGACTAAGTGTGCTAGTTGCAATCTCTAGTAGTAAGTCCTAGTCAGGTTTTAAGTTGTATTAATTTACAGCTAACGATTACGTCGCAACTACGTGCGTTGATTAAGCGGTTAATTGAATTATTTGGAAAATCACGAGAATCGATTACAATTTGGAAAATCGCAAGAATCAATTACAATTTGGAAAACTTTGTGTTTCATAATATGTATATAAAATACAGTTTTCTTTTAGTGACAAACAGTGAATTAATAATTTTTATTTATTTTAGCTAACTCGTAATTAAGCCGTAAATTACGTCCTATCTACGAATATGAAATCAATCCAAAATCCACCCAAATCACATCCACCAGAAAAAAAGAAAATAACTACGCTACACAAATACATGGGCACAGCTACTGGTCCTAGGGTGGGCTTATGCCCGATACATCTTTCTTTTACATTAAATAAGAAAATGACTGAATTATTAAATAAATGCAGAATTTAAATGACTATAATATTTAGCCTAAAAATAAATAATAAATAAAAGAAAACTAGGAGTCTCAGACTCGGTCCTTTTCCTCAAAATTCGGTTTATGCCTCAACGTCCGGTCGGACCGGTGCGTTTGCATTTCGCCGGGGCCCACAGACCGGTACGGTCGTCGCCCGAAAATCGGTTTAGAAAATCATTTTCGAAAGCCAGTTTTGAAATCAATTAAAAATATAATTTTGTAAAAATTGGGCAGCACTTCCTCTATTCCGGGACAAACCCAAAACTGGGAAGCGCGCCAACAAACACCTGCAAAATGTCCCAAACCAGGGAAAACCCATTTCCAACCAAAATGGTCCACAAAATATCCACCAAAATTCCAACACCACAGAAATAATTCCCGAAAAGTCCGGGAATCCAATATCAACCAATTCACACCAACCCAGCAAGTAAAAACACAGGAAAATCAAACTAACGCAGCTAAACGAAAATTATAACGCAGCTATCCGGATTCCCGAGAGGGAACCGGGGGACCGATCTATCATCATCGACTCACGGGAGGGACGAACTCTGATTATCCAGAAATTACCCATGTCCGTTGGTCGGGAGCCGCGGGACAGAACTCGGGAACGAAATTGGAAAGCAACGATCCACGGGAACCACGACCGAGAGTGCAGACAACGGAAACAGAACCCGTGGGAAGCACGGAAAACTCGCGGAAGGCAGCGGAGCTCGGGACAGAGCCGCTGGAGGCGGAGCCGAGGTGGATCGGACAGCGACGAAGGGCGTCGGTGCCGGAGGGTGCGCACAGGGCGGTCGGCCTGGGCACACCGAGAGGTACGGTCGCCGGACGGCGGGCGACGGTCAGCGCCGGCCGGAAAGACCACGCGAGGCGGCGCCAAGGGCGCTGGAGGGAGGTCGGCGGGCGGATCCCGCGGGGACAGCGCGACCGGAGGGAGCCATGGACGGCCGCGGGAGGAGCGGGCTCGGGGAGGAGCACCGCCGCTGCGGGCGGTCGGGATGGCCGCGAAGGGCAGCGGCAGACGCGGAGGTGGCGCGGAGGTCGGCCGCGGGAGTAGCTCGCCGGAAAGGGGTCTCGGGAGGAGGAGGGTTTGCTCGGGTTAGGGCTAGGGGGTTTCTCCACTGAGAGAGGGGGAGATGAGGGAGAGAGAGATTTTGAGAGTTTTGTTTGTGAGGGAGAGTTGAGTTTTACTTCTCTGAAGATGTGAAATGGTTTTTGGGAGTGGAGAGATAAGAGGGGGTGGTTTTAAATGAACGTGGGGGAGTGGGGTGAGTAAATAGAGGGAGATGGAGAGTTGGGGAGTTGATGGGTTGGGAGTTACAAGAGAGTTTTCTTTTCCTTCTGTTCGTGAGTGAGGTGGGGATGAGAAATGGAGTAATTAAGGGAGTAGTGGGGGTTGGGTGGTTCACGTGGGTGATAGGGAGAAATAGGAGGAGAGGAAGAACGAGAAAAATTACTTGCTCGTGGACAGCAAGTGCTGGTCCTACGGGACCAGCAAGGACCAAGCAAATTTTTTTTTATTTATTAAACCAGGTCAAAATTAGAATTAAGAAAGAGAGGAATGGGATTGGGCTCAGGCTTGGGTCTGGGCTCAAAATCCAAAATCCAAGTTGATTATAATTTTTAAAATTCTTTTCACCCAAGAATAATCAATAATATTAATAATAATATAATTTGAAAACGTTTTATTTACGAATACGAAAATTCTAATTAAATAACTAGCTAAAGAAAACTGGGTTTCACAGGGGACAAGGAAGTGCATGGATTCATATTCTTCTTTCCTTATGAAAGTCCAATTCTAATCCAAATTCACTTCATGTTTACCAAACAACCCCTAACAGAAGGACTCAATTTTCATAGAAGAGACTACGAGTGTCTTATTGTCTAATGGTACGGAGGTTGGCTTCTAATGGCAGAAACGGTGGAGACCAAGTCAAAGGTTTGACGGCAAGAGGGAGATCAAACGATAGAGCATCTTATAGCAGAAGGTCAAGATCCAAGTCCAAGACACATATTGAGAAAGTTAAGTGCTTCAACTGCAATGAAAAAGGAAATAATCTAAATAAGTGTCCTTATCCAAAGAAGAAGAACAAAAAAAAGAAGAATAAGACAGAGAGAGAAGGTGATGAAGCAAACTGTGCTTCAGAAGCTAACAGTGATAGGGTCTATTTTTTGGTAGCACATGACAACATGAGTGATCGTTGGATTCTCGATTTCGAATGCTCATAGCATATGTGTCCAAAGAGGGAGTGATTTTTTTTCCTGCAAGACGACAGATGGTGGTTCTATGTTGATGGACAACAACAATGCATGTCGAGCTATTGGAATTAGATCTATCAAGATAAAAATGTATAATAGAATTGTGCGGACTTTGTCGATGTCAGATATGTTCCTAATCTCAAAAAAATCTTATTTCTTTGGTATGCTTGACTTGAATGGTAACAAGTCATTGTCGGAGGTGGAGTCTTGAGGGTTATTCATGGTTCTTTGGTGGTGATGAAAGGTCACCGACGGGGTAACCTTTATATCTTATTGGAAAGTGTGATTGGGTCTTTATACTACTAAAACAACGTTTTAGCGACGGCCCTATCCGTCGCTAATCCGTCGCTACATGACATTACTGACGGATTACCGACGGATACTGGCTGAAAATCCGTCGGCAATAACCTCTTCGCTAAAACAAATCCGTCGCTAATCCGTCGCTTAGCGACTACTTAGCGACGGATTACCGTTGGCTACATCAAAACAGTTAGCGACGGCAAGCCGACGATTTTCCGTCAACTCCGACATTTTAAAATTTAATACCAACGTTTAGCGATGGAAAGATCCGTCGCTAAACAGTCGTTACACGCGTATCAGAGGGTTTCTGATACGCAAAATCCGTCGCTAATCAGTCGTAAATATGTCGGTAAACGAGTATCAGAGAGTTTCTGATACGTAAAATATGTCGCTAATCCGTCGCTATCCCATCACCAACCTCGTCGGATTAGCGGCAAATTAGCGACGAATAATCCGTCGACATGCTTCTGGATATCTTTTATATTTTCAGAACCTGAGCGACGGGAAATCCGTCGCCATTCCGTCGCTATGTGTTTTTCCAGAACCAGGCCGCGGATAATCCGTCGGCAATCCGTCGCTACCCGTCGGATTAGCGGCGGAGTAGCGACGGATAATCCGTCGACATGCTTCTGGATATCTTCCACATTTCTAGAACCTGAGCGACGGGAAATCCGTCGCCATTCCGTCACTATGTATTTTTCTAGAACCAAGCCGACGGATAATCCATCGGCAATCCGTCGCTACCTTGTAATTCATACAGTTAGCGACGGATTATCCGTCGCAAGGTTGTCGCAAGTCCGTCGCTAACTACAATATTTTTAAAAAAAATTGCAGGAAACAGACTATTTCTTGTACGTACAACATATCCAACATCCACCATATACAAATAACATATCAACATCCACATACACAATATAACATATCCGACATCTAACATATCCAACAAATATCCATATTGCCAACACAATCTCCAAACATCCGATATATCCCAACATACACAAAAAATATTTAACACAATAACCATAAAATATCCAACACAATATCCCAACATACATACAAAAAAATATCCAAACATAAACAAAATATCCAAAATATACACATATCCAAATGTCCAAAAAATAAACAAAATCACTGAGAAGGAGGAGGTGGATCGTCTCGTGCTCTCTCTGACGCTTCCGCTCTACGTATATAAGCTCCACCATGTGTACCGACACTTAGGACAAGACATGGTCTGGAAGCAAGCGTAGCTGCTCTGACGACATCATGTCAAGGAGCGCCACGATAGCAGCATCCGGTACCAAGCGGGGCTCGGAAGAGCGGTCAAAAGAAAGTCGTCCGGTAGAAGAAGGACCAGGTCGATCCGAAGCACCGCAGCAGAGTAGATGGACCGGCAGCAGACGGACCAGGAGCAGACGGATCGGGAGCAGAAGAAGGATGCAGATAGTGCCCCAGCACTATCGCCTGCAAATCTGACTCTGCCATGGCGAGAGTCGCAAGCTGCGTCCTCACATCGTCTGCGGGGGACGGGAGGCGGAGGCGGTAGATATCTCGGAGTCGACGCCTGCAACGACGACGCCATGGAACCTAAGCCGTAGAGGAGCCCTTTCCTAAAGCCGCCGGCGGATTCTACGAACACGTCGTCGTAGCGAGCGGCCATAGAAGAGGGCGTCTGGGTGGGCGTCGTTTCGCCGACATCCTCGACAGGGGGGCTCAATCCGATGGAGTGCCTCACGATACGCAGCCTATCAAATGAATGTGTTTATACTATAAGTTTTCCTAAGTTATAACTAAATCCTATGATTTCCTAAGTTATAGTCTGAATCCTAAGTTTACCTAATTAAGTTAACAATAATTATATTTCTAACATAAATCTCATAAACGTCAGTACTTACATCAGTCTCTTGGGCCCTCGCGTCGACAAAGCTCTCGTCTTTCCGTCTCTTGTGCGTATGCACGAATACTTCGTGAGTGGTGACCGCCTCTGCCTCTCTCCCCTCCTTCACTGCCCGTTGGACCTGCATACGTAGAATTTAATTAACTTCGTATATTAATAGTACCGAATTAAATAGTGGAATGAATTTGCGGTATCTCACCAAATCTGCACGCGTCAATGCATGGGGCCTTGATCCCCTATGCAGACGTACTGCATGTTTATTCGCCTTGGCTTTCTCTGATTTCTCCTTGTATTGAGGAGTATCCATCTTCTCAACATCTCCTCATAGTACTCCGCCCGGATCCAGTCCTTCTTCGTATGCGCCGTACGAAGGTCGTACACCGCATCCCGTATCTTCTTTTCAGCGGCGGCTTTGTAGGTCCTGTGGATCGTCTCCTCACGATGGAGGGACACCAGAACGTCCTCTAATATACAAATTCAAATATCACGTAATTAAAAAATTAATAAATTAAAGAATAATTAATAATTAATTAAAAGATATATACCCTCATCTCGTCGAGCCAGACGTACTGCCTGTCCTGAGGCACCTCAGAAAAATTGAGGTAGGGGCCATGGTAGTTATCTCGGATAATGCGCCCTAGAATCCGGGCAACATCCCACGGAAAAAATCTACAAAGAAGCAACGACTAGATTATTGACTTGAATAAATGAAACAAATTTAATAAATTAACTTAAATTTACTTACGATTCACCCGCGGGCCATATCTCTCGTCGGAACTCGCCATCGGCCTCTCTGGTGGCGTCGGAGGATCCGAGGGTCCGTGCATGTACTCTCCGGCAACAGAATAAAACTGAATTCGGAGGTACTTCGGGGCCCACCGTACAGTAACTGGGGTCCGTTGTTGCATCTGCTGATGCATCCGCTGGTGCATCTGGTGGCAGAACGGATCCGCTAGCAGATGGAGTCGCAGGTCTCGACGAAGATGACGGTAGCACCGAAGTAGATTGACGGCGGGAAGAGTTTGTGCCCGGGCTCTCCAGGTCGGGATCGGAGGTCACATTCGGAGAATACGGATGGCAACCGCGATCGCTACCACCACGCCCACGCCCACGACCACCACCACCACGGCCAGCACCACCAGCACGAGTGCTCGCAACCATGCCCTGTAAATAGAACACATAAACATAATTAATAATATAGAAGTATAAATGAATATAAAAAACTAAAATATATATACCAGTAGTAGGGCGACGAGTGCCGCCAGACGAGTAGGACTAGGAGTGCCATCTGCAAAAAGAAAATCATACAATAATTAGATGATCGAACGACAAAAACATGAACTGAAATAAGAATACAGAAGTTTAATTTAAACTGAATCGTCCTCGTCCTCGGCCTCGACAAAAATATGAACTAAAATGTTCCGATATTTAATCATCGTCCTCTTCCTCGTCCTCGGCCTCGGCCTCATCTTCATTCTCATCATCATCCTTATCCTCATCATCGACTTCATCTGTATCCTCATCCTCATCAAGTTGTTGTTGTTGTTGTTGTTTTCTTCTTCTTCTTTTTTCTTCTTCTCTTCTTCTTCTTCTTCTTCAGTCTCAATACTTGGGACAAGACGCCTCTTTCTTCCCTGGTTGACATCTAAGCCTTGTATATCAACCTCTTCTCCCCTCTATTGTGACAATTAACACATGGACACTTGATTTTGTTACCTTCTATGTACTGAGCTTTGCTCATGGCATACTTAAGAAATACTTCCACGCCTGCCTGAAAATCGTCACTCATACTAATTCTTCTCTCGTGTTGCCATTTGTACATCCATGTACGATCAACAAAGTAACGATTTATCCTCGATTTGGATGTAAAAATATGTACCGTAAGACAAACTAAACATAAGAATGGCCCGATACCGATACTCATATAGGATTAGGGTTAGGGTTAGGCTCCGATGCCGATACTCATAGGGATAGTCTGATATCGATACTCATAGGAATAGCCCGATACCGATTTGATACTTATTAGAATAGTCCGATACCGATACCGATTTCGATACTCATTAGAATAGTCCGATACCGATACCGGGACATGCTAAACTGTATCGGTATCGGACATTATCGGACCGGTATCGGTCAGTATCGGAGCGGGACATGCCAAACTGTACACTACTTATACGTTGCTACACTACGTTCTATATCATCTTGATTAATTGTACATTAATCTGGGTTATCAACTATTGACCTTGATTGATGATCTTGATCAAGAATTAATAATCCTAAATTATATAATTATTCTTGACTAATTCCTAGCTAGTTAACTACCTTCCAATTTAGAATTGGAATTCTAATATAATATTACATATAATGCAAAACGCATTCAATTCGTACGGGTCAAACCCTTACCCAAATGAGTCCCCCTTCTTCCCTGTGTCATGATATATGGATAATGTATCCGTGTGTCGAGGGCAAGAATGTGTCGACCCTACCTCCCCTGCCCCACCCCCCTCCCCGACCCCTTCCCAACCCACCCTCCCCGACAGCACCCACCCCCCCACCCCCCCACCCCTTTCTGACCCCTCCCCTTTCGACGACACCCCCTCCCCGACCCCCCTCCCCCACCCCCTCCCCGACTCTACTCCCCAACCCCCTCCCCGACAGCACCCACCCCCCTCCCCCACCTTCCCATCCCCCCCGACAGCACCCCCTTTCCGACCCCTCTCCCCGACAGCACCCACCCGCCCTCCTCCACCCCCCTTTCCCACCCTCCGACCCCCCTCCCCTCCCTCCCGGCCCCGGCGACAGCCGACCGCCACCCCCCCGAAATCCTAAAATAGAGAGAAAGATGGAAAGAGAGAGAGAGATAGCTTACCTGCGAGATCGACGGAGGGAGTGAGATCGTCGGAGGGAGTGAGATCGTCGGAGAGAGAGAGAGAGGGGGAAGAGAGATTATGTTTAGGGAGGAATAAAAAAAATTTCCCGTCGGTTCAATTTAAGTTAGGGCACAGTATTTAGCAACGGACTGGCGACGGATATATCCGTCGCTAAATATCCACTAAATTATCGACGGAACGTCCGTTGCTAGTTATGCGCTAATTTTTGCACCATTTTTTTTCAAATTTTGTCGCCAAAATGTGCGACATATTAGTGACGGAGATCAGTCCATCGCTAAATTTTTGTCAAATTAGCGACGGAATTACGACTGATTTTGACACAAAAAAAAAAAAATTGTCCATTGCTTTCTGACGGTTGTCCGTCACAAGGTAGTCGCTAGTCCGTCGCTATTAGCGACGGATAAGATCCGTCGCTAATATCCTTCGCCAAATTGCTGTATTTTAGTAGTGTTAGTAGTTAGTACATGATTCGTCTGATAGCACGCGTCTTTGGCATATGTGGCTTGGGCATATGAGTGAGAAATGTATGTCCTTACTCAGCAAGTAGGGGTTACTGAAGAACTTGAAGAAGCTAAGTATAGTTTTTGTGAGCATTGTGTTTATGGCAAGCAGCACAGGTTGAAACAACGTATAGGCAACTCTAGAGGGGGTGACTCAAGTTTGTGTCGATAATCACCAAATAAAAATTAACTCTATATCACATCCACAAAACAACTATCAAAATAGTAAATAAATCACAGAGAAATACGAAAGTAAATAAAGATCAGAAGAGCATACACAAACACAGCGATATAACCTAGTTTTCCTCGTGGAGGACTAGCCCAGGCCTGAGAACTCTAGCTCATGATGAAATCCACTATTTGTGAAATAGCGTACAACAACCACGTGACTTTACTTAGAAGAGCACGTCAACTTCTTACAGATTCACAAGTGGCGAAACTTGGAATTGTCCCAGTGACTTTTCTTTCATTCTTGCACAAACTTCTAGCTGATATCGCACTGAGTGTCACGTCCCAATCCCGGAGGATCAAAAACTAGCCACTGGGCGTGATGTCGTACAAGTCTAGATTGTACTTGTACAAGGCAAAACTATTACAGTTCCTGATATTTCTCAGAAAATATCAACAACACAGCAAAACAAGCAGATAAATTGAAGTCACACAAGATATGAAAATTGTATCTCTTTATTGATAATCATAATGGATTACAAGACTTGCAGCAGAATACAGAGTTTACAATTGATTACAAGAATCTTGAATAACCAACTGAATGTATACACTTGCCCTTTAGACTACAAATGAATGACTTCTTTACAATGAACTTGCCAATATGGCTACAATCTCACTGGTACAACTGAATTACACTGTTCTATACATTATGTCTCGTATAGCAGAAGACATCATCTTGAAAGAAGAGCTTCTGCACACCCATCCGATTCATCGATGCCAAGCACTGATTCACAAGATTTCCCCCATAAGCAAACACCTATAATATTGCCCACAACGTAGGTCAGTAAATCATCAATGTACTGGCGAGCGGTGCTGGCCCAACTCACCTAAGAAGACTGTTGGCCCATTGGTCATATGGTCAACCAGATTTTAATAATTGATCAAACTCTGTCTGGATATACGAAGCTAGTCGGGACATCTCAGATTCTTGGACATGATCAAGAATGGCTATCCACTGAATTCAAGACCGATGATCTGTTTGCCTACTCGAGTCTGTAATTCCTTATACAATATATTTTTATTTTATTTAAGTCTAGGAATATGTTGTACACCGAGTCGTACTGGCAAATAGGCTACCCTTAAATGAGTTCAAAATGTTTTTAAAATGTCCTCTCAAAAAGGTTTACAAAAAGGTTTTCAAAAAGGTTTTTAAAAATCACCAAAAAGCTTTTTAAAAAAACCCTAACTAAACCCTGACAGAACTGGGGCGAGTTCGGCCAGAGTTCGGTTGGTGGCCGTTGTGTTTTGAATCCTTGTTACTTGGTCCTCCTGCAGTTGCGAATTTGACCGAGATTTGCTCATAGAGTTCTGCCCGAATTCTGTCCGAATTCTGTCAGAAGTCTGTCTTTGAAATTCCTATAAATAGAGAAGGATTTCGATCATTTCAACTCACTCATTCACTTTCAATCTTCTCTCTATCTAAAGCATTCAGTCTTCCAAAGAGTTTTCTTGAGCTTTCAATTTCAGATCCCAAGCCAATTACAATCCTCTAGTCGATTTGCCAGTGCGGTGCGGTCTAGAAGTTTCTGAGAGATTGTAATCAGAAGGCTTGATTGAAGAATACCTCTTCACATTTGAAGTTGGACGAGTTCTTCGTATCAAAGCTCGCGTTGTAGAAGTTGCAAGGACTTCGTAAGAAAACTTGTGGTTTTTCCAATAGTGGATGCAACTGGTAGCAAGAGTTCTACCGACTGGATTAGTCCTCAACAGAGGGATACCAGATATATCGCTGTCTTTGCGTTTGCTCTCTTAACTTTGCCTTTTATTTTAGTTGTGATTAATATTCTGTGATTGTGTTGCTAACATTTTTTAATTAGCATTATTCTGCTGCCAACTCTATTCACCTCCCCTCTAGAGTATTACGCTTTACTATTTCGTTCCTACAAAGACAACACTAAGTAATCATGTTACAGAACAATATTAACAGTGGTATTTCTCGTTGTCTTAGGGTCAATTTCATGTTATAGCCGACAAGAAGTAAAGCATGCAAATCTCATAGCCAACATAATTTAAAGCATACTGTTATCACCCTTTGGTGATTCTTACCCACGGTCGGGTAGCCATCCATGTATATTTATAATACTTACTCTGCCTGCACAAGACATTGTTAGGAACAATATCATGATTCAATATAAATATCAACGTTCAGGTGATTCTTACCAACAGCCGACATCCTTCCCTGTATTTGAGTAATAACTTACTCTGCCTGCATAAGACATCATTAGCACCGGACCTATCTATATGAAGGTCACCGACGACATGCCATCTTGGACCGACTTACAGGTATACAGCGCCCTTTCCAGTGCAGGTAGCTAGCCCCACTGCAAGTCATGTATACCGTGTTACTATTCAGCACTGCTACTACTTCAGTATTGGTTCCCCCAGGACGAACCGGGTTCCTTGGCCCAGGAATACCGTTCGAGGAACCACCTTGTCGACAAGTTGTCCATGACCATGCAACTATATGTAACTTATCTATAAAGAAACATATAATGCATGATAAGAAAAACTAAGTTCATCCATCATTCTCATTCATCTTGCCATCTTGCCATCTTGCCATTTTGCCATCTTGCCAGAGTCTTGGCGTAATCAACATTCTACATCGGCAACGGCAACGGGATAATAGAATATTGTTACCCAATCTCTTGTATCACATCTTTGATACCATACAACTTTTCAACCAACTCAAGGTACTCACCGCCCAATCCTTTGGGACTTAGCATCTATTTTAGCATACATTCATTTGAATGCAATTCAAGCATACTCACTGCCCAGCACTTAGGTCTTAACATATGTGTTACTACTATTCATCGAGCCAAAGCTCGATATACTCACGGCCCAAGTTTGGGACTTTGCCTTCACCTGTCATGTAATTTATCGCAACAGCGTACAAGCATACAATTCATCTAGCCACAACAGTTTACGTTCAGGTAATTAATATCTTTAATTATCTATCCAAATTTTATGCAAAGTATTATGAGAAACTCAACAAGAAACATAGCATACTCATCCTTATTTTAAGCGTGAAGCTAAAGGATCTTTGAAGGGTTCAACACTACTCACATTCATAGGACGATTTCCGCCACGATCGCATAGCCTTCCAAGCGATCCTTCGCATATTTCAAGTCCAACAAGACTTCATCGAACCAACCTTCCATTATAAGGCTTCTTGCGGGTCGGGGCACTACAATATATACCACTCAGAAAAAGTTTCGTCCTTGAAACTTAAATAAAACTCATCCCCAAACTTTAACCGATTTTTCATGAAACCTCTCAACGATCAACTTGCACCATTTAATATTCTTCGTAATCTCTCGATTGATTTCAAGTGATATACCGTCTCGTTATAGCATTCCAATTAATTCCAAATAGTTTACCATCTATGATCTTTCCTCCGACACTCGTGCAATTCTTTAGCACATAATAATCCTTTCCGTGGCTTCGTTTGAATTCAGCATACCACTTAGTTGGAATCATACACATATTTTAAGCGTCCCCAAAATACATGTACTTCAGCCAAGTTCAGTGATAGAGAAAACGAACGAGCTACGGTGTAACTTCCCTTCCGAACATCAGTAATTTTTGAGCATCTCGTATAATTCCACTTGTTTATTCAATATTCCCACCAACTAATAACACAATAGATGTTACAAATTCCAACTCGAGAAATTTTTCACAATCGATCCAAAATTCTCCAAAGTATTCCGACTTAGATGTATCAAGTATTCCTTTCAAGTTCATTGACATCCTTGCCACCAAAGTTGATAAATCCTATTGCCACATTTCATTTCGATACTCTGATTCTCGTCGATCAAATCTTGTACTCGTCATCGTTCGCATCCATACACTTTGTTTGGAACTTGTAAATTTCCTGATCATAATCTATCTTCCAAATTGCACCATCCTTCAAATTCTACCACCATTCCACTCTAGTAACATTTTTCGCTGTATAGATCAAGCCAACATATTATCCTCTCGCATAAGCAACTCTATATCCAACAACATTAATCCCGAGGATTATTCCTATTCACATTTGCTCTTGCCGATCTCGGCTACATGTACTATCCAATTTCGTCTTTACACTTATTCTCAATTCTGATCCGATCAATGAAATTATCCCAACTATCTTAAGGCACTACCATCAATTTACGCAGCTCAATATTAATCAACCAAATCCAACCAGATCTAACAATTTCCAGCATTCCAACAAAGGCAACTCAATATCTGAAACCAACATGATCCGTCATCCCATCCAACATTATAACATCAAATTTCCCAAATATCCATTCCATTCTGAAGCCTACCTTCCACACATCTTACTCATTCCGACTATACCCACGCAACATCAATAGGAACATCCTACGGTTTTCCAACAGTCAACTTAGCATTCAGTCAAATCTCTACGGTCAGCTAATCTAAGCTAAACCAGACATTCAGCTAGCTCATGTGAGATGAGTAGCTATCAGGGACATACTTATCTCTTATCTTTCATTGGGCGACTCTATGGTCTGACCAACTTAGGGACATGGGACACCACCCCAATCATATAAACTTATTTCCAACACGAACAACTGAAGAACATAGCCAACCAATCTGAAACTTAAGCAACCAACCGATACTCTAGGCAACCAACCAACATTCTAGGCAACCAACCAACATTCTAGGCAACCAACCGACATTCTAAGCAACCAACCGACATTCTAGGGTTAAGTCTTTCTACCTGTACTCATACTCGGGCCATACTCAATGAAGTCTCATTCTAGACTTACCCGCAACCGACAAAATCTATCCGATAATTCTATCCAACAATCCTTATGGGTCAATCCCGAGGCTATCATATAAAACTTCTCAATCGAATATTCTAACTTCCAATTTCCACTTCCATAGACATAGCATCTGCCAAATCCGACTTGCATCATATCGTACTCATATTGTCTATTCAATCGAGTCAGCTATTCTGAATCATAATTCAATATTGTTACCTCAATAGTTTATCACTTACGATCTCTTCTTACGGTCTCTTTGCGACATATACGTTTCCCACATTTTTAGATTATCGATACGGTCCGTACTCTCTTAACCAACAAAATAAGGCAACTACATAATCATATTTCTTTCGAGGCATCATTTATAAATTTTCTAGCACCAATACGGTCATCTCTTAGCAATTCACGTTAACCATCAATATTCGTTTGCATCATCTCCTTGTGATTCCATAAGAAGATTTATTATTCATGCACCGATCTAATCTCTATGGCACCAATCATCTAGCATTCGTACTTCGATCATCCAATTGAATATGACATAACTTAATTAGCTAAGTCATAATCCAACAATTCTATACCATCCAAACTTGTTATTCATGCGACGACAACATCTACCGACAGGATCTATTACATATCGCTACACCTCGATACTTATTTGTATTCCAGCCATTCGACTCTCGTAAGGAACATCTACTCTTTCATGCATCAAGGGACAAGTAATTCTCTATGCCTCAAAATAGTCAAGGGTCGTAACTTGTTAATTCGGGACACATCAAATTCTTTCAAGCACAACTGCACCACGTGCTAAGATCATCTATTTCTCAAGCCCACTTTTACTCTTCGGTCGTTGATGCAACTATCTGCATCTTCTAAATCATTTGCAACATCCCGATAGGCGTCTAACATTACCATCAATTTTGTCGATATCCAACATACAATTTCTTTCACTCAATTCCAATAGCGTTCAATATTCGGTCCATAGTTGTTCTCGTAAAATCTTCCGATAGCAACACTACACCATCGTTACTAAGCCTACCATCCTCCTTACCCAACTGATTCAAGTCTTCGCCTGAATCTAAAATTTATCTTCTTCCCAACCAAGGCATTCATTTTCTATTCCCAATTCTCTTATTATCCAACATAATGCTAACCGACAAGGGCTAGCGATGGTTCATCTGAACACATCAAAATCTCACAACGGGTCATCCAACTTAATAATCAGGGGACACAGCTAGTCGTCATGTATCAATCGTAAGCTCAGCTACGATTCGATACCACCCAATACCTTATAGGTAAAGCAATCACAAAATCATAAACACATCAGGGGTCAAAGGACATCTTATCACGACGAGGGTATATGTAATATACCACTCAAAGCTCAAGCCATTCTGACACAATATTCCCTCGCATCAAACCAACGTCCAATATGGACAATCCATCCTGCAGTGGTTATGCTGACCACAATATCGACTCAAGATTCTGTCGATTCTCATTCATTGAAATCCATGCACATTCTATTCCAACATACCAAGCATCACCCACGGTCGATTGCTGCATAACAATCGACTTCAATGAATCCCACACATAAGAAATCTAGCATACATCACAAACTTATTATAGCATCGCATCATTGTTATTCTTTCTGGTATCTATTTAGAAATTCAACAAAGCAAACATATCACAGCCCAATATTTGGACTTATTGTATGGAACACCCAGTGAGCAGCTAGGAGGATCAACGGACTTTCAGTCAACGGTAGTAGAATAGTTGGAAGTAACACAAAATAATCGCAGAAGCACTATGAGTCATCATAGAGGAAACTTTGATTTCATCGCGGAAGCAACTTTGAGTATTCGCAGAAGCAACTTTGATTCATCGCGGAAGCAACTTTGAATAATCGCAGAAATAATCTTTAAATCATCGCGGAAGCAGCTTAGAATCATCTTAGTAGCAACATTAATTTGAAACAAATCGAATAAGAATCTAAGGACGTAAAGCCGTGCTCTGATACCATTATGTCACGTCCCGATCCCGGAGGATCGAAAACTAGCCACTGGACGTGATGCCGTACAAGTCTAGATTGCACTTGTACAAGGCAAAATTATTACAGTTCCTGGTATTTCTCAGAAAACATCAACAACACAGTAAAACCAAGAAGATAAATTAAAGTCACACAAGATATGAAGAATGTGTCTTTATTGATAATCATAATGGATTACAAGACTTGTAGCGGAATACAGAGTTTACAATTGATTATAAGACTCTTGAATAACCAACTGAATGTATACACTTGCCATTTAGGCTACAAATGAATATACCAACTTCTTTACAATGAACTTGCCAATATGGCTACAATCTCACTGGTACAACTGAATTACACTGTTCCATACATTATATCTCGTATAGCAGAAGACATCGTCTTGAAAGAAGAGCTTCTGTACACCCATCCGATTCATCGATGCCAAGCACTGATTCACAAGATTTTCCCCATAAGCAAACACCTGTAATATTGCCCACAACGTGGGTCAGTACACTCTTAACACTGGGGAAGGCTTGGGTATGCTGATGACAACCTAGAAATAGAAAGCAATTGTATCAATTTCATAAATTGTAAAGCCTTGTTTTTTTTAATTATAAATATTGTAATAAATGTAGAATTGTGAATGAACATCAAATGTTATTTTCATGTCTTGTTAATTCCATTGTGTTTTGCATTGCCGTCGGTTTGTGTACTTGTTCCAATCCTGACTGGATAACCAACATTTTTCAGGTTTAGCCGCGATCACTCTTAACACTGGAGAAGGCTTGGGTATGCTGGTGACAACCTAGAAATAGAAAGCAATTGTATCAATTTCATAAATTGTAAAGCCTTGTATTTTCTTTAATATAAATGTTGTAATAAATGTAGAATTGTGAATGAGCATCAAATGTTATTTCTTGAGCATTATTTCTTGCGGGCTTGACAGCGTTCTACCGTCGACTCTGCGGCGTAGGCTGGCTTGGACACGTCTCGTATCCGGAAAAGCGGGTGCGGGTCGTGACAGTACATCATCATGTACTGGCGAGCGGGCTGGCCCAACTCACCTAAGAAGACAACACTAAGTAATCATGTTGCAAAACATTATTAACAGTGGTTTCTCGTTGCCTTAGGGTCAATTTCATGTTATAGCCGACAAAGAAGTAAAGCATGCAAATCTCATAGCCAACATAATTTAAAGCATACTGTTATCACCCTTTGGTGATTCTTACCCAAGGTGTAGCCATCCCTATACATTTATAATACTTACTCTGCTTGCACAAGATATTGTTCGGAACAATATCATGATTCAATATAATATTACCGTTCAGGTGATTCTTACCAACAGCCGACATCCTTCCCTGTATTTGAGTAATAACTTACTCTTCCTGCATAAGACATCATTAGCACCGGACCTATCTATATGAAGGTCACTGGCGACACGCTATTTGGACCGACTTACAGGTATACAGCGCCCTTGCCAGTGCAGGTAGCTAGCCCCACTGCAAGTCTTGTATACCGTGTTATTACTTCAACACTGCTACTACTTCAGCATTGGTTCCCCCAGGACGAATCGGGTTCCATGGCCCAGGAATACGTTCGAGGAACCACTTGTCGACAAGTTGCCCATGACTATGCAACTATATGCAACTTATCTATAAAGAAACATATAATGCATGATAAGGAAAACTAAGTAATTCATCCATCATCTTATTCATATTGCCATCTTGCCATCTTGCCAGGGTCTTGACGTAATCAACATTCTATATCGGCGACGGGATAATAGAATGTTGTTACCCAATTTCTTGTATCAAATCTTTGATACCATACATCTTTCCAACCAACTCAAGGTACTCACCGCCCAATTTGGGACTTAGCATCTGTTTTAGCATACATTCATTTGAATGCAATTCAAGCATACTCACTGCCCAGTACTTGGGTCTTAACATATGTGTTACTACTATTCATCGAGCCAAAGCTCGATATACTCACCGCCCAAGTATTTGGGACTTTGCCTTCACCTGTCATGTAATTCATCGCAACAGCGTACAAGCATATAATTTATCTAGCCACAACAGTTTACGTTCAGGTGATTAATATCTTTCATTATCTTTCCAAATTCCATGCAAAGTATTATTGAGCAACTCAACAAGAAACATAGCATACTCATCCTTATTTTAAGCGTGAAGCTATAGGATCTTTGAAGGGTTCAACACTGCTCACATTCATAGGACGATTCCCGCCACGATCGCATAGCCTTCCAAGCGATCCTTCGCATATTCCAAGTCCAACAAGACTTCATCGAACCAACCATCCTTCATAAGGCATCTTGCGGGTCGGGGCACTACACTGAGCACCTTGGGCTAAAGAGAGTTGTGGCTTAGGAGATATGGAAGAATGAGGCTTGGAGTAGTAGAGCTTAGAAAGCTTAAATTTGAACGTGGGAGATGATTTTAAATAAGAGAATTCAAGCTCTTTTTTATACTCTGGGGAGGCAGAGTTCGGCCCGAATTCTGTCCCAAGAATTCAAATTTTTGAACGTTGGACAGCTTGTACCAAGCAGGCCCTAAAAATTAGGGTTCTAAAATCAAGGGTCAGAGTTTGGCCCGAACTCTGCCTTAGGCAGAGTTCGGCCGAACTCTGTCTCCTTGGGACAGAAGTTCTCAATGGGCTATGGTGGTTGGTTTGGTTCAGGAATTGGTCTGTTTGTATGGTAGAGCTTGGAGAGATATGTCTAGGGGTTGAGATGACACAGTGCGACTCAACGTACACATTCTCCTAGACTCAATTAAAGATTACAGACTTGGAACAAATAGGAAAACTAAGAGCCTTTGATGACGCCTTTCTTCGATATTTGAGCAGACCTGAAGACGTCTTTTTTTTAATAGCAGTCGTCCAAAGATAAGCAAATATGGAAATCTGAATACCTTTCGCGGGCTTCGCCCCCGAATCTCCAACGGAGGGCGTTGCCCCTCAACCCCTGTTCGCTGATCGGGCAGTGGAACCCCGATGCGAGGTCCGAAGAGGTCGCTAGGCGATTTAGAGAAAACTTTTTGTATGATACCGCCTTTGGTCCATCATTAATTCTTCATTGCCTATGTCTAGTTGATCATGATTGATCATGCTTAATGCATGTCTATAGATATATCTTAGGCAAGCAAAATAGTTACAGTACGATACAAGCATGGCAATATAATATAGGACAATTAGGACAATGCTAAGTTTAAGTAGCAACATGATAGTGAGTATATGAATATTAGTGACATCACATTATGTTAAACTTAATTGATTATCCATACATATTCAAAAACAAGATGTAATTTGGGCTAACAATCTTCCCCTTTTTTATTATGGCAAATCAGTTAAGTTTAAGACATATTCGATAGATGCATGTATCACTAATAAACACGTATTGTGTGTAACTTAAATTTATTTCTCCCCCTTTGACATGATCAAAAATAAGCTCCCATAATAAGACATAAAACAAACTCAAGCATAAGTAAAGGAGAAAGGCATAGACAATCATGATCAAGATATACTAAATGAGGAACAATGGGAGAAGTGTGTAAAGACAAGTATATAAACTACATACCAAATATAGAGTGCAAAAAATAGCTTGTCAAAATAAAAATAGTTGGTAAAACTAAAAGAATTTAAAAATAATCAATAGTAGTTTACCAACATAAAATCCAAGAAAGACATCCAAAAGCATAGTATGGATGAAATATGCTCTAGTTATGGAAGAGAATTATGAAATAAATAATTTCAGTCAAAAACCGTAAGGATTAGATAATTGTAAAACATAGATATCAAAGAAGAAAGATACCAATGAGATATTGAAATATATATCAATTGAAATAAATAATCTTAAAATATTGATCAATGAAACTATGATTGTCACAATTGTCCACAGATAAATAGTGGAACAAAATAAGGAATCAATATAAAATAGAGCAATTGATATAAAATGATTCATTATTTGCAAATCTATTTACTTATCCAAAATTCATGCATTTGAACTTACTTATCATGCTATATGAATACCCTTTAGATAAACATGAAGGTAAAGGAGAAAAATATTTAAGAAAGAAAAATTCAGTCGACTTGAATGCTCTCCCTTAATATAGATAAAATTATAAATTTTGGGTAAGTCTCAACAAGAAAAGCCAAATCAATTAAACATACAAGGAAGCCAAATCAAAAAAAGCACAATAGTCATCAAGATAAGATATAAAAGTTTATATTAACGAGATGACTCATATAAAAGAGAGAGATAATATGATGAAAACAACTGCATATACTCATAAACCTTTCACAAAATAACAGTATCATAACCTCAATCACTAATATATAAATAATGATAAAAATATGGGTCAATGATGAACTAGGTATACGACATATTAAAGGGTATAAATGAATTGAACCAATTTATTTGCTCCCCTTAAAATATGCGTATATTTCCAAAGCACTTATAGCATAAAAAATGATAACTTCAAGGTCTTGGGGTAAATCAACCATTGATTTCTCCCCCTTGCTCAATACATATAAGGCTATAAAAACGTCATAAAACTAATAATGTCATCTTTAGTCAAGAAGAGATATCCACTTAATAGCTACTAAAGATGATAAATTAAAAGAATATTCTATTTTAGCACATGTAATCAAAAGAGACATACATTAGCCTATAGAAGTATTAAATATGACATATCAATGCATGTTACCTTTTGAGAAGAAGGTCATCATGAAAAGAAATAAGGTCCATTTAAAATAATCATGATGAGAATCACAATAAATCATGTCCATGATTATCTAATTAAGAAACTAATCAACCAATTTTTTACTTTGCATGGACTATGTATATTTTACCACATATATACCTATCAACGGGTAATAATCCAACGTTGCTAATACTAAATAAGAAACCAATGAATTTCAAATAGCAAAGAGCATATGTGATAATCCATGAGTAGTCAAAGTAGAGTAATAAATTAACTTCATAACCACATAATTAGATAACATAGGACAACTCAACCATTAGGATCATTTATCAATTAAAGTAAACATGATCCAACGAATCTCATCAAGAGAAAATCTCAAATCCATATTTATAATAAAATCTTACAATTGCTTACCAAAGACTAGTATGGAAGAAAGTTAAAATGGTGAATCACAAACCTCAATGGAAACAAGATTAAATAAAACATTTGTCAAACTAATTTTAGAGACCAGACATATGTATCTAAAATAGAATACAAATCTCATCAAGAAAATTGATAAATCTTGTTTTTGTAAACTAGCATATCACATATAGATTGAAATTCAAGAAGATAGCTAGATGAGTGAAAGTGAACAAAAATTATGTAGCTTAACAATACATCACAAATAAGTAAGCTACATGACTAATTAAGATTAATGAGGTAGGCCATTAACAGGATAAATGTACTCATTAAATCTTAAGTCACTAACACAAAAAATACATAAAGTATAGAGTTTACAATAAGGGTAATACATTTGGAATGATCAAAATAATTTATATACTCTTTGCTGAGCAAGGATAAGAGCAAGAGGATAACTTAAATAAAAGAATTATGCTCTTCTCAAAATGAGGCTAAAAGGATATTCATGAAAACACAATGAAATAGATCTCTTTGCCAAGTATTAGGTTAACTGAAGAGAATGAAATAATAGATCGATCTAGAGAATGCAAAATATTATAGCCATTATAAAATAAGTGTATTCTCTAGAAATGAAAAATCTCAACACATAAGCTCAAACCATAGTAGCTATGGACATGAGAAGTATGATATATCAATTACATGTATTCTCACATGCTACAAAAATATCATTAGACAATAATAATTTATAGCTCAAGTAAAAGACATGTATCCATAAAGTCACCCAAGTGGTAAGAAGTATTATCAAAAGAAAGCTTTAATGAGGAAGCTAATTGATTCAATAAAATATAACACAAATTTGGTCAAGGAATCAATAGCTAAAGTATAGGATAAGCACAAGTTTGAAGAAAGCAAGTATAATTAAATATTCTTCAAAATAATATAAAACTGGAGCTTAACTCATATGCCCACAAAAAGTTATTTATACAAAAATATATATTAATATAAGAAATACATGATCTACATGTAAATGGAGATTTAATGAATATAGTCATGTATCATTAATGAATGTTTGAAAAACTATCACAAATTCAAAACACATAAATAGGCTTTATTAGGCAAATACATAATTGATTAATAAGAGGCTTAATCAAAATAAAATATGAAAATCAATAGTGAAAATATTATGTAAGCACAAGGTTAAAATGGAAGTATAAGTGTATACTTGTCAGGTGATAAGAAGCTTGTGCTAAACATCTATCTCAAACTTTTAAATACGAAGAGTTAAAATTAACCCAAATCAAAACCAAGGTCCTATGGACTAGAGTGATATGCATGCTTTATAAATAAGGATTAAGAATAATTAGCATTCATATATAAATGTGTCACACTTAATAGAAAATGAGTGATAAACTACATAGTGTGAACTAATCTTTTAAGCTAAGTAACTAGTCATGCTAGATAAAAAAATAAAAAAAAAATTAACTAAACATGCTAGTATTATCTCACATTGATTTATATAATAAGAAACTAAAGGATGTCAATGTGAGGAAGTAGCAAGACATCAAGAGAAACATGCTAGATTCTACAAATATAAACTATTTAAAGAGAATCGTTTAGCATGTTACCAAAGTGACTCCAGTGGTCACACTTGTGTTGGATATCAATGTGAACTTTTGGCTCGAATTCTGTCCCAAGAATTCAAATTTTTGAACGTTGGACAGCTTGTACCAAGCAGGCCCTAAAAATCAGGATGTTAAAAATCAGGAGGCAGAGTTCGGCCCGAACTCTGTCTCCCTTGGGACAGAAGTTCTCAATAGGCTATAGTGGTTTGGTTTGGTTCAGGAATTGGTCTGTTTGTATGGTAGAGCTTGGAGAGATATGTCTAGGGATTGAGATGACACAGTGAGACTCAACGAACACATTCTCCTATGTGAGACCCGTCTCACTGTATCGGTATTTTATACGGATACGTGTTTATTCGAGCCGTATTTCGTATTTCTCAATTTGTGTAATATTTTAAAATTTTCCTAAGTATAGGATTTTCATGACTTGGTTTAACTTGGACTTGGTTTTATTTGGTTCGGTTCCACTTTGACTTGGCTTGGTTTAGTTTGGTTTTTATGAGATGAGGTGTATGGTTTAGATTGAGTGGAGAGGAATGAATGGTGGAGATTGCTTGGGCTTGTTATATAAGCCACTTTTTCTCTCTCCCTCCTCATTCACCATCATTCATTTTCTTTTTCCACCAAACCCTAGCCATTAGAGAGAGAGGCAAGTACACCTTGTTGAATGTTGGACGATCTTAATTTCGTTTGTTCCATTCTCTTCCTTGTTATATTCTAAGCATGTTTAGAACTTGGAGTTTTCCAATTTGATGGCTAGATTCTTGTAGATCTAGATTTACGTTATTTTTAGTTTTCATGGGTTTTGATCTATTTAATCTTGTTATTTCCGAGTTTTGATGGTTCTATGTTATAGAGCATTTCATTCTGCCCCATTTTGACCTATGGAAGTTCGGATTTGGACTCTGGATGAAAGATTTATGGAGCTTGGGAGCCATGGCTTGAGTGGTTCTTCTTCTCGGAAGAATGGAGAAGAAGAACAGTTCACAGCCGCATGAACTGAGCCGCATAGCTCTTATACGGCCAGTTATCCTTCCTAGCCGCATAAGCTTACTGCATGACTTGGCCGCATGGCCTATGCTGCAAGAACTTACTCCCAACCGCATGAAGATTTGATCCATCCAGCCGCATGGACTTTGATTCCCGGGCCGCATGACCCTGATTAGATCGAGCCGCATGGCATAGGACTTACGACCAGCCGCATAAGACTTTACTTAACCCAGCCGCATGAGAACTTTTTCCAGCCGCATGAGAACTTCTTCCAGCCGCATAAGATTCCTTATCCTTCCAGCCGCATGGACTGAACGTCCCCAGCCGCATATGAACCGCCCTTGTTCAGCCGCATAGGGCTTCAATTGAACTCAGCCGCATAGACTGGTTATCCTCGAGCCGCATAAGGCAGACTCGTTTCCAACCGCATGAGGACTAGTCTCTCCCAGCCGCATATGACCCATCTCCCACTGGCCGCATATGTGCCACATTCCTGAGCCGCATGGACTCGGATTTCCTGAGCCGTATGAACCCCATAATTCAGCCGTATGCATCTGATTAATCCTGCCGCATGAGCCAGCCTTGCCCGAGCCGCGTGGCTCTATCATGTCCTGTATTTTATATATGTTGTTTATTTTAGTATATCCAAGTCTTGTGGCTCTTTTTGTAACTTGAGTTCCTACGGAGTGCACATTTATCCCTATTGTATATTTTTATGCCCATTTTATATCCTTACGCCTTTTGTCCCGAACTTGATAATCCCGATTTGATTGGCATGATTGAAATGACAATTATACATGACATGGTGTGACTAAGAACTAGCATGACTTGATAGTGACCCTGAGCCGCAGGGCTCCTTCCTGTGCCTTGTCCAGCTATTTAATTATTGTTATTATTATTATTTCTCTATTGTTATTTGATCTTTACTGATGACTTGTGTCTTGTAACCTCAGCATAACTTGAGTCTTCTGATTGAATGCTTGCAGTAATTGTTCGGCATATGTACCCTAAACACGACAGTGACCCGTAGTGGTGCACTCCTGATTAATGACCTGACATGACCTGATAGTGGCCCGTCGTGGCGCACTTTTGACCAGTAAACTTGACATGATAATGACATGATAGTGGCCCGCCGTGGCGCACTCTTGATATGATAAACCTGACATGATACTCATTGAAATGCTGTTGCGACAGCTAACCTGACATGACCAGTATGAATGGCTTGGACACCGTGGGTGATTATGTTTGTACAAATGAACCCATCTTGTCTTGCATCATGTCTAGGACATGAATCCCTGGTTTTCCACGGTCAGGGATTCATACTGAATATGGCCAGGATTAATGACTAGATTGATCAAGTAGTTCATGGAGAGACTTTCCCAGTTACCTGTTGCCCCTTTGATCCCGGCCTTATATATATATATATATAGGATTTGTTGCTATCCGTCGAGATGAGCGCACTTCCAGCCCGCCGTCGAGCGTGGTACCTTAGGACACATGTATCTTACTACAATGTGTCTGCATATCATGCTATCTTTCCTTTTCTTTACTGGGGTCACTCAGGTAGCAGCAGGCGGGTAACTGGACTTGGAAGAATCTCATTGCATCTTGCTAGTAACTAGGCCTGTGATAACCCTAGTTAGTTAAAGTATCAAGCCGTACTTATTGCTTGGCCGTGATTGATTGAATGGAGTCTAACTCAGTCTAGTCTTGACTTGATCCTGCACAAGATTGTCACATGACCTGATTATTCATATTCGCCCTGTCCTGTACATGATCGTTATATGTCCTGATTTTTTATTTTATCCTGCCGATAAATGGTGGGAGAAACCAAGTTCTGTTCAGACGAAGGGTTACAACCCCGGTCCTTGTTTGGTTTACGGGTTGTAACCTGGTTATCTGAATAGTCCTATGGTTATCTCATCGTATATCACCTTCCCAGTTCTATTTATTTAACATGTTCTCCAGTTTACTTTTCGTCAAATGATGATTTACTTACTGTCTTCCTATGTTCGGGATAAGTGCATTGGTACTGCATGAATATCGATCCTCATTTACATATTTGCTTGTTGATTGCTAATGATTGCTGGTTTTAAGTTCATAGTTTGGCCTCCTTTGTGGTACTTGCTATTGGGGTCTGACCCCACTGGTTTTGCATGGCCAGGTTCTGATAGAAGAGCCCGAAGGATCTACCGCACCATCTACTCGACGGTGACCAGCCGGAGCACCAGAGTGCCTCAGTGGGTTTCTTTTTCATTCTCCCACTGATATAAATTCTCCTCTTGTAACGTTTAGCCCCGAGCACGTGTTTAGCTCGTGTTTTGGTATTTTCCTTGATATTGTAGCCTACGGGCATAAACATGATATGTGTATTCTAGACTATAGCTAGTCCTTATCATGTACGACTAATACTTTAGCTAGTCCTCAGTTCTGTGGTACTGGCTTCATGATCAGTCATGTATATATGGTTCGGGATGCCTTACTATTGTATGTATGATGATCGTACTCTTTGCTCTTGTATAAATTGCCTGTGATTGAGATACCTAGGATTGTTAAACCATAGGATTGACTGATGGCTTGTAGAGTAACCCCCATGTCTTGACAGCTTATACGTAATTTCAGAGTATTAATGTACTTTGGGATTGCGTAGCTGGCTGTGTCCGCCTCCGTCCAGCATTCTGGTTCTGGAGCGTGACATGGTTTTAGTGGTGGCGCCATGCAGGTCTGAATCTTGATTTTCAGATTTATGGGGGTTACCATGTTTAGATATCTCAATCACGATTATCCTTATTGATCTCCTTCGAATTATTCTTATCTCTGATATTTGACTTGATATCTGTTTGATCATTGATCATTCCTATTCCCATGATTTGATCTTGTGTCCTTCAACTTTCAAGGGCACTGTTCTTGATCCTTCTGATTATCTTGTTCGTGTTTTGCCGAGGGCAGCTCAGCATTCTTCAGCCAGGCCAGTTATGGAGATCAGTCTCAGCATGCAGGCAGAGATGTCAGTCCATCCCGATCAGCCAGTCGCTTCTGTCTTCGTATCTTGAGAAAGGTGATAAGTTCATGCATCTGTTTCAACTACGATGACACGTCCTGGGTAGAGTCTTGTCTTGAACTAAGTCATTGGTACCGACTTACCTTGAGGCTTGACTTTTATCTATTTTGGGAGTCAGCTTAGGCCAGCGAGGACGTTGGTTTCTACACAACTGTCACAGGAGACATATGATCCATATGCCTCCAGCCATTCTTGATTGATTGTTTGTTATTTCCTGTGCATTTTACTTACTGCTTACGTATTTATTTATATTCCTGATTGCTTTACCTTACTTACTTGCCATGCTTATTTTATTGAGTTTCCTGGAGCTTTGTTTTGTTATCTTGCTCGACTAGCCTCAGGAAATTCCGAGGACGGAATTTTTCTAAGGTATGGAGAGTTGTGAGACCCGTCTCACTGTATCGGTATTTTATACGGATACGTGTTTATTCGAGCCGTATTTCGTATTCTCGATTTGCGTAATTTTTAAAATTTTCCTAAGTATAGGATTTTCATGACTTGGTTTAACTTGGACTTGGTTTTATTTGGTTCGGTTCCACTTTGACTTGGCTTGGTTTAGTTTGGTTTTTATGAGATGAGGTGTATGGTTTAGATTGAGTGGAGAGGAATGAATGGTGGAGATTGCTTGGGCTTGTTATATAAGCCACTTTTCTCTCTCCCTCCTCATTCACCATCATTCATTTTCTTTTTCCACCAAACCCTAGCCATTAGAGAGAGAGGCAAGTACACCTTGTCGAATGTTGGACGATCTTAATTTCGTTTGTTCCATTCTCTTCCTTGTTATATTCTAAGCATGTTTAGAACTTGGAGTTTTCCAATTTGATGGCTAGATTCTTGTAGATCTAGATTTACGTTATTTTTAGTTTTCATGGGTTTTGATCTATTTAATCTTGTTATTTCCGAGTTTTGATGGTTCTATGTTGTAGAGCATTTCATTCTGCCCCATTTTGACCTTTGGAAGTTCGGATTTGGACTCTGGATGAAAGATTCATGGAGCTTGGGAGCCATGGCTTGAGTGGTTCTTTTTTTCGGAAGAATGGAGAAGAAGAACAGTTCACAGCCGCATGAACTGAGCCGTATATCTTATGCGGCCAGTTATCCTTCCTAGCCGCATAAGCTTACTGCATGACTTGGCCGCATGGCCTATGCTGCAGGAACTTACTCCCAGCCGCATGAAGATTTGATCCATCCAGCCGCATAGACTTTTGATTCCCGGGCCGCATGACCCTGATTAGATCGAGCCGCATGGCATAGGACTTACGACCAGCCGCTTAAGACTTTACTTAACCCAGCCGCATGAGAACTTCTTTCCAGCCGCATGAGAACTTCTTCCAGCCGCATAAGATTCCTTATCCTTCCAGCCGCATGGACTTGAACGTCCCCAGCCGCATATGAACCGCCCTTGTTCAGCCGCATAGGGCTTCAATTGAACTCAGCCGCATAGACTGGTTATCCCCGAGCCGCATAAGGCAGACTCGTTTCCAACCGCATGAGGACTAGTCTCTCCCAGCCGTATATGACCCATCTCCCACTGGCCGCATATGCGCCACATTCCTGAGCCGCATGGACTCGGATTTCCTGAGCCGCATGAACCCCATAATTCAGCCGTATGCATCTGATTAATCCTGCCGCATGAGCCAGCCTTGCCCGAGCCGCGTGGCTCTGTCATGTCCTGTATTTTATATATGTTGTTTATTTTAGTATATCCAAGTCTTGTGGCTCTTTTTGTAACTTGAGTTCCTACGGAGTGCACATTTATCCCTATTGTATATTTTTATGCCCATTTTATATCCTTACGCCTTTTGTCCCGAACTTGATAATCCCGATTTGATTGGCATGATTGAAATGACAATTGTACATGACATGGTGTGACTAGTAACTAGCATGACTTGATAGTGACCCTGAGCCGCAGGGCTCCTTCCTGTGCCTTGTCCAGCTATTTAATTATTGTTATTATTATTATTTCTCTATTGTATTTGATCTTTATGATGACTTGTGTCTTGTAACCTCAGCATAACTTGAGTCTCCTGATTGAATGCTTGCAGTATATTGTCCGGCATATGTACCCTAAATACGACAGTGACCCGTAGTGGTGCACTCCTGATTAATGACCTGACATGACCTGATAGTGGCCCGTCGTGACGTACTCTTGACCAGTAAACTTGACATGATAATGACATGATAGTGGCCCGCCGTGGCGCACTCTTGACATGATAAACCTGACATGATACTCCTTGAAATGCTGTTGCGACGGCTAACCTGACATGACCAGTATGAATGGCTTGGACACCGTGGGTGATTATGTTTGTACAAATGAACCCGTCTTGTCTTGCATCATGTCTAGGACATGAATCCCTGGTTTTCCACGGTCAGGGATTCATACTGAATATGGCTAGGATTAATGACTAGATTGATCAAGTAGTTCATGGAGAGACTTTCCCAGTTACCTGTTGCCCCTTTGATCTCGTCCTTACATATATATACATGGATTTGTTGCTATCTGTCAAGATGAGCGCACTTCTAGCCCGCCGTCGAGCGTGGTACCTTAGGACATGTATCTTACTACAGTGTGTCTGCTATATCATGCTATATTTTCCTTTTCTTTGCTGGGGTCACTCAGGTAGCAGCAGGCGGGTAACTGGACTTGGAAGAATCTCATTGCATCTTGCTAGTAACTAGGCCTGTGATAACCCTAGTTAAAGTATCAAGCCGTACTTATTGCTTGGCCGTGATTGATTGAATGGAGTCTAACTCAGTCTAGTCTTGACTTAATCCTGCACAAGATTATCACATGACCTGATTGTTCATATTCGCCCTGTCCTGTACATGATCGTTACATGTCCTGATTTCTTATTTTATCCTGCCGATAAATGGTGGGAGAAACCAAGTTCTGTTCATACGAAGGGTTACAACCCCGGTCCTTGTTTGGTTTAGGGTTGTAACCTGGTTATCTGAATAGTCCCATGGTTATCTCATCGTATATCACCTTTCCAGTTCTATTTATTTAACATGTTCTCCAGTTTACTTTTCGTCAAATGATGATTTACTTACTGTTCCTATGTTCGGGATAAGTGCATTGGTACTGCACGAATCTCGATCCTCCTTTACTTATTTGCTTGTTGATTGCTAATGATTGCTGGTTTTTAAGTTCATAGTTTGGCCTCCTTTGTGGTACTTGCTTTTTGGGGTCTGACCCACTGGTTTTGCATGGCCAGGTTGATAGAAGAGCCCGAAGGATCTACCGCACCATCTACTCGACGGTGACCAGCCGGAGCACCAGAGTGCCTCAGTGGGTTTCTTTTTCATTCTCCCACTGAATCTCCTCTTGTAACGTTAGCCCCGAGCACGTGTTTAGCTCGTGTTTTGGTATTTTCCTTGATATTGTAGCTACGGGCATAAACATGATATGTGTATTCTAGACTATAGCTAGTCCTTATCATGTACGACTAATACTTTAGCTAGTCCTCAGTTCTGTGGTACTGGCTTCATGATCAGTCATGTATATATGGTTCGGGACGCCTTACTATTGTATGTATGATGATCGTACTCTTTGCTCTTGTATAAATTGCTGTGATTGAGATACCTATGATGTTAAACCATAGGATTGACTGATGGCTTGTAGAGTAACCCCATGTCTTGACAGCTATACGTAATTTCAGA
>JANAVB010001326.1:0-29568 GCA_029216955.1 Iris pallida | reverse complement strand
TTGTCTCCCCATGTAAATATCGAATGTCCGTCAATCAAAATAAGTTACTAACAACTACATTGATCGACATCTTTTATCCTTAAATAGTACTACTCAACTTTATTTGTCATGTCGGATGTAACTCACCTACAAGGTTTATATGACAATCCTTATGAGTTCCTTAAGGGGACATCATCATCCCGATACATCGGGACATGGATTCCTTTATAATCAACAACCCATCAAACAAATAATATTTCCCAATTTATAGAGGTTATTGACTCATTTGAATCTCACTTTTATGAATCAAAGTAACACCACACTACATAACATGTCTGTTATTATATCCGGATTAAGAGTACAAGCATATCCATAATAACAGAGTTATTTGTTCTCTTATGTAGTCAGTATAAAGAGAACAACCTCAAGTGATCCTGTTCAATATACTATAGTTGCACTAGTATAATCCTATAGTCAGATAGACTAATTCCAGTTTATACTACAACCTTACCAATGGTTTGTCCAAATCCATCTAGGTTGTGAACTTTACATATTCAATAAGGGACTGATAATATGATCTTATGTGTGTCACCACACACCATATTATCTACAATGTATGATATCTGACACTTTACATTAACATATAACAAATAATATAAAATGCCAACATTTGCCCATATGATTCTCATTCAAAAATAATAGATAGAAAATATAGTTAATACAAAGTGAGCTTTAGTATATAACCCTAACAAGATCGTCGTCAGATCGTCAATGGAGTAAAGAATCAACCCTCCAACGCTACGGTTCCCAGATAAAAACTAAAGTGTACTCAAAGGATTCCATAGGATCCATAATTGTACTCTTTTAGTTTGTTATTTATAAAAGTTTTCTTCAAACACTTTTAATGGCAAACAATTAGATCCATGAAAGCTGCCGGAGTATTAGTCAAACCAAATGGCATGACCAAAAACTCATAATGTCCGTATCTCGAACGAAATACTGACTTTGGGACATCTTCGGGCCTGATCTTCAACTAATGGTATCCTGAACGAAGATCAATCTTTGAAAATACGGTCTCTCCTTGTAGCTGATCAAACAGATCATCTATCCTTGGCAGAGGATACTTATTCTGAGTAGTTGCTTTATTCAACTCTCGATAATCCATGCACAACTGCATTGTCCCAAACTTTTATTTACGACAATAATGGAGGTCCCCACGGTGATACACTTGGGCAAATATATCCATGGTCTAGTAATTCTTGTAGTTGCACTTTTAATTATTTTAATTCTACTGGAGCCATCTTGTATGGCGCTTTAGATATCAGACGAGTATCCAGAAAAAGTATCAAGTGTGAACTCAATCTTCCCGTCCGATGGCATTCCAGGTATCTCATCTGGGAACACATTGGGGAATTCTACCATGAATTTGGTTTGATCCGAGTCTGCACCCTTCATCGGAGTGTCCCGAACAAAAGTGTGTACCATTCACACCCCGAATATAACATATACCTTGCCGTAACTGCGATATCACCATCTTTACCTTGACGTCATGCCACACGAGTAAGAAAACTTTGTCTTTCCGGGTAAGTGAAACACAACTCTCTTCTCCCCGCAGTCGATCATCGCATGACAAGCCTTGAGCCAATCCATCCCCAAGATGATGTCGTACTCTTTTATGTCGTGTACTTTATCATCCAGCGATAGGGTTTTACCTCCAAAATATATAACTATCCCTGCAAATCAAACTTGCGGGCATATCTAGTCCCTAAGGAGTGCTAACACAAGAGCCATCTTTAATAGATTTATGAAAAATTTGTTTTTTGTTGCTAAATCAGATGATATAAAATAATAAATAGCACCATAATCGAATAACACCCAGGAAGGTATACCTTTGTACAGTAGCATACCTGTTATAACATTCTCTAAGGCAAGAGCTTATGCCTGAGTAAAAGCATAAACCCTTCATTGCGATCCTTGTTGCTGATTCAGTGCATTCCCAGTTGGAGCTGGTAACTTGGCCACGATTATGATTTTTATGTTGGCCATGAGGAGGATTCTGATTCCATCCCCTGCCTCTGATTCCCACGATTTATGATTTTGGCCTTCGCATTTGTAGCATTTAATGCGACAATCTTCTATTTTGTGTCCTAACTGTGACATGTATTATAACACGACAAACTACTGAGGCCCCTTATTGTCACATATGTTATGATGCTTAGGTGCGTCATTCCTTCCAACAAACAAGGTGTTTATGATTATTGTCGTCCTGTGACCCATTGGCTGATGGAACTTCTCCTTCTTAAGAGCTGTCTCGTACGCCTTGTTGTAGGCCATCATTCAACCTTGCATGAATCTTTCCCGCTTAGCATCATCGTTCGGCACCATATATCCAGCAAATGCCACTCTCTTCAAAAATTTTATCTCATAGTCATCATTGACATATTGCCTTGTTGAAGTATATGAACTCCTTTTCCTTCTTTCGGCGGACAGCAAGAGGGATGAACTGTACGACAAAAGCTTGCTTAGGTCTCTCTAATATATGCATAACAGGGCTATTACCCCAGAGTGCTAGCCTCTGAAAGTTCCACTATTCATGGGCCTTGAGGCAAAGTTGTACTACTGTACACTCCACCCGCTTACTGCCTTGAATATCCAACATATGGAAATAGCCCTCCAATGTATTCAGGAATCCCATCACCTCATCCGGTTCTGCCCTTCTGTTGAATTCGGGTGGGTCACAACTCTTAAACTCAGAGAATTTGAAGCTTGACCTGTAATGCCCTGTTCGCACAGTACATTATGCTGACTCGTTGACTCGAAGGGTTACATTGACCCGATGAGTGCATCAAGTCGGATCGATGCAAGAGTTACGTTATCCCGAAAAAAGCATTGAATCGGTTCAAAGATCCAATAAACCGAATCGTTGCAAAGCATAAGTCCGATTCGGACAAATATTGATTTTAGTTGGTTTCGTGTACAGGCTAAGCTTTTATGCTGAATTATAAGAGGTCGATCTTGTACCTTTTGCAACGGTATCCGTAGAACCAAAGCATCATCCCGCAACGGACTGAGGCATGGGCACGATAGGCCAAATTAGTTGAGTAGTTCAACGGATCATGAAATGCTTGAATGGCTAAGTTAGAAGAGTTGGCCGTGCAACAAAGTTATAAAATCGATTCACATCGGCTCGACGAAATAACAAGGCGTATCGGCATAAGGTGGGAAGACTTTGATCATTCTTCCTACTCCGTCAAGCCTAAGTAAAAGGTACTATTTATGCTAAGTTAACCTATTGAGTCCACGGGCATGGCTCGAAAGAAAAAATATTATAGGGCGTGCCGAACACTAAGATAGTACAATTAAATTGAAACATACATCAAATATATGAGTCGCCAGAGAATATTGAAATACCGTAACGGAGAGCGCCTCGGTGCGCAAGCCATAAAACATGGGATAACTGTATCGACTAGTTCCTTAGTGCACGATTCGTTTGTGCCTCTATGTACAAATTTGAGGGCTAGAACATTGAAAGACTATATCTGCGCGAGTGCCTTATTACATGAGCTGTAGGACATTGAATACTCTATCGAGGTGTACCTTAGTACACGAGCCAGAGGGAATAAACATAAGTCTAGCATATTGAAAGATTGTGTTGAGACGTGCATCAAATGCATGATAGAGAGAGAACATTGAACACTTAGGCGTAGAACATGGAAATACTAAATTGAGGTTTGTATCGAATGCACAAGTCGAAGGATATCGAAAAACTATTGAATACGGCATGCTACCTCAAAATGTTCATGGCCTTCGGGTCATTCGTTTGATGAACAATGAGTTGGGACATTGTGCCAATGGAAATAGAGATGGATGAATCGAATGTTGAGATGATGTGATTGCTGAGTTTTAGACTCAAACTATGTTTGTTGTAGATGCATATTGCATGTTCAAATGGACTTTAAATATAGTCCATGCCCGGGTTTGTTTCCTCGAAAAAGATCACCGGGGCACCAGAACTGTTCGACCTAGGAGGAATGATTATCGTGCCAAGGGAGCACGAGGCATTGCGGAACCTTCAGAGAGCATTGCAACCAATAGCTGAATGGGTGGCATTGCAATGCCATTGAGAAATATAAGTCTGTTATGACATCATGAATGCAGTGATCTTCATATAGATAGGGGCCGGTAGACTGAATAGTGCATGTACACAGAGATCTTATACAAAGATCACTTATAACATGATAGAAAAAGATGTTAGGCGTATTCACCTTGCGTCGGTACAAGGGTGAGTACGTCGACGTTGGTAAGAAGTCGCCACGAAACAATACGAGATTGTTATGTTGCCTGCTTGCTTATGCGAATAATGATAACATGTTTGCCATGAAATATATACTGCTGCTTGTAATATGCCATAAAACTGATCCTAAGGCAAAGATAGAAAGATCACAAGTTAAGCTGAATGATTTATATATTTTCTTAATATCGATTTAGTAAAATGGGTCTTATAGTATGCAAAAGGATTAGTACTGATCCTCCACCAGATTCCTTGTAGGACGCAGGGAATGGATTGCTTGCAGCGGAGCTTCACTTAAACGCGTTGAAGAATGGAATGCGATAGCATTTTGAGGTATGCGACCGTATTGACTCTCAGACTTGCAACATGATGATATGGTCAAATAAAGAAGACAAAATGTATGGAACAACGAAATTCTTTGTGGGCAAGAGAGAACTTCAATCTTATAAGCCAATCTGGCAAATTTAGTTGGGCTATTGAAAGCCTTTGTAATTTTATTATTGATTGAATAACGAGAATTATTTCGTATACTCTGTGTAACTCCAATGTGACTCTGTTTCTTCTACTCCTAATGTTAAATTGAGATAACCATTTTGAGAACCTGTCATCTTGCCTTATACGAGTATAACTTCAGACTCGTACGACATCACGCACCAGCTCGGGTGATCGATTCGGTGAAATCGATGCTAAGATTAGCAACTTTTTGGGTCGGGGCATGACAAAGTGGTATCAGAGCTCAAGGTTCAATTTCCCCAGGACGCTTGTTTCATTTCAATTTTAAAAGTTGTCTACAACGATCAAATAACTCCTGACTCTATCAAATAACTCCTGACTCTACTCGATGCCGTTCTGGATGTTCCATACAATAAGTCTAATACAAAGTCGCACAAATTTGCTGTAAGTGTTTGGAAATTTACATGATGTTACTGAGTAAAGTCATAAAATGTTTGTTGCATTGAGTACAACGAGCCGTAAAATGATTGTTGCTACAAGTGCAACAAATCGTGAGATGTAAATTGAGATATTTGTTGTTTCGATGCAATAGTCGATATGGGGAATATTGGTTGCATCGATATAACAAAGTCTTTGTTCTGTTGTATAAATTGTAACGAGTTTATTGGGAATGATACGTTGCATATGAATGCAATGAAGTTGATATCAAATGTGTTGAACAGATTCGAATAATGACTTGTATTTCGGAAATAAAATGTTGCACGAGATGCAACGGATGGAACTAAAATTCGTAAATTAATATGAATGAATCGCTTCGGTTGCACACTGAACATGAGTTGGCAAAATATACATTGGCCGAGATGTGTCAAATTTTAATTTAATCGAAAGTTAAGTTGTGATCGGCATGATCACCGCAGGATGGTTAGTCAGAATAAATGTTTATCATACCCAGTTTGATTCAAAGGAAACGGCTTGATTTTCGAGTGGTGCCATACCATTTATGCGATGAATGACTCAATTTTTGAGTGTTATATACTATACCATGTGTGAAACCCATCATTTACGTATTTATTTATTTAATAGAATTTTTGTGTTATTAATTAACGTTTTCAAAATTATTATTATTAAATATTATTATTAATTATTTTTGGGTGAAAAAGAATTTTTAAAAATATAACAACTTGGATTTTTGGATTTCGAGCCCAGACCCAGGTCCGAGCCCATTCTTTAATCTATTTTCTCAATCCTGATCCTTGGCCCGGTTTACCTATTAATAAAAAAAATAATAAAATAAAATTTATTTAGGCTGGTCCCGAAGGACCAGCAACTTTTCTACTACTTGGTAAACTGCTACCCATTCGTTTTCCTCCTTTCTCTCCTGACCACTTGTCTCCCCAATGTAACACCCCCACTACTCTTCCCATTATAACTTCCCTTACTCCCACGTATTCATCATCTCACCTCTCTCTCTTCTCGTCAACAGAAGGAAACTTCCCTCTGGAGTAAACAACAAACCTCTTTCTCATTATTTCCTCACAGAACCCCTTTAGCTCAAATCTCTCTCTCATCGAGCTCTCCTCTCTGGAGAAACTACCCAAGCCCTAACCCTAACCCCCCAAATCCTCACCCGCGGCCGAGCTTCCCTCCGGCGCGCGTGCGTTCTCCCCGAGGCCGACGCCTCCCCACCGTGCGACCCCGACCGCGCAGAGCGCGGTCCCTGTCCGCGATGACCTTCTCCGGCTTCCCCACCGCCCGCGGCTCCTCTCCCGCGCCACCATCGCGCGAGTCCCCTTCTCCGGCGAGCCGACCGCGCCCCTTCTGTCCCCGCGGCCCGACCTACTCCGGCCGAGCGCCGCCTCCAGCGCGCGGATCTCCCTGCGCTGTCCCGAGCTCCGGCACCCTCGCTTCCTCGCTGTTCAGATCCGTCCCCGGCCGACCCCGAGCCTCCAGCGTCGTCAAGTTCCACGGTGCCCTCCGCGGTGCCCATTGGCTGTCCCCATTTCTCGTGGCTCGACGGCTCCCTGATCCGCTGTCCGCATGTTGCCCGTACGTTGATCCTCATGTCTGAGCTTTCCCGTACGTTCGCAGCGCATCGTAACGCTGTCCGGAGACTCTTGAGTCCATGATGGCGCGTTCCGAGTCCGAGGCCACCCTTCGGACTCCGTCATCGAGCCTCTCGATAAATTTTCCTGTTAATCACAGTAGTTCGTCCCTCCCGTAGAGTCTATAATGATAATCGGTCCCCGGTTTCCCTTTGGGAAATCCGGTTAGCTACGTAGAAGATTCGGTTAGCTACGTTAGCTTTTGGTGTGGTTGGTTTGCGAGATTTTTGTGATGTGGTTGCTGAGATTTTTATGTTGTTGTTTGATTGCGGAAATCCCGGGTATTTCGGGAAGGTTCTGTGGTTGGAAATTATTTTGTGGTTGGTTTTCGGTGGTTATATTTTCGGGATTATTATTTGGTTGGAACAATTGCAGGTTTTGTGGCGCATTTCCCAGTTTTGGGTTGTCCCGAAATAGAGGAAATGCTGCCAAAATTTTTACAAAACTTTATTTAATTTGATTTCAAAATTGGTTTTTGGAATAATGAATTTAAAACTGATTTTTTGGGCGACGACCGTACCGGTCTGTGGGCCCTGACGAAATGCAAACGCACCGGTCCGACCGGGCGTTGAGGTATTAGCTAGATTTGATGTTGGACCGAGTCTGAGACTCTAACTTATATTTTAAATTATTTTTATTTAATAGTTAAGCTATTTATTATAGTTATTTAATTACTGCATTTTTTTAGTAACTTAATCGTTTCTCTTTTTTTTATGTAAAAAGAATTGTACCGGGCATAAGCCCATAACTCTAGGATGATTAGCTGTGCCCATGTATTGTTTAGCGTAGGTTTTACTTTATTTTTCTGGGTGGATGTTGATCTTGGGTGGTATTTTGATTAGACGTATAAATCGTAGTTAGAGCGTAATTTTATAATTAATCAAGAATTAATTATTGGATGAAAAATTAGTAAATAACTAGTTCATGATTTATCACTAAAAGAAAACTATATTTTTATAAATATATTACAAAAACACAAAGTTTTCCAAAGTTAATTGGTCTTTGTATTATTTCCAAATAATCAAATTAATCGGTTTAAATCAACGCACGTAGCATGCGACGTAATCGTTAGCTGTAACTTAATACAACTAAAACTTGATTAGGACTTGCTACTAGAGATTGCAACTAGCACACTTAGCCGGGTTATTCAAGGTTCTAAGTCGAGTTCTCAACTGTAGGAACTCGAAGATACACCTGACGTTCCTCCTCGGTACCGACCCGTCTTTCCAGTCATCTAAAACAAGGCAAGTTTCGGATTATGTTTTCTTGTAATTTCCTTAGTAAAGTTAAGCTGCATGTTAAACCACACTGCTGACACGGAAATCTACCTTAGGGTTCAACTACTGATTGTTACTGTTACTGAATCTGGGACTGGGGGAATAGTGTAGACGTTTATGACCAAAGCCCCTACTGAACTGACTGTGTTAGCTTACCCCTCTCACACACGGGGATAAGCCATATCGTATCGCTAGGATACTACTGATCAACCCAAGCCGGTCATAGACGTTTGCATATTCAAAACACACTGAACTGTTTTAAACTGCTGAAAATATTATTTCAAACTGTTTACCCTGCACTTTCCAATTACTATTTAAATTATGAGATGCATATTTCGTTCTTGCTCCCTCCTGACTGGAGACAACATTTTAGGTAACACTGAGGATGACGAGCTATTCTAGAATGGCTATTATGACCCGGTCCTCTACCCTGCGATGGTACCAGAGTCGTCTCTGGAGGACGCTGATCCTGGGACTACAGAACCAGATGCTTAGATAGTTTTTCTTTTCTGCATTTTCTCCTTTATTTGGAGTTTGTAGTTTATTTCAGCATTTCATTTCCAGTTGTATTTCTGAATATTTTATTAAACAAAGTTTCATTTCCGAATAAGAACAGTTATGACAAATGTAATTGTGTTGTTGTGAATACCTGCAATGGAACAGCTTACTGCCGCCGTCTCACCACGGTGCAGGCTGGGCATGATCCGGTTCGATCCAATTATTTGGGATCGGGTCGTGACATGTTTTTAGTGGTGGCCCATGGAGGTCAATCTGAACAACAACTTAGGAAAACATATTTAGAAACAACTAGAACACTAGAACATTAATTTGTCACAACATAGGACCGAAATATATTATAAATAAATATTTTTGTTTGATTATAGACTGGTAGGATACCTTGCTTATGTTTGCATCCTAAACCTTCCATAGAATGACCATTGACAAGACCAATCCTGCTGGCGATGAGGTGTCATCTCCGGATCATACCCCATCTCCTCAACCAAGCCAGGGTTTTCCCTCGCGGCTGTTGACCGTCCCTAAAGTGCATCCAGTGAAGTTTTCCCTACACTGGCGATTCCTACCTCATCTCAAACTTGTATTTCCTAGGTGAGTATTCTTGTTGCTCCACCAGTACAGCAAACATCCCAATGGTTGCCCTATTTCAAGTAATCCTGGAGTTCCAGAAAGCTCAAGATGAAGCCCAGCAGGAACAGAAGAATATCACGAGAGAAGACATGAAGAACGTCAATGATGTAGCCTTAGCTATCTTAAACCAAGTTGGAGCGGAACCTCACCCTAGAAGGGGTACCCCTGAAATCTAGAAGACATTTTGAGCCCTATCCGGCAGTTATATCGTAAGAAACTATTGGTTTGTGGCTACTGTAAAAGGCTTGGTCACCAAACCAATATTTGTCGCAAGAGATTGGAGAAATGTTTGGTATGTGGATCTGCTGAACATCGGGTAAAGGATTGCCCCTTATCTTTCCATCAAACCAGAGCTCTTATCCCAGCAACACCTGTTAGGCCACAACCCAGAGACTCTCTTCCTATCTAGCAGACCTTGCCTCCTACAAAGGCATGATGCAGACTCGAAGTTCATAGAAGATGAAGGACCAGATCAATGAAGGCTCTAGGATTTATCCAAGATAGAACTTCACCTTAGGGAACACCTATCTTGTTTGTGCCCAAGAAGGATGGAACAACTGATGTGCATGGATTACCAGACACTAAAGAACAAGTACCTTTTCTGGATTGATGATCTGTTTGATCAATTTGAGTGGAGTGGAGTTAAGGAGTTTTCGAAGATTGACCCGATCACCATTAGATCAAGGTCAGGGAAGAGGACATTCCCGAGACGGCATTCAACACTAAGTATGGGTAGTTTTATTTGGTCATGACGTTGGACTGACAAATGCTCCTGCTGTGTTCATGAATCTCATGAACATAGTTTTTCATGAGTATTTGAATCAGTTTATCTTCTCCATAGATAACATTCTGATATATTCGAAGACTGAAGAAGAGCATGAAGAACATCTGAGGAAAGTTCTGGAAACTTGAAGAAAAAGAAGTTTTATGGTAAGTTATCTGAACGTAGATTTTTCTTTGACAAGGTGGATTTTTGGCCAAGTTGTCAAGAGAAGAAATTTCGATGGAAGATAGCTGCTGTTGAAAAGTGGTATACCCCAAGTTCAATTCGGAAGATTCTTGAACTTGGCCGGCTACTATCAGAAGTTCATGAAGGATTTCGCCAAGATTGACTGAGCCAATGACGAAGCTCACTTGGAAGAATGAAGAGTTCATCTGAAAGAAAGTTTGCCAGGCGGCATTGAGGAGCTGAAGAAGATACTTACCACTACACCAATCCTTGCGCTACCCGCAGGAACCGGTGGGTTCTCAATTTACAGTAGTGCCTCTGAAAAAGGACTGGGCTGCATTTTTCAACAACATGGGAAAGTAATTGCTTACACATGTAGGCAACTACAGACTCATGAGAAGAATCATCCCATACCTAATTTGAATTGCTTCAATTATCTTTACTTTGAAGCTATGGAAGCATGATTTTTTTTTATGGAAAGGGAGTGAAAATATGTACGAGCTACCAAAGTCTGAAATATATCTTCACTCAGGAAGGGCTGAATGTTAGACTAAGAAGGTGGTTGAAGCAGATGAAGGATTACGACATCAACCTACAGTACCATTCAGGTAAGGCTAATGTGACCGTTGATACACTTAGTCGATACCAGTGGCGATGTTCTTAACCAAGGAGTGGCACCTACTAGAAGATGTTGAGAAGCTTGGATTGGAGGTTATACTACCTGGAGATAGAAGGACGGAGCTGGATGCTGATTCAGTATTGATGAAGTTCGAGGCTAATGGACAAAATCAAGATGACGTAGTTTCAAAACGAGGCACTTTACGGGCTTAGAGATCAAGTGTTGGCTGGAACACTTGAGGGTTTCTAAATTGATCAGCAGTGGAACTCTGAAGAATGGTACGAGACTTTGCGTATCGGCTGACAAATGGAGGAACGAGTTGAAGGAAGAAATGCACCAGTCGCAGTATTCATATATTCAGGAGCTAATCAGATGTATCGGAATATGCCTCCATTGATTGGTGTTATGGAATAAAGAAGGACAATTCCAGGTATAGGATTAGATGTGAAGTTGTCAACATGAGGAATTTAGCAAGAGAACAACAAGTTTGTTGGAGCCGCTGGACAATTCGGAGTAGAAGTAGAAGCATATGACAATGAACTTTGAGTAAGGATTGCCTTGTTCCCAAGGAGGGAAGGGCACCAATTGGATTATAAAAAACCGACTGGCTAAGTCAGCACACTTTCAAAGTTGGTTTATCCACTAAAGAAGTTGGTAGCATTGTACGAGAGGCACATTTACCTGATTCATGGAGTACCGCGGGACGAGCAATCAGAGAGGTCAATCCAGACGCTTGAAGATGTATTGAGATTTTGTATCTCGGAATTTGGCAGGTCTTGGGAAGACCAAATTGTATTTGGTGAAGTTTCTCCTACCAGAGGAACAATCTGTTTCGACGGAGCTGGAAATTGAGGCCAGGTACATCAGGTCATTTGAAGTTTAAGACGCGTTGGAAGTAGCGTACCAGTTAGCTCTACCAGCTAATCTTGAGAATGTGTAACGTCTTCTACGTCACAGCTCAGACATTACATTTCGGATCCGAGTCACATTTTGGATAATTTAGAACTGAAGATTGGAATCAACCTTTCAGTGCCAGAGAAACCAGTTGCAAGTCTAGTCAGAGATGAGAAGAAATCAGAATTTGAGCCATCACTTAAACTCCTATTCCTTATCTTTTTTTTTCCTGTTCTAAATTTGACTAATGCTGCTAAGTTAGCCTAGTTTTGCAAGCTATCTCTTTAAATCAAGCTTGATCATGATGATATTTTATTGGGTGCATCCACTAATATATTGTCTAATCAGGACCGGTGCATGATGGTCTGATCAACCTCTGTACTTTGGTTCGCTTTTGTATTTTCTACATGGATGATATCATAAATAAAACTTATCCCTAAACCGTCTCATCTACGACTGCTTTGGAAATTCTTATTTTTGGACCTGAGTTACGAGTGTAGTACCCGTACCTGTTTGATTCTCCTACCCTATCTTTTAATTTCGAGGACGAAATTTTTTAAGGAGGGAAGATTGTGAAACCCATCATTTTCGTATTTATTTATTTAATAGAATTTTTGTGTTATTAATTAACATTTTCAAAATTATTATTATTAAATATTATTATTAATTATTTTTGGGTGAAAAAGAATTTTTAAAAATTATAACAACTTGGATTTTTGGATTTCGAGCCCAGACCCAGGCCCGAGCCCATTCTTTAATCTATTTTCTCAATCCTGATCCTTGACCCGGTTTACCTATTAATAAAAAAATAATAATAAAATAAAATTTATTTAGGCTGGTCCCGAAGGACCAGCAACTTTTTCCACTACTTGGTAAACTGCTACCCATTCGTTTTCTCCCTTTCTCTCCCTGACCACTTATCTCCCCAATGTAACACCACCACTACTCTTCCCATTATAACTTCCCTTACTCCCACGTATTCATCATCTCACCTCTCTCTCTTCTCGTCAACAGAAGGAAACTTCCCTCTGGAGTAAACAACAAACCTCTTCCTCATTATTTTCCTCACAGAACCCCTTTAGCTCAAATCTCTCTCTCATCGAGCTCTCCTCTCTGAGAAACTACCCAAGCCCTAACCCCCCAAATCCTCACCCGCGGCCGAGCTCCCCTCCGGCGCGCGTGCGTTCTTCCCGAGGCCGACGCCTCCCCACCGTGCGACCCCGACTGCCCAGAGCGCGGTCCCTGTCCGCGCTGACCTTCTCCGGCTTCCCCGCCGCCCGCGGCTCCTCTCCCGCGCCACCAGCGCGCGAGTCCCCGTCTCCGGCGAGCCGACCGCGCCCCTTCTGTCCCCGCGGCCCGACCTACTCCGGCCGAGCGGCCTCCAGCGCGCGGATCTCCCCGCGCTGTCCCGAGCTCCGGCACCCTCGCTTCCCCGCTGTTCAGATCCGTCCCCGGCCGACCCCGAGCCTCCAGCGTCGTCAAGTTCCGCGGTGCCCTCCGCGGTGTGCCCATTGGCTGTCCCCGTTTCCCGCGGCTCGACGGCTCCTGATCCGCTGTCCGCATGTTGCCCGTGCGTTGATCCTCCTGTCTGAGCTTCCCCGTACGTTCGCAGCGCATCGTAACGCTGTCCGGAGACTCTCGAGTCCATGACGGCGCGTCCCGAGTCGAGGCCACCCTTCGGACTCCGTCATCGAGCCTCTCGGTAAATTTTCCTGTTAATCACAGTAGTTCGTCCCTCCCGTAGAGTCTATGATGATAATCGGTCCCCGGTTTCCCTTTGGGAAATCCGGTTAGCTACGTAGAAGATTCGGTTAGCTACGTTAGCTTTTGGTGTGTTGGTTTGCGAGATTTTTGTGATGTGGTTGCTGAGATTTTTATGTTGTTGTTTGATTGCGGAAATCCCGGGTATTTCGGGAAGGTTCTGTGGTTGGAAATTATTTCTGTGGTTGGTTTTCGGTGGTTATATTTTCGGGATTATTTTGGTTGGAACAATTGCAGGTTTTGTGGCGCATTTCCAGTTTTGGGTTGTCCCGAAATAGAGGAAATGCTGCCCAAATTTTTACAAAACTTTATTTAATTTGATTTCAAAATTGGTTTTCGGAATAATGAATTTAAAACTGATTTTTCGGGCGACGACCGTACCGGTCTGTGGGCCCTGGCGAAATGCAAACGCACCGGTCCGACCGGGCGTTGAGGTATTAGCTAGATTTGATGTTGGACCGAGTCTGAGACTCCAACTTATATTTTAAATTATTTTTATTTAATAGTTAAGCTATTTATTATAGTTATTTAATTACTGCATTTTATTTAGTAACTTAATCGTTTCCTCTTATTTTTTTATGTAAAAAGAATTGTACCGGGCATAAGCCCATAACTCTAGGATGATTAGCTGTGCCCATGTATTGTTTAGCGTAGGTTTTACTTTATTTTTCTGGGTGGATGTTGATCTTGGGTGGTATTTTGATTAGACGTATAAATCGTAGTTAGAGCGTAATTTTATAATTAATCAAGAATTAATTAAATGGATAAAAATTAGTAAATAACTAGTTCATGATTTATCACTATAAGAAACTATAATTTTATAAATATATTACAAAAACACAAAGTTTTCCAAAGTTAATTGGTCTTGTTATTTCCAAATAAAAATTAATCGGTTTAAATCAACGCACGTAGCATGCGACGTAATCGTTAGCTGTAACTTAACACTAAAACTTGATTAGGACTTGCTACTAGAGATTGCAACTAGCACACTTAGCCGGGTTATTCAAGGTTCTAAGTCGAGTTCTCAACTGTAGGAACTCGAAGATACACCTGACGTTCCTCCTCGGTACCGACCCGTCTTTCCAGTCATCTAAAATAAGGCAAGTTTCGGATTATGTTTTCTTGTAATTTCCTTAGTAAAGTTAAGCTGCATGTTAAACCACACTGCTGACACGGAACTCTACCTTAGGGTTCAACTACTGATTGTTACTGTCACTAAATCTGGGACTGGGGGAATAGTGTAGACGTTTATGACCAAAGCCCCTACTGAACTGACTGTGTTAGCTTACCCCTCTCACACACGGGGATAAGCCATATCGTATCGCTAGGATACTACTGATCAACCCTAGCCGGTCATAGACGTTTGCATATTCAAACACACTGAACTGTTTTAAACTGCTGAAAATATTATTTCAAACTGTTTACCCTGCACTTTCCAATTACTATTTAAATTATGAGATGCATATTTCGTTCTTGCTCCCTCCTGACTGGAGACAACATTTTAGGTAACACTGAGGATGACGAGCTATTCTAGAATGGCTATTATGACCCGGTCCTCTACCCTGCGACGGTACCAGAGCCGTCTCTGGAGGACGCTGATCCTGGGACTACAGAACCAGATGCTTAGATAGTTTTTTCTTTTCTGCATTTTCTCCTTTATTTGGAGTTTGTAGTTTATTTCAGCATTTCATTTCCAGTTGTATTTCTGAATATTTTATTAAACAAAGTTTCATTTTCGAATAAGAACAGTTGTGACAAATGTAATTGTGTTGTTGAATACCTGCAATGGAACAGCTTACTGCCGCCGTCTCACCACGGTGCAGGCTGGGCATGATCCGGTTCGATCCAATTATTTGGGATCGGGTCGTGACACCACGTGTGTGATAGATTGCATCAAATATAGTGTATGAATTGGAGAAGTTTTGTCCGCAATGGACGAGATAGAATCGAGACTCGATTGGAAACTTATATAAAAATAAATTGATACAAGTGTTCTTCGATAAGTTTGGCTAGAACGATTTGGTATAGGCTTGTGTCAACGGACGATAAGTTGAACAGGAACTCAAAATTTATAAATCAGTCGAATGACTGAGACTAGCAAAACGATTATACTTCGAGGCAATAATTGAATCGGCGGGATAAAAACTTGAAGTTATAATTGAGTCGCACGACTTGCGAACTCGATGAAAATGTTGGTCTATGCGAATTGAAATCAGATCACATGAATTGCAAGCTCGATGAAAATGCTCGTTGATGCGGATAATTGCGCCTAAGTGAATAGTTAGTTATGTTGCGACAAAACTCATTTGAGTATGACTGAAATACGTAAAACTTTGATGGTATGATCGTATAACTCGAGGGTTCGATGTTGGATAATCGATAACTCGGTTATGCGATCGAAGTATTGCTGGATGCAGCGAATTGATAACGATATAATGCGTATAGAAAAATCCATTATGAACTTGGATGTATATGATACGAGTTAAGTTGACGTTGATACAGATTTAAGTTGACCCTCGTGCTATCAAAATTGATACACAAAACACGTAAGTACGATGTGCGAATACAAAATAGTACGGGCCAACGATATTGAGATTTTTATAAAACAATACAAGAATAGTATACTGGTTGATCGTAAACTTTGTGATTGACCAGGTGAGAATATAAAGTCCTTGACGATTGTTTTGATGTGTATAACCTCTCGGGTGTCAACCGTAGGTACAAAAACTCTGACCTTAAATGAGTAGATGTTTAGGAAATTACGGAATCATCAACGGTAATGCGTGATTTATTCGGGGGATAGTTGTGGCTCGGTTGCACAAATGGAATGATTATGTTTGGATTTGGGTAAAGTCCCATAAAAATCCTCGAAACATAATTTGGCTCCGAAATAAGATATAGATGGTTCGTAGTAACTGTCATTCGTTAACGATCCACAATTATCAAGCATAGCTTCATGGCAGCTGACCCTAGAAGACTTGAACGCCAAATCAATATGAATGTTACAGACCTATAAGATTACCCAAATGATGTTGCATATGGAATTGGGTCGAGAACAAATATAATATGGTGCATGTTGATGCTAAGTCTAGACGATCGAATAATTGTTTCGGGAATTGATGGAATAGCTTCGGCTGAGAACGATATAGTCAGTTTTTGAGTATTGGTCGTATGAATGCTTGATTGATTATGTTATTCGACGATCGAAATGAAAATTTCACAAACAAACTTATTTATTGGATTGGCAATTTTGAGAATCGTGTTATGCACGAGAGCGAGCAGTAGAAGAATGACTTTCGAGTTGTGTCACCGGGTTTGGATTCACTAGAAATTGAGCTTGCGTGAATCGAACTTATATTCGATGTTGCGAGATGGACAAGTTGGTAATTGGGCTAGAAAGTTTCTACTCGATAGGAATCGAACATAAGATGCCTCGTAGAAGACCTTCTTGTCAAAGCAATTGTTGCCTTTGAGGACTGTCACATCGAGTTAAATAATTTAGTCGAAAAGACCGTTGCCTTTGAGAATCATCGACTCGAATTAAACTTTTGTGTTAGATAGATTATGGCCTTTGTGCAACACCAATTTAAAAGTTGTGTTGGAAGAAATTAAGCATGGTACCTAGGTAAGTCACCTAGAGGGCATAGTCCCAGATATGATGCATTTGCAAGTGTCACGATCCGCTCCCGGTTTTCGGGATACAAGTACGTAGCCAAATCCAGCATATGCTGCAGCATCGACGGTAGTATGTTGTCTAGGTCTCAATGTCAATCTTAAATATAACAAAATCACATCTACTTTCTCATTCACAAAATTACTTATTACAAACCCAATAATACATAAAATGACATTCAGGAACAAACCCGCTAAAATAAAAGAAATATTTAATTTGGAATCTAAGGTCGGCCTTCAAGGTCTCTATCTCCCCTGTATAGTCCATAGCGCAAAAGTAGGAAGCATGCCAATTCACCTGCAACGATCTAGTCAGAAAAGAAGCAAAGTACAACCCTATTGCATTTATGTAACCTACTATAAAATAAAGCTAGACAATAGAGATGCAATATAACAGTAAAGGAACATGTATATGAACTGGAAACAATAACATTTACAAGAAACTACTAGCAGGAACATGTATGAAAAAGACAAATGGAAAATGAACATAGACAAGTAAAACTAATCAAATAATGCTTTGAAATACCTTTCGACTTGTGAACGGTTAGGCTAATACGACATATCATATAAAAGGCTATCCACATTTGTGGTACGACCAATCCATACATGAGGTGTATGACTTAGCAATCTATATTGACATTCATTGGGATTTGTTCACATATCTATTGGGGATTTCTCACCCGACTTACTAAAAAGTCAATAAACGAGCAATGACACAATCAAGCCTATCGTGTCACAATCGTGTCTCAACTGGATACTCAATGAACACAATAAAGACTAGCATTATAATGTAATAAGAACATAAAGTAATAGTGCACTATTCCCAAGTTAGGTTGCAATTGACTTGTCCAACACAATCTCGATTTGGTTGAAAATTGTTGTATAATGGCTAACTACTACTAATTCGGTTAATCACCGACCATTTATAGGTTCTACAAACAAAACAAAAACAAAACAAAATAATAAATTATTTATCTAATTTCTGGAGAATTAGTATGCTATAGATCTATGTCAGCTTTCCAAAACATTAAATGGTTTGCAAAGCGGAGTTCGGGATCTCCCGATATCTCAAAATAGTACGACATGTCAATTTTTGGAAAAATGACACTCAAATAATTTTCCAGAAATTAACATTCACAATAATAGAAAATAATTTAAAGATTTGGAAAGCCTCGATACGGTTCTAACAAAAAAATTGGAGGTGAAACGGAGTCCGAAGTTGGTCGCAACGTCTTCGCGTTGCTATAGCTTCAAAAAACGAGGCTGAATTTATGACGAATTTTGCCCAATTATGGACGAAAAAGAGGAACTTTTGGAAAAAGAAAATATGGGAGATAACATAGGTTCAAATAGGTATATAATGGATGGCAATTACTTAGTTAGGATTAGAGAATTAGGTTGGAAGGATTTTGTTGTTGGAAGAAAATAAGAAAAAGTCTCTCCTATATATAGGTGGAAGGTATCCTAAATAGGGAAGGATTAGAAATCCTATGGATAACTTTCGATAAGTTTAAATCAAATCAATCTCAAAACTATATTGATCAGATCCCAATCCATAATTAGTCATAATGATAAAATAATATCCAATATTATCAAATAAAATTTAAAGTCTATTTGCATAAATCCAAATCTTATAAAAATAATTTAGCAAATCTTTTTTATTGGTCAATGATAATAATCATAAATTTCAAAACTAAATTAATCAAATCTAAATCTATTATTTTTACAATAATTCAAAGTAATATTTAATATTATCAAATATTAATTAAAACATATTTTATAAACTCAAATCTTAAAATAATTTGGCAAATCTTTTGTCATTTAAAAATATATAGTTACCTTTTATAGAAATTCAAATAAAACTTTTCTAACACAATGTATAAAAATAAAATAAATAAAATTTTGGAAAAATTTGGGAACACGGATTACAAATCTACCCACCTTAAAAAAATTGTCCTCAAAACTATAAATGGTATGACTAGGCACAACTAGGAATGTAATAAAAATGATACGATTAAAGATTAAAACCAGTCAGGCATAATCGTTGATAGAATTGAAACCTAATATGTGTTTAGCACGATCAATTTATAGTCAAATGGTCTAGTTACGACAAAAAATTTACTTAGAAAGGTTCAAAAATCAAAATTGTTTAACCAAAATCATTTCGGCACGATTATAGAATCAAAATCTAGGAAAAGATGCGAATTGACTCGATCGAAATATAATCAAAGTAGTCTAGTCACAATCAAAATTGTTTAAGAATGATCAAGTCAAAATTGTTTAAGAATGATCAAATCAAAATTGTTTAAGAATGATCAAATCAAAATCTAGGAAAAGTTATGAAATGATCAAAGAATGTACTCGCCTGGTATCTGGATAATCTGTGAGAATATACTACTCGAGATGAGGTATCAGACTCCTATTTAGAGCAACACAAGTCAAGATGTATACAGGGGATGATAAATGAAATATACAATACATCTGCATATGCTGTCTAGGTCAAACTAGGCTAAAGTCAATACTTGGTCAATTCTAGTCAACCATACTAGTCAAACTAGGTCAACTAGGTCAAACTTAACCCAAACAAGTCTCACTAAGCCTAACCTGTCTACCCTAGCAATCACACCAATCATAAGTCACACAAGTGCAAAATACAAGTCATATACAATAGGCATATATAGGCTATACCTATATAACATGGCACTCAAGATACAGTGTATAAAGGAAATCAAATATATATACATGCATTCATCAATACTTAGGCCTATATGACATGCCACTTATATATTACATATATATAGATACTATAATACTCTATACAATACATGCATGTATATATAGATAGGGTTAGAGAGGGTTATGTGTGTGTGTGTATGTGTCATGGGGGGTTCATGTGCATCAAGGTTAATAAGTTAACATATATGGTATTAGGTTAACATGGGAATTAAGGGTAGGTTCATAACATGGTGAAAGCATATAGGTTTATACATATGTTAGGAAAGATGAATATAGGTTCAGAAATATGGGGTTAACTCATGGATATGGTTCAGTTTGCAAATAGGAACATAATTATACCATGTATACAACTTAGGCATGTGTGTATGTAGAATGTGACAAAACTGTAATGTAGTTAGTAGATTTCAGTTTTCAGTTTGCAGAGTGTGTGATATATGAGTGTGTGAGAGTCAAAAATGCTCTCAGATTTCTGTGTGTGTGTATTAGAAATTAGTGCATCTTAGGTTAACAGGGTATATTGCAATGTGTACTTGTGTGTAAACATGTGTGTGTGTGTGTGTGTGGCCCTGATAACAGTGTGTGTCTACATGTGATGTGAGAAACAGTATAAAATGTGTGTGACAGAACATTAATCTCAGATTTCTGGAACAGTGTGCATATAACAGTGTGTGGGTATATGGGTTTCCAGCTTTCAGTTTTTAGTCCCCAGTACACTACACATAAAATGGTCTTCAATGAGAGTTACAACCAAATCAATACACAGGTTCTAAAATCCTTAAACTCAAAAAAATCATTGTGCACAACAGTTTACATATATCCTTTCAGATTTTGTATACATACAACAACCAATTTGAAAACAAGACTCAACCAAAATTGAAAATCAAATCATAAAACCAAATCTTAGTTATTTGCAAATGTGTGTGTGTCCATAGCTTAGCAAGAATTCTCTCTTCACTGATTTAACATTTTCAATTTTACTCAAAATTCAAAGTCCCTAAACTTTGAACAAAACACAACCCATTCATTCTCAGGTAATATGGTTCTCAGATTTGAATTGGGAAATTTCTCAGTTTTCAGTATTCAGTCATTTAAGATTGAAACCTACACAACAAAACAATATGTCAACAAAACCCAAATCAATATATCAAACTAAAACAAACCTGAAATTCATAGAAAAATAAATAACTAAAACCTAAATGATCAACCAATCAACCTATATAAACAACAACCTGAAATTGGAAAGGGAAAGAGAATGTGAACAATGTGTCACAAAGGGGGGTGGGTGTCTCGTGTCCTCATGGTGTCAAGTGTGGAGGTGAACAGGCAGGTATGTGTCAGGACAAGTGAATGAAATGGTCATCAAGTGTGTGCATGACAGGTAGTGAAATATAGGTGCAGAACAAATAAACTCAACCCGAACTTTCAGGTTCAAGTATCAATCTCTCTTCGAATTATCAAATCGAACACAAACTCAAATATAACCCCAAATCAGGGTGAGAAGAGTATACCCCATATGTACACGTGTCATAGGGTCTATTCGTGTCCAGGAAACTGGACACGAAGTGTCCCAAGTTGCCAAAACCTGAAACAGTGTACACAGTGCATAACATGTCCTCGTGCAGCCTGTTTTGACACAAAGTCACAGTCAACCAAATATTGACTATATTGACCAAATAATACTTGTATAAATTCAATACGACACACGACGACTGCATTCAGTTCAAGACAGATGACAGCTCAGTCTTCAGCTCTCAGTGTGTTCTGGAGTCTGTATTTTATGATTTCATTGAGTCTAGATTTATGTACTCTGAGTTATGCTGAGCTCTTGGAACTTAGTATACAAGCCTACCCAAAATCCCAAGCTCCACCAAAACCAAATTGCCCACAAGTCCCTCTTAGGATCATTCTGTGCTCTGGAGACAGAGTTCGGCCGAACTCTGCCTCCACACAGAGTTCGGGCCGAACTCTGTCCCCTAGAAATCAGGAACCCTAATTTTAGGGTTAGCTGTTTGCTAGCTGTCCAACGGCCAAATTTTTGAATTTCCTTACCCGAATTCTGGCCGAATTCTGTCCCTAAAATCAGTATAAATAGGGCATGAATTCTCTCATTTTGAATCACTCAATCTTCTCTTCTCTTCTCTCCTACAAGCTCTATAAGCCATACCCTTCCCATCTACTAGCCACAAGCCTCCTAAGTCTCGAGTGCTCAGCATCTCTCATTTAGGATTCTTGTGCAAGAGTAAGAAATCGCTTGGACAATTCCAAGCAAATCGCCACTGCGATTCTCTGTAAGAAGTTGACGTGCTCTTCTGAAGAAAAGGCACGGGTTGTAAGCTACTATTTACAAATAGTGGATTTAATCCTGAGCTAGAGTTCTCAGGCCTGGACTAGTCCTCCACGAGGGAAACCAGGTTAAATTGCTGTGTTTGCGTATGCTCTCTTGTCTTTCATTTACATTCCGCATTTTACTCTGACTATTCATTGTTAGTGAAAGAGTTAATTTTTTAATTGGTCATTATACATACATACTCTATTCACCCCCCCCTCTAGAGTTGCCAAACTGTTCTTCAATTGGTATCAGAGCTCTGTTCTCTTTATAAGGACTAACATCCTAAGAGCTGATCCATGGCAACCACACAATCCTTGATCTCCAATCATGGTGAAGGTCAGTCCACTCATAGGCCTCCCCTATTTGATGGGACTAACTACACATATTGGAAAACAAGGATGAGTTTTATCTGAAGTCTCTAGACTTTGACCTGTGGACTGTCGTAACTGACGGTTACAAAAAGCCCGCCAGAATAGTTGTCGACGGTGACCTCACTGAGAAGCCACACGACAAATATTCTGTCGAGGAGAAGAAACAGGCAAGTCTAGATGCTAGGGCTATTAATGCTTTATTCTGTGCTATAGACAGGAACGAGTTTAACAGGGTCTCTACATGCACCACTGCTCATGAAGTATGGAGACTTCTGGAAGTGACGCATGAAGGAACCACTCAAGTCAAGGAATCAAAGATAAGCCGTCTCACTCAAGAGTACGAAGCCTTTAAGATGAAGCCAAATGAGACGATCACTCAAATGTTTACAAGATTCCTCGACATCATCAACCCGTTATCCTCGCTCGGTAAGCAGTACTCAAACCATGAGAAGATCCGCAAGCTACTCAGAGGGTTACCAAAGATTTGGAACCCTAAGGTGACAGCCATCATAGAAGGAAATGATCTCACAAGCATGTCTATGGAGACTTTGATGGGCAAGCTCATGACTCACGAGCTTGACCTCAAGGACTTCGAAGAGCCTGCTCCGAAGACCAGGGAGATAGCACTCAAAGTCCATCGACGAAAGGTTGATCACGATGAGACTGAAGACGATATCTCAGATGATGAAGACCAAGCTCTCATGGTACGTAACTTCAAGAATTCCTTCGCTTCAATCAAAGAAAGAAGGAACCACAAGAAGACGATGAAGAAGAGCCAACTTGCTATGGTTGCAAAAAGACTGGACACGTCAGAAGAGACTGTCCGCTCTTAAAGAAGAGCAACCGGTATGAAAAGCCCTACAAGAAGAACTCATCAAAAAGATATGCCAACACAAGCATTTGGCATGAAAGCGAAGCAAGTGACTCCGAGGAAGAAAAGAACTCTCCTCAAGACAAAGCAAATGTTTGCCTCATGGCAAATTCCACCAAGGTATCAAACGAAACTTTAGATGACTTCTCTTTTGATGAACTTGGCGATGCTTTCACCGATTTACTTGATGATCACAAAAAGATTATCGGTAAATACAAGCATGCCAAGGACAAAATCAAAAGTCTAGAAGATGAGATACAAAGAATTTCCTTGCTTCTTAATAATGTTAGAAACACATCTCCCACAAATGACACTGATGAAGTATCGAAGCTTAAATTAAGCTTACATGATGCTGAAGCACGCATTGAGCAACAAACTCAAGAAATCACTACTCTCAATACATTGCTTGCTGAAGAAAAGAGTAGACACAAGATTTCTCTGACTAAGATCTATGGCTTGAATATTAAAGTTGATGAATTACAAGCTGTTTCTAAAAGATTAGAAATCAAATTGGGAAAACAGGTGGCTAAACCTCAAACCCAATCACATGAGCACAACACCACTCATGCTAGTCAACCACGTCACCCTCATACAGCACATAACCATGCATTTATATACACAAACTTTCACAAACCACATGCACGTAAAAATACTCCTCATACTCATCATATTGCACAAAGACACAACCAATATCACTCTACACATAGACAAAGTCATCATACCATACCTCATCAACATGCCATGCCACGTAGACAAAATCATCATGTTATGCCACATAAGCAAAATCATCATATCATGCCACAACATCACACTATGCCATATAGACAATTTCAGCATGCCACTCCTCACAGTCAATATCATCATGCTATGACACACAGACATCATCATCATGCCACTCACTCTAAGCATAGTCATCATTACCATGCTAATTCTCCATATCATCCTCATCCTGTTGCTCATAGATATCATTCTCATGCTCCTAGTATAAATAAAAATGCCATCTGTACTTACTGTGGAAAACATGGACACATCTCACCACAGTGTAGAATTAGAAGACTGGTAGACAAGAAATATATGCTTGGTTTCCAAAAACTAACTTTTCAGGACCCTCAAGAAAATGGGTACCAAAGGTCACATCTACTCTTGATGTAGGTGGACCTTTCCTCCTCAACTGAGAGTAAGTGGATTCTCGATAGTGGATGCTCGCGACATATGACGGGAGACGCAAATCTTTTTGCATCACTATCGATGAAAAGAGAAGGATACGTATCCTTCGGTAACAATCTCAAAGGGCACATAATAGGTAACGGTATCATTGGACATCCTCCTTCTCCTGTTATAAAGGATGTCTGCCTAGTGACCGAGTTAAAGCATAACCTGCTCAGCATTAGCCATCTTGCTGATCATGGATATGATATTAACTTTGGACAAAACTGTTGTTATATCTACGATAGGTCAACAGGAGACATTGCTTTTGAAGGGAAAAGAGAGGACAATATATACTTTCTATCTCTCTACAAATACTAACCATGCAGGTAGATGTTTATATGCCCACAAAGACGAACGACTACTTTGGCACCAGCGTCTCGGTCATGCCAACATGGATGCTATATCCAGGCTTTCTACCAAGAAGCTAGTGAGAGGATTGCCTGACATTACATTCAAAAAGGACACGGTATGTGCCGAATGTGAACTAAACAAGGCAACTAAATCCTCATTTCATTCCATTAACTCTGTAAGTACTACTAGACCCTTGCAATTACTCCATATGGATTTATTTGGTCCTAGTAGAATAGCTAGCCTTGGTGGCAAACTTTATGCTTTTGTTATTGTTGATGATTTTTCGAGATTTACTTGGGTTTTCTTTCTCGCTAATAAGAGCGATGCTATCTCTGTTTTCAAAGTTTTTGTAAATAAAGTTCAAAACGAAAAGGCTACATGATTACTCGAATCCGAAGTGATCATGGAGGCGAATTCGTAAATTCAGATTTTGAAAGTTTTTGTAATGCAAATGGTTTTGATCATGAATTTTCTTGTCCTAGAACTCCTCAACAAAATGGTGTTGTGGAGCGGAAGAATAGGACTCTTGGCGATATGGCTAGAGTCATGTTGAATAAATTTTCTCTGAAATATTTTTGGGCAGAGGCTGTTAGTACAGCATGCCATATTTTGAATAGGGTGCTGATTCGTCCCATTACGAAGAAAACACCCTATGAGCTTTGGTTTGGGAGAACCCCAATGTTTCTTATTTTAAAATTTTTGGTTGTAGATGTTTTATCCTTAACACCAAAGACAACTTAGGCAAATTTGATGCCAAAGCTGACGATGGTATCTTTCTTGGGTATGCCGCCAAGAGTAAGGGATATAGAGTTTTCAATAAACGCTCACTTATTGTGGAGGAGTCAACTAATGTGACTTTTGATGAAGATAACAGTGCAGTAAGTACTCTTGATGATGATGTTGTGCCACCAACTTCCTCTACTCCAATGAATACTTCAACTGAAACTAATTCTCTGGAGGGTTTGCCTAAGAAATTCTCATTCAAACCTTCTCATCCAGAAAATTTAGTCATAGGTGAAGTTTCACGTGGAGTTACTACTAGATCATCATTAAGAGACTCTGTTGCTAGCACTGCCTTCATTTCACAAGTAGAGCCTAAAAACATTTCTGAAGCTTTTACTGATGAATTTTGGATCTCTGCTATGCAAGAAGAACTCAACCAATTTGAAAGAAGCCAAGTATGGGAACTAGTTCCTAAACCGGCCAATCATTCAATAATTGGTACCAAATGGGTGTTTAGAAACAAAGTAAATGAAGATGGTTCAGTCACACGTAACAAAGCTCGTCTAGTAGCTCAAGGATACAACCAAGAGGAAGGTATCGACTACGATGAGACATATGCTCCTGTTGCTAGACTTGAATCCATTCGGATGCTTTGTGCTTTTGCCAATCATCAGAACTTTAAATTATTTCAAATGGATGTTAAAAGTGCTTTCTTGAATGGCTTTATTAAGGAGGAAGTTTATGTCAAACAACCCCCTGGCTTTGAAAATCACAAATTTCCCGACCACGTGTTCAAGCTAAAGAAAGCGCTTTATGGCCTTAAACAAGCTCCCAGAGCTTGGTATGAAAGGCTAAGCAGCTTCCTGCTTGAGAAAGGTTTTTCTAAAGGGAAAATTGACACTACACTGTTTATCAAATCTTTCAAAGACACCATTCTATTAATTCAAATTTATGTTGATGATATTATTTTTGGATCTACTGATGAAACTCTTTGTCAAGAATTTGCCAAGTGTATGCAGACAGAATTTGAGATGAGCATGATGGGAGAGCTCAACTACTTTCTTGGCCTGCAAGTAAAGCAACTGGCAAATGGAACTTTCATCTGTCAATCGAAGTATACCAAGGACATGCTGAAGAAGTTCGACCTTGACAACGTCAAACCAATTAGCACGCCAATGGCTACTTCAACCAAACTCGAACCAGATGAGAGCGGCAAACCTGTTGATCAACGTAAGTATCGAGGTATGATAGGCAGCTTACTTTATTTAACTGCTAGTCGCCCCGATATCATGTTTAGTGTTTGCCTATGTGCTAGATATCAAGCAAATCCTAAGGAATCTCACATGACCGCGGTTAAGCGTATCTTTCGATACCTTAAGGGTACGGTTACAGTGGGCCTATGGTATCCCAAGTCAACATCATTTGACCTCATCGGTTACTCTGATGCTGACTTTGCTGGATGCAAGGTCGACCGTAAAAGTACGAGCGGCACGTGTCATTTGTTAGGAAAGGCTCTAGTCTCATGGTTTAGCAAGAAGCAGAACTCTGTCGCACTATCCACAACAGAAGCTGAATATATAGCAGCTGGGCGTTGTTGTGCACAGATTCTGTGGATGAAGCAAACCCTTGAAGACTATAAGTTATCTTTCATGCATATTCCTATATTCTGTGACAATACTAGTGCCATCAATTTGACTAAGAACCCTGTCTGTCACTCACGCACTAAACACATTGAGATCAGACACCACTTTTTGCGTGATCATCAGCAAAATGGCACGATTAACTTAGAATTTATTGACACTGATCATCAGCTGGCAGACTTCTTTACTAAGCCACTATCCGAAGAGCGCTTCAATTTTCTTTGTCGTGAACTTGGAATCTTAGATGAAGCAGTCATAAATTGAAACTCACCTGCGTAAATATCGAGTATATTGTGGTTCCTTACAAAGAATTTGGTATGGGTACAAGCCGAAAGGGTCCTTCTGACAACAAGGCGTAAAAGCCTAAGCGACACGGTGCACTAGTCCTCAGGACTACCGCTAGCTGGGATCCGGCCCCTGCAGCTAACCCATGGCAAATTTGGACTATTGAACCACAGTATATGTCCTTATTTATTATATGGCTTGTTTCAATTTAATATTGCCTAATTGACATTTTCTAAAAGTTCATTCTATTTTCTGTATACCTCTCTATCTATTTCTTTCATTCAACACTCTTTGTTATTCCCGACTGTCATTGAACATTTTCTTCCTGACTTTTGCCTTTTTCAGTTCTGGACTATTGAGCCAGAACTCGGGCCGAACTCTGCCCCTATCAGAGTTCGGGCCGAGTTCGGTACCTAGGTTCCAGAATCGGGATCTGGCTCCACCGTTGGATCTTTTCTAATCCAATGGTTGACTTTTCACCCGACCTAAGACTCAGCCCTATTTTTTTCGGGATTCTTTTCTCTCCCTCTCATTGTTCCTTCTTCTCCACCTCTCCATCTTCTTTCTTCCAAACCCTAACCCTAGTTCTTGGTCTATAGAGCTCTATCTTCCCAAAATCTAGGAAAAGGGGTTTTTCAACTTTCTCTTCAACTGTTTGGTGTTATTTTCAGGTATATATCTCTCCTTCTTTCTTTTTCAAGCCCTCCTATTTTCTTTGGCAATGGCATCTCGTTTGTTCAAAAGAGTGAGAAGGACTCGCAATGAGGGTGCTTCCTCATCGGTTCCTCCTCGTTGAACAAGTTGATGAACAACACCCAATACATCCGTTGTTCAATCCACCACGTCCCGATGACCCTAACACTTACGACGATCGCTTATTCGTATCGCTAGAAGCCTCCAATGAATGGTTTAGCGATTTTAGAACTCGTCCTGTGTTTGGGGGTCATCCGATCAACTTCACTATTTTTGCTCAATATGAGTCATTATTCCGTGACCTTGTTTGGATGAACTTGTTGCTTCAAATTCTGTTATTTACCATAGTGCAATTCAAATGTTCTATTGTAATATGACTCACGATGCAACCCACATCTACTCACGGGTTGCTGGTATTAGCATTGCTTTCAATGAATCTGAGTTGGGAGACTATCTTGCTCTTCCTGATCTTGATGTATGGGACAAGCTTGTGGAGGCACGTCAACTCCAATTTGTTGACGGTACTTCCCTTGAAGGATTCAAGGAGGACTTATGTGCTCCTAACGTTAGTCCTCGCAAGCTGAAGGCCAAACATCTGACTCCTTACTTTTATGAACTTCATCGCATTGTGTTCAACACCATCTTGCCCAAGGCTGGCTCAACCGATGAAGTCACTTATCTTGAAATCTCTGCCTTATACCATCTTCACTATCGTATTCCATTCAACTTTCCTCGAACTATGATGGATTGGATGATCAACTGTCGGAAGAAACCAAGAGCATTGGTTTATCCTCTCTATCTTCCTTTAGTCTTTCGTGCTTTCATTATTCCAATTCATGAGTGTCCATTCTTGCCTGCACCTGCCTTTTTATCCAAGGCAAGACGCCTTCAGCCTGTAGCTGCTTCTGAGTCATCTGAGCACTCTGCTGATGAGGAGCCTGACGCTCCTCCACTCGGTCAGGATGCCCCTCCTCCTCCTGCCACCCTGGAGTCTATACAGACTATGCTTCGCGATCGCTTTGCTATTGAGGATGATCGCTGGCAGCAGCAGGATTACCGTACCACTCTACAGATCAGTGCCCTTGGGAACTCTCTGCATGATATGCGGTATTCACTTGCTCGTCATCCTGATCTGCTTGCCTATTGAGCGGGATCCAGCACGCGCGGGTTATCGCATTGATGATCCGTGGGTTATGCGTTACATGATTCCGGATGAT
>JANAVB010001325.1:0-24768 GCA_029216955.1 Iris pallida | reverse complement strand
GGATCCCGCGCGGCCTGTGCGAGCGCGCGTGCGTGTCCGTGGGCGCGTGTCAAGCCACGTGGCTCGCAACAAAAGCCATAGTGCTACTCGGGATCGAGTACCTGGGTAGCCTAGGTATAGGGCTTCGTGCTCGTGCTTCTGGAATGGGTCCTCGATGCGTCCTGTTCGTGTACGAAGGCCGTGTCCGCGACAATTTTCAGCTATGTGCACAGTGCGGGCTGAACCATGTCGTCAGATTTCTCCGTACACGCTTCGCAAAATGTTGTGAAATTTAGGAGCACGTGGGCAGAGGTTTCTCCCACGCGTCCATAAATTTTACGCAAAACGAAGTCCTGTACATCGAGTTATGACGCACAGACAGCAGGGCATGCATGGGGCCGTACACGGGCCTCGTGCACGCGTGTCCGTGTCCGATTCGGACACTAATATCGTGTCGAATCAAGATCCGTCTTTACGAAAGTTATTACAAATAATATCAGCAAAAAATTCATGAAAACAGAATAAAAAAATAACAATTTTTAGTTCTAAGTGGCATTTCGTCGAACACATGTTACAATGGACCGACACGTGTCCGATACGGCTATCAAAAGAAATCACAAACCTACCAAACTTTATGTATAGGTCTAGGGTACCTATATGATGCATCTACGAAGAAAAACGGAATTAACAAATGTTTAGAGAGATTTACCTATTGAGTGTCAAAACTCAATGAAACAAGCCTCCAAATACGTCGATTGCCGATTCCCTCCGGTCAAACGCCTCCGATCCCTCGCTAGCAAGTCTCTAGCAGGTTCCTCTCCTCCCAAAGGTTATAATGTACTTCGTTTGGAAGGATTTGGGTGAGAAACGAGAGAATGGGGCCTTTAGAAGAGAAGGGGAAAACTAGGGTTTGAACTTGTGAAGGCAACTAGGTTTTCTACACAATGAGAGGGGGGCTGCTGTTGTGGCCGACCAAGCATGAGGGGTATTAGGGTTAGGGTTAGGGTTTGGTCATGGGCTAACACTCCTCAAGTTGGTAAAAAGGCCCATTGACAAAAAGGCTTTATGAAAAAATAGCTTAAAATGAATTAAAAGTTTCCTAAATTGGACAATGGCTCTAAAATGAAATCTAAATGGCCAAAAATAATTCTAATCACATGGTTAGCCTTCTACACAGGGTTAACTAAGGTTATACCACCTTCTAGTACCCGAAACATCAATCAAAGCTACACAACAATCAATTTAATTAATAAATTAATAAAAATTAAAATAATGCACAACGACTAAAATACCCCTAATTAGAAAAAGTGAGTGTGACAGAGTTTTGGCAAGAAGTTTTTAAGTATGTGTTGAGAAGAGAAAGCTCATGAATATATATAGGCTATGCTGCGCTCTCAATGGACAAGTGAGTAAAAGCAATTAATTTCAATTAGGATGGAACATTACAAAACGTTTACACATGGTTCATTAAACCTGGACAGAATTTGAATAATAAATGTTACAAAATTAAATGATTTATAACGGTCAAAAATTGAAGGTGCAAAAGTATTTTTAGGGTCTCAGCCCGAACCCGAAGAGGAAATTAGATCGATATTCGGTGCCCGAAGATGTGGGCACGTACCCGCACTAGTTACGCACGTCGAACCGAACTGAGCCGGACGGCAGAGGCGATGCGCGTGTGTGTCCCATGGGGCACCCACACAATAGTTCAATGAAGCAATTGCAAATAAGGGGTTATTGCACAAGAAAGTTTCTTTGCCCAACCGATGTGGGACTATAACTTTCGAGCATGAGTTTTTGTCAAAAAGCTACATACAGCTAACAATCGCCCCCAAAAGGTCAGGTTACAAAGTAATAGAAGGAAAGAAAGATGAAAGAGGAGTAAAAGAAGATCTGGACAGTTGTATACTATGCATAAATGAGATGGACTAATCTAATCTTAAATCTCACGTAACGACTATTGTCTTTGTCTGAAAAAGTGCTTGATGGACTACGCCTTGAATCAGTCTTCTTGACCAGATTCAGATAATATCACACATAGTACGCTCGAGGTACTTGGGTCTATCGGATGACACGTTTGGCTGGCCATGCGCACTTTTATATTTATGAGAGTTGTCTAGGATCGCTCTGTCCTAGTCATGGCCTTCACGACCTCTCATATAGGTAAGTCCTTAGGGGTTGGTGATAGGAATCAACCCTGTATATTATACTTTGACTTATTAAGTGTTAAAACCCACCCTATCAATATCACACAAGAAACACTGTCACCATAGGGATGGGGTATCAATGGACACATGTAAAGCCTCTTGGGTTTTAATTTTAAAGAGAATTTAATCTCAGGATCAGTGTTCAAGAATAGTCACATAGTCCAGCTTGTTCCTACCAATTGAACGGCTTCTTGGGATCTCCAGTCAGACTCGGTTGGGTTACCACTACTGGTGACTATGCCATAGGCTTAACCCCATCCCCCTCGATGATTCTAGGATCAATGTCCTAGACAGACCCTTTGTCAAGTGGCCTGCAAGGTTCTTTTCTGACTTTATATAGTCAAGAACCACATTTGTCCAATAGGCTCTTTATAGACTTGAAGCGCAGCTGCAGGTGCCTGTTCATCTTAGCATTCACAGAATCATGCTCTAATAGTTCTATAACAGATTTATTATCATAGTTTAGAAATTGCAGGAACATGATGAACAAAACAGGTATAAGCATAATAAGATTTCTAAGCCACTCGGCTTCTTTACAAGTAGCGTCCAAAGCTATCATTTCAGTGTCCATTGTACTCCTGGCAATGATAGTTTATTTACATGATCCCCAGAAAATTGTAAATCCTAGGGTAAAAACATATTTAGTAATAGATTTGTAGCACCCAGTTTTCCAAATGAGGATAATTTTGAAATTTTGTGTTTATAATTATTTTAATAATGATATTTAATTCATGATATGATTTTGGTGATATTAAATCATTTTAAAATTTTTAAATCAATGACTTGTGGTTTTGACGTTTTGCTAGTGAAACCCTAGAGACTATTTGACCTAGAGCCTAACCATGTGATTATGATATTTTAATGTCATTTTTGGCCTAAGGATATTTTTGTATTTGACCTCTTTGAATTATTTTGATATTATTTTATTATTTATGATATTGTTTGAGGTTATTTGAGTCGGGTTCGAATTTCAACTCAATCCGACTTGAAACGGGGACCCGGGGGTAGTTGACTCTAGTGGGACCCACACACTAGTTAGGCATGGCCCACATGATATTAATTTTAGTCCACATGATAGAAATATTTTAGTTAGAGGTTAGATTAATTATTATGGATAAGGTTAGTGTGATTAGAGACTTTAGAATGACTAATTTAGCCCCAACCAATTAGCCCTTCCTAATACTCATAGAATAGGTTAGTAGGGGCTTTTGGACTTTTTCTAGGACAAAACTACCTTTATGGCCAGCCACAATAAGGATAGGGTTGAGCCTCCCATTTGTCATTATCTATCTATTTTTTTCTCTCTTGTTCTTCCCCAAATTTCTAGAGAGCAATCCCTAGCAATTTCTCCACCAAATCCTTCTTTTACCACCAAATCTTCTTCTTTCCTTCTCCATTCTAGCCAAGGAGGAAGCTACCCAAGTTTGGGAGGATTCGGAGCTCGTTCGTGTCCTTTTGGAATCTCTACGTGTCGGTGTCGCTCCGGGAAGGTTTTTTCTTCGATTCGATCTACCGGGAGGTATAAATCCCTTCTCCTTTTCATTTTCTCATGCATATAGGTCTATTTTAACCCATAGGAATGACCCCCATGGTTTATCTCCATTTGTGTCCATTTTGTGTCCATTTGGAGGTTATAGGAGTGTCCTTTGTGTTGTGGATGTGTTCATGTTACATATATAGATTTATATATATATATATTGTAATGAGAGTGTATCTATATTTATATATGTAATAAATGGTTCATGATGATTATATAATCAAGTTTGTGAGTGTGGTTCCTCATATTATTATTGCTATTATTGTTGTGGATAATTAGGATATATATTGTGTATTCTTTTGGCTCAAACTATCTAAATCCGTCATGATTTTTATCCACGTTTTTAATTTCAGCCCTAACTTAGAAATGTCATAACTTCTAGCTCAAAGCTCGGTTTAATCCATTTTTTTAAAAGAAGCGTATTGAAGTTAGCTTTCCAAAAAATATATTAATAGGCCTAATTCTTTCTGTAACTTTCTGGAGAATTATTTGAGTGTCAGCTGTACGAAAGACAAACGCGTTCTCGGTGTTTTTGCGATTGGGAGTTTCGGAAACGAAAATACGATCCGTTTGAAGTTTCGGAAAGCTAACACATAGATCTATAACATACTTTAATCCTAAATTTTAATTCAAGCTGAGATGGTATAGTATTGATTATTAGTAGGAGTTATTATTCGGCATATGCATTTTGTGCCCTTGTGTGTAATATAATGTTCTATTTAATTTTAACCCATGTTAATGTATATACATTATGTAATTAAATAGAGAATGTAGCATGAGTAAATGGTTAAATAAATGATGTATGAGGTGATAATGTAAGCATGTATAAGTATGGCTTGTAATAAATATGTAGGTTCCATAGTATGTAATGTATGGTGCATATAGTGGTGCAAGAGAATAAATGAATGATGAATGAATGCAAGCATGAATGTAATGTAATAATAGATTAATGTATGTATACAAGTTAATGAGATGTAATGTTCTATGTTAACACAAATCTATATTACCTCATGTACCCCTTACACTATGTTGACACTATCACACTGACACATTGTTCACTTACACTTTGACACTTTGATATGTATACACTATGTATGCCCATTTAACCCTCACTTGTCCCTTTGCATGTTCACATACACACACATACCTCTTAAATAAGTATTTATGAATATAGTTAACTTAGCTATGTATGTATATTATATATATGTTAGCATATTGTGTTGTAATATATAAGTTTATATAACCATTTGAAATGCCATGATTATAGACCTAATGTTGAATACCAATATATGCATGTGTATATATGTGTAGATATATAGTTTAAAGTAATAGATTACCTAGTGTATATCCAATATGAATTCTTGCCTATTTGAGTATTGAATAATTGCATGCTATATGGTTGGGTGTATGTTGGCTTGTATAGCCTTGTATTGATGTGTGCTTGCTAGGATAAGTCTTGGTTAGGCCTAGTAAGACTTGCTGGGTTAGGACATGACCTAGTTTGACCTAGTTTGACTAGTGCAGTTGACCAGAGTTGACCAAGGGTTGACTTTGGCCTAGTTTGACCTAGATTCATGTAGAATGCATTGTAGTACTTTATATTACCCTTCTGGACATGTTGTGACTGTGCTGTTCTAATTAGGAGCCAGACACCTCTCCTCGGACAGTATCTTTACCTTGGACACTCAGGCTATCAGGCGAGTACATTCTCTGACCGTTTCATACTTGTATGGATTTACATTCTTGCTCTAGATTACTGTACTTGATGCTGACACGATTCATTATCACGGATTGGTACTATATAGATCTTCTTCTGAGATGTTATCTCCTTGTATTCACTAAGTATATATTGTGATGTGCGTTTACTTACATGTTGTATTTATTGAATACCCTTATCATTGTACACTCATTGTGCATATTGTACTCTCAGTATCACATTGAGCCATTATACAAGCTATTGTACAAGCCATTGTACAAGTTATTGTACAAGCCATTGTACAAGCCATTGTACAAGTCATTGTATAAGGTAACGTAACTGAATTGGATCCTTGTGTATTAATTGGGGAGGGGGAGTAGAAATGGTTATGTGATCAATCGTATTGTATAAGAAATTGTATATGTCTATTGTACACCCACGTACAAAGGAGTTCCATTTTATTGTATAACCTAACCCGTTTACATAACCATATTGTGCTATAAATCACATGTTCCTTACAGTCTTACTTATCATATTTAGATATTTTCTGTTATCAAATCTCTACTATTTTTTATATATCTTCTTCTTTCAGCGTTTCATGTACTTTACTCTATTGCATGCTTTATATTTTCTAACTCATTATGAACTGCGTGAGATGTTTTGTGCTCGCTCCAGTCCTGACTGGACCTGTTGATAAATTTTACAGATAGCCTGGAGGTTGCCTTCTAGCCTAGAGGAGACAGTAGAGGTTGCATAGATAGCTAGGATTTTTGCTTATAGTTTATTTTCAGTCATCTTGAGTTGTATTTTTGGATTACTGTATTTGGGTTTTGAGATGTATTCTGAGTTTGTATCTTAGACACTTAGACTTCTATCTGTTGTATCTCTTTTCGATTTCATGTTTTATCTATCTTCCTTTATGCTCTACCTTAGATGTGATTGAGTTTACATTATGCTATGTCACCCCCATTCGGGGTGTATAAACTGTTTAGTCTTATACTGTTAGATGCATTGAGACCTAGGACAGCGTTCTACCGCCGACACTGCGACGTAGGCTGGGCGTTGTTACGTTCTCGTGCCCTAACTCTAGGGTGCGGGTCGTGATACATTTTTAGTGGTGGCCCATGCAGGTCGAGTTTATGTAGTGGTATTCGAACTTGAGTACCACTACAGCCTGCAGTAGGATTATGATATATTTTGAAGGTACTCAATCAAAGTTAGGATCCCTTGAGAGATTCCTGGGACGACCCTTGAGAATCTTATTTTAACTTCGATTTGAAAACTCTTCTTCCCTTAATTTAATTATCTTTACTTTCTGTTTTTAAACTTGATTTTTATAGATTATTGTTGAATTCGAGTTGTATTTATTGATTTTGATGGATGATTGTCGAATTTGAATTTTGATGATAGCAATTGCATCCGAGTTTGTATTTTGATGGATTTTTGTTCATTTTTGAATTTTGGTGTTCGTTGATAAATTGATTTGATTTTTGGGTATTCATTGTTGATTTAATTTAATTTTTGGCAAGATAAAATTATATGGGCTAGGTCATCTATGTTATGGAATCTAGTATTCTATAGTCGCATTAGCCAGCATGGTGAGGACATATAGTCTGACTCTGGATATATTTCTCGGGTGTGAGAATTTAAGGTTTTTGCAGCCAAGCTAGCGGCACCGCAAAAATGTTAAATACCATGATTATAGAGATATGTGCATAAGTCAAGGGCTCTGTGATTATCGTAGCCTTGCTTACTAGTATGACGAGGATTTAGAGTACCATGATTGTGGATAGACGCATATGATTATCAGATTGTACCTTAAATATTTCGAACATGTTTTCTCTACTTTGTTTCAGTCCTTCAAAAAAAAGGGAATTATTAATTGTTTTGTTTTGTTTTCCTTCTCATTATTTAGCTTAGGAGTAACTTTAGCTATTTTATAAACCTTTGTGTAACTTCTTCTATGAATTTCTTCTTAATAGAATTAATCGATGATTTTGCTAGACTTTACCTTGGATTTGTTATTTTAACTCTGGATTTCAAAATGGTTCCTTCTTTTAAACAGATAAGCAAAATAGATTTTATCGTTATTCCCTTCTTGCTATTATTCTTGTATTAAATAATAATAAATCGTCTTGATTACACCAATCACCTGTTTTGCAATATTGGTATGAATCTAATGTTGGTCTTGGTATAGAATCTGATTTTTATATTGGGACATGAGAATATATATATGAATACATATAGCAGACACTTTGCTTAACACGTATGCATGCTACACTTGATTTTCTACCTACCTGAATACATATTAATATGTTGTTGATGTTAAATTTTCAAAACCCTAATATTTCTGATTCTCTGCTTTTCCTAGCTTAACCCGTAATTTAAATATAAAATTTTATGATAATAGTTTTATTTATACCACTGCACATGTATGTTATACATAGGGTGTCAATTCAAAAAAAAAAATTTGGTTGAGTTTTGTGTTAAATTTGAAAAATCTGAGATTGTGTGCATATTAACCCTTAATACTGAATTCCAAATGTTTAGTTTAAATTGCTGTTTTATTTTCTTTAAAATAATATTTAAAGCTGTGTACATTGTTGTATGTTGGGATATAATGTTAGGTTTCATATTCTTACATGTTAGTTTGTGATAAACATTGAGTTGGTTTTAATGTTCAAATTTCTCCAAAATCTTGAAAACTAGTTACATGTTAACATTTTTACATTGATTTCCATGTTTAGTTAAATTTCAGATTTAACATGTAATATCGAACTGTATGCGTAGATAAATGTATTGGTAATATGTTAGGGTTTCATTTCTATCATGTTATGATATATTGGGAGCATTGAGATTAGTCGTGATGTTTCAACCCCTAAATTTTGAAATTGTATTATGTTAATATTGTACTGGTTTAAATGTTAGCTTGTTTTTAGATTTTATATGTAAACGTTGAACTAAAACTGGGTTTAACCTTTCAATACTAAGTTATAACCCTGTACAAGGACACACACACACTCTAACATAGTATATACTATCTTTTAACCAAACCCTTCCCCTCTATGTTATGATTGTATATCTAGATAGATATATATAGAGCTTAGGCATACATGTTATAATATATATAAATACATAACTAAGTCTCTACCTTTTTATATATATATATTTAGCTATACATGTTATGATTAAATAAGTTGCGTATTGTAGATTGTTTAACCAATATGCCATGATTAGTGTAACTTGATAGCCGTTGAATTGAAACACAATCCTCATATACACTTTCATGTATATTCACGTACACCCATGCCTACTATCTAACCATATGAACATGTCCCCATACACATAATGCTAGCTTTTTTCTCTCTAACGCTCTCTCTCTCTCTATATATATATTGTGATTGGATTTCAATGTAATCGACTTTCGTTAATTAAACTTGTGATTTTTATTTTCTTGGGATAGTACCCCTTTTAGATGATTGGTGGTTACCTTTCTTTATTTTTTTTGATGAGTACCAGTTTTCACATAGGATGGTAGACTGTCTTACAGTTTTGATGATTTGATATTTCTGTATCTTTTCTCGTTTAGCACCCTGGATTGCTTGTGTGTTTTGATACCCTATAACCGATTTGATTAGCATGACTAGTATACCTAGATGAGACTTTACTGTCACCGTATGCCATGACCCTGTATGCCGTCCTTTTGATGGTATGATTTGTTTAAGTTCTGGGACTTTGATTGTGGGGGTTTGACCTAGAGGGAGTATGGACCTTTTAATTTTGAGGACGAAATTTTTCTAAGGTGGGTAGAGTTGTAGCACCCAGTTTTCCAAATGAGGATAATTTTGAAATTTCGTGTTTATAATTATTTTAATAATGATATTTAATTCATGATATAATTTTTGGTGATATTAAATCATTTTAAAATTATTTAAATCAATGACTTGTGGTTTTGACGTTTTGCTAGTGAAACCCTTGAGACTATTTGACCTAGAGCCTAACCATGTGATTATGATATTTTAATGTCATTTTTGGCCTAAGGATATTTTTGTATTTGACCCCTTTGAATTATTTTGATATTATTTTATTATTTATGATATTGTTTTGGGGTTATTTGAGTCGGGTTCGAATTTCAACTCAATCCGACTTGAAACGGGGACCCGGGGGTAGTTGACTCTAGTGGGATCCACACACTAGTTAGGCATGGCCCACATGATATTAATTTTAGTCCACATGATAGAAATATTTTAGTTGGAGGTTAGACTAATTATTATGAATAAGGTTAGTGTGATTAGAGACTTTAGAATGACTAATTTAGCCCCAACCAATTAGCCCTTTCCTAATACTCATAGAATAGGTTAGTAGGGAATTTTGGACTTTTCCTAATAGGACAAAACCACCTTTATGGCCAGCCACAATAAGGATAGGGTTGAGCCTCCCATTTGTCATTATCTATCTATTTTTCTCTCTCTTGTTCTTCCCCAAATTTCTAGAGAGCAATCCCTAGCAATTTTTCCACCAAATCCTTCCATTTCACCACCAAATCTTCTTCTTTCCTTCTCCATTCTAGCCAAGGAGGAAGCTACCCAAGTTTGGGAGGATTCGGAGCTCGTTCGTGTCCTTTTGGAATCTCTACGTGTCGGTGTCGCTCCGGGAAGGTTTTTCTTCGATTCGATCTACCGGGAGGTATAAATCCCTTCTCCTTTTCATTTCCTCATGCATATAGGTCTATTTTGAACCCATAGGAATGGCCTCCATGGTTGTATCTTCATTTGTGTCCATTTTGTGTCCATTTGGAGGTCATAGGAGTGTCCTTTGTGTTGTGGATGTGTTCATGTTACATATATAGATTTATATATATATATATATATTGTAATGAGAGTGTATCTATATTTGTATATGTAATAAATGATTCATGATGATTATATAATCAAGTTTGTGAGTGTGGTTCCTCATATTATTATTGCTATTATTGTTGTGGATAATTAGGATATATATTGTGTATTCTTTTGGCTCAAACTATCTAAATCCGTCATAATTTTTATCTACGTTTTTAATTTCAGCCCTAACTTAGAAATGTTATAACTTCTAGCTTAAAGCTCGGTTTAATCTCCCGTTTTTTTTAAAAGAAGCGTATTGAAGTTAGATTTCCAAAAACATATATTAATAGGCCTAATTCTTTCTGTAACTTTTTGGAGAATTATTTGAGTGTCAGCTGTACGAAAGACAAACGCGTTCTCGGTGTTTTTGCGATTCCGGGAGTTTCCGGAAATAAAAATGCGATCCGTTTGAAGTTTCGGAAAGCTAACACATAGATCTATAACATACTTTAATCCTAAATTTTAATTCAAGCTGAGATGGTACAGTATTGATTATTAGTAGGAGTTATTATTCGGCATATGCATTTTGTGCACCCTTGTGTGTAATATAATATTCTATTTAATTTTAACCCATGTTAATGTATATATATTATGTAATTAAATAGAGAATACAAGCATGAGTAAATGGTTAAATAAATGATGTATGAGGTGATAATGTAAGCATGTATAAGTATGGCTTGTAATGAATATGTAGGTTCCATAGTATGTAATGTATGGTGCATATAGTGGTGCAAGAGAATAAATGAATGATGAATGAATGCAAGCATGAATGTAATGTAATAATAGATGTAATGTATGCAATATACAAGTTAATGAGATGTAATGTTCTATGTTAACACAAATCCTATATTACCTCATGTACCCCCTTACACTATGTTGACACTATCACACTTGACACATTGTTCACTTACACTTTGACACTCTTTGATATGTATACACTATGTATGCCCATTTAACCCTCACTTGCCCCTTTGCCATGTTCACATACACACACATAACCTCTTAAATAAGTATTTATGAATATAGTTAACTTAGCTATATATGTATATTATATATATGTTAGCATATTGTGTTGTAATATATAAGTTTATATAACCATTTGAAATGCCATGATTATAGACCTAATGTTGAATACCAATATATGCATGTGTATATATGTGTAGACATATATAGTTTAAAGTAATAGATTACCTAGTGTATATCCAATGTGAATTCTTGCCTATTTGAGTATTGAATAATTGCATGCTATATAGGGTTGGGTGTATGTTGGCTTGTATAGCCTTGTATTGATGTGTGCTTGCTAGGATAAGTCTTGGTTAGGCCTAGTAAGACTTGCTGGGTTAGGACATGACCTAGTTTGACTAGTGCAGTTGACCAGAGTTGACCAAGGGTTGACTTTAGCCTAGTTTGACCTAGATTCATGTAGAATGCATTATAGTGCTTTATATTACCCTTCTGGACATGTTGTGACCTGTGCTGTTCTAATTAGGAGCCAGACACCTCTCCTCGGACAGTATCTTTACCTTGGACACTCAGGCTATCAGGCGAGTACATTCTCTGACCGTTTCATACTTGTATGGATTTACATTCTTGCTCTAGATTATTGTACTTGATACTGACACGATTCATTATCACGGATTGGTACTATATGGATCTTCTTCTGAGATGTTATCTCCTTGTATTCACTAAGTACATATTGTGATGTGCGTTTCACTTACATGTTGTATTTATTGAATACCCTTATCATTGTACACTCATTGTGCATATTGTACTCTCAGTATCACATTGAGCCATTGTACAAGCTATTGTACAAGCCATTGTACAAGTCATTGTACAAGCCATTGTACAAGCCATTGTACAAGTTATTGTATAAGGTAACGTAACTGAATTGGATCCTTGTGTATTGATTGGGGAGGGGGAGTAGAAATGGTTATGTGATCAATCGTATTGTATAAGAAATTGTATATGTCCATTGTACACCCACGTACAAAGGAGTCCCATTTTATTGTATAACCTAACCCGTTTACATAACCATATTGTGCTCTAAATCACATGTTCCTTACAGTCTTACTTACCATATTTAGATATTTTCTGTTATCAAATCTCTACTATTTTTATATATCTTCTTCTTTCAGCGTTTCATGTACTTTACTCTATTGCATGCTTTATATTTCCTAACTCGTTATGAACTGCGTGAGATGTTTTGTGCTCGCTCCAGTCCTGACTGAACCTGTTGATAAATTTTACAGATAGCCTGGAGGTTGCCTACTAGCCTAGAGGAGACAGTAGAGGTTGCATAGATAGCTAGGGTTTTTTCTTATAGTTTATTTTCAGTCATCTTGAGTTGTATTTATGGATTACTGTATTTGGATTTTGAGATGTATTCTGAGTTTGTATCTTAGACACTTAGACTTCTATCTGTTGTATCTTTTTTCGATTTCATGTTTTATCTATCTTCCTTTATGCTCTACCTTAGATGTGATTGAGTTTACATTATGCTATGTCACCCCCATTCGGGGAGTATAAACTGTTTAGTCTTATACTGTTAGATGCATTGAGACCTAGGACAGCGTTCTACCGCCGACACTGCGGCGTAGGCTGGGCATTGTTACGTTCTCGTACCCTAACTCTAGGGTGCGGGTCGTGACAAGATTTCACATCATGTGAATCGTTACATAATTTGTATCTGAGTAACCTTTTATAATATCAGGGTGTCTAGTATAATGAAGTTTATAATCTAGAGTACCCTTAAGATATCGAAATACTCTGTATAATGTAGTCCAATGAGATTGATTTGGGTTGCTAGTATATCTACTTAGTCTCCCAATAGCAAATGCAATATCGGGTGTCACGACCCGTACCCTAGAGTAAGGGCATGAGAAGTGGTTACGTCCAGTCTACACCGCAGTGTCGGCGGTAGAACGCTGTCCTAGGTCAATCATCTAATAATATATAAGGTACCTGTACAGTATATACACTCCGAATGGAGGTGACATAGCAGAATACAGTCGCAATCACATCTAAGGCAGAATGATAAGATAGATAAATATGAAACAAAATAAAATCTACAGAGATACAACCAGATAGAAGTCTAAGTGTCTATGATAACACAAATCTAGAATATCCCAAATATCAAATACAGTAATCCTGAATGTAAATATAATGAAAAGACATCCTAGTCTAAAGGAGTGTCATCCACTGCTAAGGGTTCTGCTGTTAGTCCAGGTCACAATTGTCCTCTAGGGTAGTCCCATAATAGGTGGGACAGCACACCTCGTCCTCATCCTCTGTAATATTTCAACAGGTCCAGTCAGGACATGAGCGAGCACAATACATCTCAATAAATCATAACAGGATAGAAAATATAATTATGCTAAAGAGTAAGATACATGAAACTGAAGAACAACATAATTTAAAAGAGAGACTGTAAGTAAATATCTATAATATATAAGAGAGCTAAATAGTACTAGTGATTCAGAGTACAAGATGAACATGTGAACAGCTGGAGGGTGATTCATGACTATACTAAAGAGGTGATTCATGACTATTCTACTTTGTAATTATTCACATGCTCAGTTTCTACTTCCCCATCCCCAATCAATATACAAGGATCCAGTCATGTTACGTTAAGATTCATGACTATACTACTTTGCCCATAAAGGGTGATTCAAGAGTGATTCATGAATAGATTCGTGAAGGCTTTATGATTCATGAGAGTACAGAAATCACAAGCTGATACACGAAGATTCATGATAATAGAAGCATGAGATACATGATGTAAGTGAAACACACGAGACAAGAGTATCTGATGCTCCCGAGGGGGATAACATCTCATAAAGGGATCCATATAGTACTAATTTGTAACACCAACGTGTCAGCATCAAGTAAAGTAATCTAAAGCAGGAAATATAATCCTAAATAAGATATGAAATGATCAGAGAATGTACTCGCCTGGTATCCTGAATATCTGAAGAGAATATACTATCCGAGGAGTGGTGTCTGTCTTCTATAGAACAGTACAAGTCACTACATGTCTAAAATAATAAACTGCTATAATGCATCTACATGATGTTTGTGGTCAATCTAGGCTAAAGTCAACCCTTGGTCAACTCTAGTCAAACTACTCTGGTCAAACTAGGTCAACTAGGTCAAACCTAGTCCAACAAGTCTTACTAAGCCTAACCAAGACTATCCTAGCAAGCACACACTATACACAAGTCACACTAGTCTAACAATACACTAAACTCAAGTGTACACACTCCACATGCCATAGGCTATACTACCTTGGCCATAAGCCATATTCACATATTAGGTAATACACCCATTTCTACCATATATCCATACACATACTATTTATATAGGCAAAAGCAATATCTATATTACATTACATATATCACATTAGTTATAGATATTATACATATACATGTAGAATGTAGGGGAAATCATGCTTATGTGTGTGTGTGGGTACATAGAATCAATGTTAGCAGACAGTGTGTAAAGTGCACTTGTGTATCCATTTCCAGTTTTTATATTCCACAGTGAAGTGTATGAGTGATCATGAACTTGTTCTCAGAAAAGTGTGTGTTTATAGATGAGTGTACATGACAGTTAAGTCTAGATGACAGTGTATAGGGCGTCTTAGGTTCAGATTTTGTGTGTGTGTGTGTGTAAATAGGATACATGTGACGGAAATGTGTGAGTGTGTGAGGGTGCAGTGAGGATAGGTTACAGTCTTCAGTTTAGGTAGTATGTGTGTGTACATAATGTGTGTCAATGTGTCTTAGTGAAACAGAAAAATAGTGTGTATGTGAAAGGGTGTGTAATGTGACTACATTATAGGAATAGTGTCTCAGGAAGACAGTAATCATAGGGACCAAAACAACATGGCAGTTTAATTAGATAGGAATGTGTGAGTGTAACATATGAGCCACTGTTAGAAAATAGTGTGTGTGTTAACATGGCAGTAGGTTAGTGCTTCCAGGAAATTCAATGTGTGTGAGGAATCAAACAAAATGACAGTTCATATATTCAGTCCTAGCAGTTAGCATATCCAAAACCAATTCGAAAACTCAAATCCAACACCAAATCACAAACCAACATGATCATCATCTATTACATATGTAGGTGAACTAAACTTAATCATTTAATATCATTAAATCAGTTAAATATGTAATTAAAACCCAAAAAATCAATTCAGTGAAGTGTGTATCAGGAAAATAGGGGAAAATGCAAGTTCGAAAGCTAAATCAACCAATAACACACAATTAGGGTTGGTAAACCTTATCCCACATGTGCACGTGTCTCACACAGTGTCTGTGTCCAACCAAGTGGACACATTCGTGTCCAAGACACTAAAACACACACAGACACGAAACTGTGTACAGACAGTGTAGTGCACGCGTGCACATCACTCGTGGACACGACATGACACGAATTAGGACACATGCTCGTGTCTAGTGGTTCGCCTAGGATAGGGCTAAGGATCCACCATCCTGAATCATGTCCAAACTGTGTCTAGGTGGGACACGACACCAGTGTCAAAGCCATTGGGGCCGACTGTGCAGTGTCAGTAAAAATTCGTACAGCTTAGATTTCTCACAGTCCACTAATTAAAATCTCATGAAATTTTAGGGGCTTCCTGTCAGTTATCTAGTGTCACTACACAACAATTTTTGTGTCATGAAGTGCTGTGTCCAGTGAGATATTAGACACGGGTAGCAGGACACTTAGCCGAGCCCCGTGCAGCGTGTCCAACACCAAAAACAGACACGAAAATGACACAAACACATTTTAGTCTTCACAAAAATTAAAGTATACATATAGATCTATGCATCCATGTAATTAGTTCTACAGAAATCAAAAATAAAATCCTAAGAGGCATTTAATCAAACACCTTCATATACACCATGATACGTGTCCGATACGGACACCAAATGGACACAAAATTAGCCCAAACTTTAGGGACAGCTAGGGGACACCTAGATCTAGCCCTAAATGGAAAGAAAATAGAATATTGGAGCAATTTGTTGAGTTTTACCTATAGGTGTAAATAACAAGAAAAAGCTTCAAATGGGGGGTTCCTTCTTGCTAGCTAAATGCTCCCAAATTACACAAAAACTGAAATTGCTCCCCAAAATCAGCAAGTAGAGATTTATTAGAATCATATGCAAAAGATTTGGGTCAAAAAGGATTAAAAATGGATTTACTATGAATTTAGGAAGTGAGGATTTACCTTTCCTTTTAAAAACTAGGTTGAGCACAAAAGAGGCAAGAACAAGTGGAAGAGGCATTAAATAGGGGTGGAAAACCCTAGGGGTGGCCGGCCATGGTAGGCTTAGCTAGGGTTTGGGCTTAAGTTATGGGCCTATGGCTTAATTACATAAGTCATGAAATTAATTCTAAGTCATAAGTCATGCACCAAATCACTAGTCCTCCTATTCAAACCTTGATTTCTAAATGACTAACCTAGGTTGACTTAAGTTAGACTAGGGTCTCACCATGCTAACCTAGTCACCATAGTTAGGGTCAATACCTAGGCTAGTCTACAAAGTCTCAATAAGTCAAAGGTCAAAACTAGAGATCACCAATTCAATAAATTATAAAAAAATTCAAAAATTACCAAATGACCAAAATACCCTCAATCTAAAATGTGGTAGTGACAAATCTACCCTCCTTAAAAGAATTTCGTCCTCGAAATTAAAAGGCAAACTAACTAATGAGAAGGATAGATAATCATACCTTAAGGTCCAAAAAGATAAGGGTATCGCTCGCACATCTCATCCTTCCGCTCCCAGGTAGACTCTCCTGGAAAATGATGCCTCCATGCGACGCGAACCAAGGGTATCACCTGGTTTCTCAGTACCTTCTCTCGGCGATCCAGAATCTCCACTGGCTGCTCTGGATAACTGAGAGTAGGTCACACCTCAATCTCCGAATGATCAAGTACATGACTAGAGTCAGCCATGTACCGTCTCAACTGTGATACGTGAAATACGTTGTGGACACCCACTAGTGTAAGTGGCAAGTCTAGCCCGTATGCCACGTCACCGACTCTTTCGCTGATCATGAAAGGTCCGATGAAGCGCGTGCTAGGCATCCCACCTCCACCAAAACATATGGTACCACGAGTCGGAGATATCCACAGAAAAACCATGTCTCCGACCTAAACACAAACAAGGTCTCAAGTTACTAAATAATCAAATATTATCAAACAAACAAAATAAACAACCTACTTCTAATCCTATCTCTAATCTGTACCTCAAACTCCAAAGGCCTCTGGTGGCTATCGGCCCAGTATCGATGTCTGTCATGCGCCACGCGAAGTCTGTCCCTGATGAGCTTCACCTTCTCGGCTGCATCAACAACCATCTCAGGTTCCAATAAAGCTCGCTCACCAACATCATCCCAAGATAAGGGTGTACGACACCTCCGCCCGTACAGAGCCTCGAAAGGTGACATCTCAATGCTGGCCTGATAACTGTTGTTGTAAGCAAACTCTACCAAATATAGGTGATCCTCCAAGGAACCTCCAAAATTCAAGACGCACGTCCGCAGCATGTCCTCAAGCGTCTGAATAGTCCTCTCTGACTGTCCGTCCGTCTGGGAGTGGTATGCAGTACTAATCTTGAGCTGAGTGCCCAAACTAGTCTGCAGACTCCTCCAGAAAAGGGAAGTAAAGCGACTATTCCGATCTGAGACAATGCTGACCGAAAATTCGTAAATCATGACAATCTGTCGCATGTACATCTCTACAAGCCTCTCTGTAGATGTACCCACCTTGAATGGCAAAAAGTGGGCGATTTGGTCAACCTGTCAACGATGACCCAAATCGCGTCTTTTCCTTCTGGTGTACGCGGCAACCCAGATACAAAATCCATCGTGATATGTTCCACTTCCACTCTGGAATGGGCAATGTCACGCCCCGATCCCGGAGGATCGAAAACTAGCCACTGGGTGTGATGCCGTACAAGTCTAGATTGCACTTATACAAGGCAAAACCATTACAGTTCCTGGTATTTCTCAGAAAATATCGATAACGCAGCAAAACCAAGTAGATAATTTGAAGTTACACAAGATATAAAAAAATGTATCTCTTTATTGATAATCATAATGGATTACAAGATTTACAGCAGAATACAGAGTTTACAACTGATTACAAGACTCTTGAATAACCAACTTAATGTATACACTTGCCCTTTAGGCTACAATGAATATACTGGCTTCTTTACAATGAACTTGCCAATATGGCTACAATCTCACTGGTACAACTGAGTTTCATTGTTCCATATATTTTGTCCCGTATAGCAGAAGACATCGTCTTGAAAGAAGAGCTTCTGCACACCCATCCGATTCATCGATGCCAAGCACTGATTCACAGGATTTCCCCCAAGCAAACACCTGTAATATTGCCCACAATGTTGGTCAATACATCATCAATGTACTGGCGAGCGGTGCTGGCCTAACTCACCTAAGAAGACAACACTAAGTAATCATGTTATAGAACATTATTAACAGTGGTCTTTCTCGTTGCCTTAGGGTCAATTTCATGTTATAGCCGACAAGAAGTAAAGCATGCAAATCTCATAGCCAACATAATTTAAAGCATACTATTATCATCCTTTGGTGATTCTTACCCACGGTCGTGTAGCCATCCCTGTACATTTATAATACTTACTCTGCCTGCATAAGATATTGTTAGGAACAATATCATAATTCGATATAAATATCACCGTTCAGGTGATTCTTACCAACAGCCGACATCCTTCCTTGTATTTGAGTAATAACTTAATCTTCCTGCATAAGACATCATTAGCACTTGACCTATCTATATGAAGGTCACTGGCGACACGCCATCTTGGACCGACTTACAGGTATACAACGCCCTTGCCAGTGCATGTAGCTAGCCCCACTGCAAGTCCTGTATACCGTGCTACTACTTTAGCACTGCTACTACTTCAGCATTGGTATCCCCCAGGACGAACCGGGTTCCAAGGCCCAGGAATATCGTTCGAGAAACCACCTTGTCGACAAGTTGTCCATGACCATGCAACTATATGCAACTTATCTAATAAGAAAACATATAATGCATGATAAGGAAAACTAAGTAATTCAGCCACCATTCTCATTCATATTGTCATCTTGCCTTGAGCCAATGCTCATATTATCATCTACCCAATCCAGGGTCTTGGCATAATCAACATTCTACATCGGCGACAGGATAATAGAATGTTGTTATCCAATCCCTTTGCCACATCTTTGATACTATACATCTTTCCAACCACACTCAATGTACTCACCGCCCAATTCCTGGGACTTAGCATCTGTTTAGCATTCATTCATTCGAATGCAATTCAAGCATACTCACTATCCAGTTCTTGGGTCTTAACATCTGTTTCACCATCTATTCATCGAGACAAAGCTCGATATACTCACCGCCCAAGTATTTGGGACTTTGCCTTCACCTGTCATGTAATTCATCGCAACATCGTACAAGCATACAATTCATTTAGCCACAACAGTTTACGTTCAGGTGATTATTATCTTTCCAAATTCCATGCAAGGTATTATTGAGCAACTCAACAAGAAACATAGCATACTATCCTTATTTTAAGCGTGAAGCTAAAGGATCTTTGAAGGGTTCAACACTACTCACATTCATAGGACGATTTCTGCCACGATCGCATAGCCTTCCAAGCGATCCTTCGCATAATCCCAAGTCCAACAAGGCTTCATCGAACCAACCATCCATCATAAGGCATCTTGCGGGTCGGGGCACTACAATATATACCACCTAGAAAAAGTTTCGTCCTCGAAACTTAAAATAAAACTCATCCCCAAAACTTCAACCAACTTTTCATGAAACTTCTCAACAATCAACTTACACCATTTAATATTTCTCCGCAATCTCTCGATTGATTTCAAGTAATGTATCATCTCGATACAGCATCTCAATTGATTCAAAATAGTTTACCATCTTTGATTTTTCCTCCGACACTCGTGCAAATCCTTAGCACATGATAATCCTCCCCGCGGCTTCGTTTGAATTCAGCATACCACTTAGTTGGAATCATACACATATTTTAGGCATCCCCGAAATACATGCACTTCAGCCAAGTTCAGTGATAGAGAAAGCGAACGAGCTACGGTATAACTTCCTTTCCCGAACATCAGTAATTTCTCTTTGAGCATCTCGTATAATCCCACTTATTTATTCAATATTCCAACCAACTAATAAGATAATAGATGTTGCCAATCCCAACTCGATAGATATTCCAAAATCGATCCCAACGTTTTCCAAAGTATTCAGATTTAGATGTATCAAGTATTCCTTTCAAGTTCATTGTCATCTATGCCACCAAAGTTGATAAATCCTATCGTCACATTTCATTTCGATATCCCGATTCTCATCGGTCAAATCTTGTACTCATTATCGTTCGCATCCATACACTTTGTTTGTAACTTGTAAATTTTTTGATCATAATCCATCTTCCAACTCTTACCATCCTTCAAATTGTACCACCATTCCACTCTAGTAACATTTCTCGCTGTACTCCAATATTTTCTCGTATTGATCAAGCCAACATATTATCCTCTCGCATAAGCAACTCTTATATCCAACAACATTAATCCCGAGGGTCATTCCTATTCACATTCTCTCTCACCGATCTCGGCTACATGCACTATTCAATTCTGTCATAACATTTATCCTCAATTATGATCCGATCAATAAAATTATTCCAACTGTCTCAAAGCACTACCATCAATTTTATGCAGCTTAATATTAATCAACCAAATCCAACCAGTTCCAACAATTTCTAACATTCCAACAAAGGCAACTCAATTTTCGACGTTCCAATAAGGCAACCAAATTTTTGAAACCAACATGATCCGTCATCCCATCCAATATTATAACATCAAATTTCCCAATATCCATTCCATTCCGAAGCCTACCTTCCAACATATCTTACTCATTCCGACTATACATACGCAACATCAATAGGGACATCCTATGGTTTTTCAACAGTCAACTTAGCATTCAGTCAAGTCTCTATGGTCAGCTAATCTAAGCTAAACCAAACATTCAGCTAGCTCATATGAGATGAGTAGCTATCAGGGACATACTTATCTCTTATCTTAGAGACAACCAATTCTCATCATAGGGCAACTCTATGGTCTGACCAACTTAGGGACATGGGACACCACCCCAATCTTATGAACTTATTCCCAGCACGGACAACTGAAGAACATAGCCAACCCATCTGAAACTTAAGCAACCAACCGACATTCTAGGCAACCAACCGACATTCTAAGCAACCAACCAACATTCTAGGCAACCAACCGACACTCTAGGCAACCAACCGACATTCTAAGCAACCAACCAACATTCTAGGGTCAAGTCTTTCTACCCGTACTCATACTTGGGTCATACCCATCGGAGTCTTATTCTAGACTTACCTGCAACCGACCAAATCTATCCGGCAATTCTAGCCAATAATTCTTATGGGTCAATCCCGAAGCTATCATATAAAATCCCTCAATCGAATATCCAAGCTTTCAATTTCTACTTGCATAGACATAGCATCACTTGTTTAATCCGACTTGCATCCTCATATCGTACTCAAATTATCTATTCAATCGGGTCAACTATTCCGAGTCATCATCCGACATTGCTATCTTCATAGTTTATCACTTACGATCTCTTCCTACGGTCTCTTCGCGACATATTCGTTTTCCACATTCTTAGATCATCGATACGGTCTGTACTCTTTAACCAACAACATAGGCAACTATAAAAATCGTATTTCTTCCGAGGCATCATTTATAAATTTTCTAGCACCAACACGGTCATCTCTTAGCAATTCACGTTAACCATCAATATTCGTTTTGCATCATCTCCTTATGATTCCATAAGAAAATTTACTATTCATATATCCATAGCACCAATCATCTAGCAATCGTATATTGGTCATCTTAATGGATATAACATAACATCATTAGCTAAGTCATAATCCAACAATTCTATATTCTACCAAACTTGTTATTCATGCGACAACATCTACCGACAGGGTCTATTACACATCGCTGCACCTCGATACTTATTTGTATCCCAGCCATTCGACTCTCGTAAGGAACATCTACTCTTTCAGGCATCAAGGGACAAGTACTCATTCTCTGTGCCTTAAAATATTCAAGGGTCATAACTTGTTAATTCGGGACATCAATTTCTCTCAAGCACACTGTACCACTTTCCAAGATCATCTATTCCTCAATCCCATTCTTAATTTTTTTGGTCGATACAACTCTCTGCATCTTCTAAATCATTCGTAACATCCCGATAAGCGTCTAACATCACCATCAATTATGTCGATATCCAACATGCAATTTCTGTTACTCAATTCCAACATCGTTCGATATTCGGTCCATAGTTGTTCTCGCAAAATCTTTCAATAGCAACACCACACCACCATTACCAAGCCTACAATCTTTATTTTACCCAACTGATTCAAGTACTTGCCTGAATCTAAAATTTTGTTTTCTTCCCAACCAAGGCATTCATTTCATATTCTCAATTCTCTTATTACCCAACATAATGCTAACTGTCCAGGTTAAGCGATGGTTCATCCGAACACATCAAAATCTTGCAATGGGTCATCTGAACTTAATCATCAAGGGACATGCCTAGCCGTCATGTATTAATCGTAAGCTCAGCTACGATTCGATACCACCTAATACCTTATAGGTAAAGCAATCACAAAATCATAAACACATCAAGGGTCAAGGGACATCTTATCACGACGAGGGTATATGTAATATACCACTCAGAGCTCAAGCCATTCTGACACAATATTTCCTCGCATCAAACCAACGTCCAATATGGACAATCCATCCTGTAGTGGTTATGCTGACCACAAATATCGACTCAAGATTCTGTCGATTTCCATTCACTGAAATCCATGCACATTCTGTTCCAACATACCAAGCCATCACCTACGGTCGATTGCTGCATAACAATCGACTTCAATGAATCCCACGCATAAGACATCAAGCATACATCACAAACTTATTATCGCATCGCATCATTGTTATTCTTTTTGGTATCTTTTAGGAATTCAACAAAGCACACATATCACAGCCCACATATTTAGACTTATTGTATGGAACACCCAGTAAGAGGTTAGAATGATCAACAGACTTTCAGTTAAGGGAACAACTTAGAATAGTTTGGAAGCAACACAGAATAATCGCAGAAGTACTATGAGTCATCATAGAGGCAACTTTGATTTCATCGCGAAAGCAACTTTGAGTATTCGCTGAAGCAAATTTGATTCACCGCGGAAGCAACTTTGAATAATCGTGGAAGCAATCTTTAAATTATCGCGGAAGCAGCTTAGAATCATCTTAGTAGCAACATTGATTTGAAACAAATTGAATTAGAATCCAAGGACGTAAAACCGTGCTCTGATACCATTATGTCATGCCCCGATCCCGGAGGATCGAAAACTAGCCGCTGGGCGTGATGCCGTACAAGTCTAGATTGTACTTGTACAAGGCAAAACCATTACAGTTCCTGATATTTCTCAGAAAATATCGATAATACAGCAAAACCAAGCAGATAATTTGAAGTGACAAAAGATACGAAGAAATGTATCTCTTTATTGATAATCATAATGGATTACAAAATTTGCAGCGAAATACAGAGTTTATAATTGATTACAAGACTCTTGAATAACCAACTGAAAGTATACACTTGCCCTTTAGGCTACAATGAATATACCGACTTCTTTACAATGAACTTGCCAATATGGCTACAATCTCACTGGTATAATTGAGTTCCACTGTTCCATACATTATGTCCCATATAACAGAAGACATCGTCTTAAAAGAAGAGCTTCTGCACACCCATCTGATTTATCGATGCCAAGCACTGATTCACAGGATTTTTTCCAAGCAAACACCTGTAATATTGCCCACAATGTGGGTCAGTACATCATCCATGTACTGGCGAGCGGTGCTGGCCCAACTCACCTAAGAAGACAACACTAAGTAATCATGTTATAGAACATTATTAACAATGGTCTTTCTCGTTGCCTTAGGGTCAATTTATGTTATAGCCGACAAGAAGTAAAGCATGCAAATCTCATAGCCAACATAATTTAAAGCATACTGTTATCATCCTTTGGTGATTCTTACCCACGGTCGTGTAGCCATCCCTGTACATTTATAATACTTACTCTGCCTGCACAAGACATTGTTAGGAACAATAACATAATTTAATATAAATATCACCGTTCAGGTGATTCTTACCAACAACCGACATCCTTTCCTGTATTTGAGTAATAACTTACTCTGCCTGCATAAAACATCATTAGCACTTGACCTATCTATATGAAGGTCACTGGCGATACGCCATCTTGGACCGACTTACAGTATACTGCGCCCTTGCCAGTGCAGGTAGTTAGCCCTACTGCA
>JANAVB010001324.1:0-33280 GCA_029216955.1 Iris pallida | reverse complement strand
CCAGAATGTAAGATTTTACGCAGAAATCCTGATATTGCATATTTTACGCTGGATAGCATCCAAATGTAAACTTTTACGCAGGAAACCCTGATATTGGTATTTTACGCTGGATAGTATCCAGAATCTAAAATTTTACGCAAGGAACCCTGATATTGCGTATTTTACGCTGGATAGCATCCAGAATGTGAAATTTTACGCAGGGAACCCTGATATTGCATATTTTATGCTGGATAGCATCCAGAATGTGAAATTTTACGCTGGAACCCTCCTCTTTGCGTATTTTATGCAGAATTGAATTTTTGGCGTAAAAAGTGCACAGAATGACTGTTTTTGCCAAGTTTAGCTATTTTCTAGCCAGAATTTCGAAAAACTTAAAACATGAAAGTTTTAGATCTTTGTCTTGCCTTTCCGAAGATCTCTGGAGCACCTCATTTTGAGTTCGTATGTGGAATTTATGCCCGTCTCCCCTGAGCCGCATGATTCTCCACAACTCTTGTACCTGTTTATATTTAGTTATTGCATATACGCTTATACCAGGTTAAATGTTAATTTTAGATATATTCCATGACATAATGGTGACCTGTTGTGGTGTACTTTTGACAAATGACATGACATGATAGTGGCCCATCGTGGCGTACTCTTGACAGTGAATTTGACATGATGTATATCTCGAATACTGTTGCGACGGCTAGCATGTCATAACAGAATTGAATGACCTGGACATCGTGGGCGATTGCGTTTGTACAAATAAATCATACTGTCTTGCATCATGTCTAGGATAGGGATCCCTGAGTACCACGGTCAGGGATACCTACAGTAATTGACTAAGGCTAATCAACTAGAATAATTCAGTAGACATGAAGAGATTCCCAGCTATAGGCAATCCGTTATCTGGGCGCATTAAGTGGACTTGTAGCCTACCGACGAGTAGGGCACATTTCCAGCACACAGTCACGTGTTGCATTCTTCATAAACGAATTCGACCTGGATAACCGGATGGTCTGCATGGCTTGTGGCTGTTGGATAATCTCATTACATCTTGCTAATAACTAGGCCTGTGTTAACCCTAGTTAGTTAAAAGTATCAAGCCGTACTCTTGATTGGCCGTGATTGATTGGATGGAGTTTATTCCAGCTTAGTCTTATCCTGATCATGTGCAAGATTGTGACATGACATGATTATTGATGCTTGCCTTAACAATAACAATCGGGGGTCCAGTTCTGTTCAGGCAAAGGGTTACAACCGTGGTCCTTGTTTGGTTTAAGGGTTGTAACCTGGCTCCCGAGCAGTTCTGTGTCCTCTCTTCGTTTATTGTCTTATTGCAATCCCATGCCATGTTCGTCATGTTTTACCTTACCTTAATACCATGATTATTTATACTGGCCTTGGCGATAAAGATCGGGTCCAGTTCTGTTCAGGCGAAGGATTACAACCCCGGTCCTTGTTTGGTTTAAGGGTTGTAACCTGGCTCCCGGAGCAGTTTTGTGTCCTCTCTTCGTTTATTGTCTTCACTGTACCAATAGTATTTGAGACGGGTTTCTATTCAGGTGAAGGCTACAACCCCGGTCCTTGTTTGGTTTAAGGGTTGTGACATAGCTACTTGAATGGTTTCTTTGTACTCAGTTTACTGTTGTTATCTCTATTATTGTTGTTCTTTATTTATTATCTTTAATATTCTGTATGATTTGCTGGTTTTCGTTCCTAAGTGAAGCCTCCTTTGTGGCACTTGCTCTTTCTGGGGTCTGACCCAGCTGGTTTTGTGTGGCCAGATATCGGAGCAGCACCAGAGGATCCACCTGTCTTCCAGCCAGATGGTGACCACCAGGCGTAACCTGGCAACGAGTGAGTTTTTTTGTCCTCCCACTTTATTGTAAAAAATTATTCTTTTGAGGCGTTTAGCCGACGAGCACGTGTCAGCTCGTATTGTACCTTTATTTACTGTCCGCCTACGGGCTGTAACATGATTGACAGATCCTAGGGTTGATCATATGACTGAACTCTTGCTAGTCTTGACATTTTGTACGACTAGCTTCATGATCATCCAATATGTAATGTATGGGACGCCTTGCTATTATATATTTGGTCCTCTGACATCTTGTAACTATTATTGCTTGCTTGAGATTGAGACAATAGGCTGGATCATGACCATAGGAGACTGTTGGCTTGTAGTTAAACCCTCATGTATCTAGACAGCCGTGGCCGTATAGCGAGGTAGGGTTGCACTTCAATATACGTAGCTGGCTATGTACGCCCCCTCTCCAGTATTCTGGTTCTGGGGCGTTACATAGTTTAAGTGGTGGCCCATGCAGGTCTTGTAAATCAAGATATGTAAGGGTTTACCGAATAGATGTCTCAATCAGTATTCGCCTTGATCTCTACTCGTATCTTCTGAATCCATGTAATCTTGACCTGATCACATGCTTGTATCGTTGATCTGTTCTGGTCCTTCCTTATTATTCCCTATGTCGTCTTCTTCAGCGGCATTGTTCCTGGACCGCCGATCAGCAAGGTGGAGCACCTCCCGTGGACCAACAGCAACCCGGAGATCAAGCCCAACATTCAGGAGTAGCCTCCAGAGTCATGCCTACTGGAGGAGAGCCACCAGTTCAGCTCGTCCAGCCTGTAGAGTCTGATGATGGCACTTTGGTGGGTCTCATCAGGTCACTATTAGCCTCCCAGGAATCGTCGAGGAGATGCCTTGTACCAGGCGGTGGCAGACGCTTTGACTAGAGGAGGTTATCAGGGTAATAGCGCGGCCAACAGCTTCAAGCGCTTGAACCCTCCCTTCTTCGACGGCAATGAAGATGCGATCGCTGCAGATGTATGGCTTCAGGACACAGAGGTATTCTAGAAGAAACCAGGACTCCAGAGAACGAGAAGGTGCTTTGCGCCTGCAGTTATTGGATCTTGCCCGCAGCTGGTGGGCGGCGCAGGTCATTGGATTAGTGGCCCCTATTGCCTGGGCAGTATTCAGAAAGATTCCAGACCAAGTATTTTGATGCTGTAGCTCGGTATGATCTACAGACAAGGTTCACCAATCTGAAGTAGATGGACAGGATGGTTGATATATATGCGGCCGAGTTCTCAGGCTTAGTCGGTTTGCTTCCATCTTGGTGGCGACCGAGTTCGATAGAGCCCAGCGGTTCCAGCAGGGGCTCCACCTAGAGATTTTGTTGGCGGTGGAGTTTAAGCATCAGACCTTTGATGCAGTATTGAGGGCAGCCCGGAGGCATGAATATACCTTCCAGAGGATCGTGGATAGGACCGGAGGTCGGAAGCGATCCCATAGCCAGATGAACTAGTCGTCAGCCCCAGCCCCGGCAACCAGGCTTTGACCATTGGAGCTCCGAGGCGGGCGGCCTCAGTGACGTCGGTTCAGCATTCCACCCCGACGCACCCTCAGCAGCAGAAGCAGAAGTAGTCTTCCGTAGTGGGATGTTCACATTGCGGGAAGCCAGGGCATGTGGTATCAGAGTATCGTATAGCACAAGGTTTGTGCTTGGTTTGTGGTGCCCCGGACCATAGGGTTGGAAACTGCCCGAACAGGGAGATTCATCGACCTTCTCTAGTCCTTCAGTTAGAGGACCAGCACCAGTCCAGCAGCAGCAGCAGCTGCAGTACCCGTTTTTTAGGCCATTGCCGACGGGCCCAGGCATTCCAACAGCAAAGACCGCAGCAGTATGCCAAGCCCAAGCCCTGATCCAGAGCAGGCAGAGGAATTTTTAGCAGAGGGGACCCGCACCCAGAGGGCATGGTCAAGTGCTGGCCTTGACCATGGGGAGAAGGAATAGCACCCGGTGAGGTAGTGACAGGTACTATTCTTGTCAACACCTTTCCAGCTTCAGTATTATTTGATTCTGGTGCCTCGCATTCATTTATGTCTGCACGATTCACGACATGGATAGAACTGGAGCCTGAGTCATTATCAGTAAGGCTCAATATACTTACTGGTAACGGTCTTGTAGAAGTAGATAGAGTGTTTTCCTCGTGTCTGGTCATAGTTAGCGGTAGAGAGTTTCCCGCTAGGTTGATAGAATTCCCGATGGCCGATTATGATGTGGTCTTAGGGATGTATTGGTTGAGGGACCAGTATATACCAGGATAGATTGTCATATTGGCAGGGTTGTTTCAGCATCCCAGGCGAGCCGGAGTTTTCCTTTTCCTGAGGCAAAGTTGAACCTTCTCCTCTCGTATTGCGGATGGCAGTAGCAGCAGTACAGTTACCCCGGATCGTCGAGGAGTTTCCAGATGTTTTCCTAAAGAGCTTCCAGGAATGCCGCCAGAGAGAGATCGAGTTCACCATAGACTTGATCCCCTGGACCGCACCTGTGTCAGAGAGAGTCTACAGGATGGCGTCATCATAATTGGAGATATTGTACAAAATGATTGAAAAAACTCAGAACCAAAGGATTCATTCATGCTAGTGGATCGCCTTGGGGAGCCTCGATGCTTCTTGTGAAAAAGAAGGATGGTACTCCAGATTATGTGTAGATTATCGTACCTTGAACTCAGTGACAATCAAGAACAGATATCCTCTCCCAAGGATAGATGACTTGTTTGATCAACTCAGAGGAGCAGCAGTATTCTCGAAGATAGATTTGCGGTCAGGGTATCACCAGATCAGAGTCAGAGAGCAGGATATCCCAAAGATGGCATTCAGATCTAGATATGGCATTGGGAGTTCCTTATTATGCCATTTGGAGCAACCAATGCGTCGGCCGTATTCATGGACCTCATGAATCGCATCTTCATACCTTATTTGGATCAATTCGTGATTGTGTTCATAGACGACATCCTGGTCTACAGCAAGAGTGAAGCAGAGCATGAGCAGCATCTCAGAGTTGTCCTCCAGATTCTCCGAAAGCACAAGTTGTGTGCCAAGTTTAGTAAATACGAGTTTTGGCTCGATCACATTTCGTATTTGGGCCATATCATCACCAGAGGAGGAGTAGAAGTGGATCCCCAGAAGATCGTGGCCATTGAAACGTGGCCGGTACCTAGCACAGTGGCAGAAATTCACAGTTTTCTTTGCTTGGCCGGCTACTACCGACGATTTGTTTTAGACTTTGCTCGGATTTCAGCGCCATTGACCCAATTGACCCGCAAGGATGTGCAGTTTGCTTGGACAGTAGAATGTCAGGATTCTTTTGAGAAGTTGAAGTGAGGCTTGATGACAGCACCCATTCTCACACTTCCAGATGGAACCGGAGGATTTTCAGTGTACTGTGATGCTTCGGCAGAGGTTTAGGATGTGTTCTGATGCAGCATGGGAAGGTAATAGATTATGCGTCACGACAGCTTCGTGATCATGAGAGGAATTACCCAATCCATGACTTGGAGCTGGCAGCAGTAGTGTTTGCACTTAAGTTGTGGAGGCACTACCTATATGGAGATAGGGTGGAGATTTTCACCGACCACAAGAGCCTGAAGTATTTTTTTACCCAGAATGATCTTAACATGCATCAGAAGAGGTGGCTGGAGCTACTTGTGGATTATGATGTTAACTTGCAGTATCATCCTGGGAAGGCCAACGTCGTTACAGATGCATTGAGCAGGAGATCCAGAGTTTATTTCCTAACAGCGCAACCAGAGCTGTTAGCCGATCTTCAGAAAAATAGGTATAGAAGTTGTCCTCCCTTCCAGTGTGGCATTGATGGCCAGCATGCAAGTTTAGTCCACTATAGTCGAGAGGATCCGGATGGCGCAGTCAGCAGATTCCAAGCTTCAGCAACTCAGAACAGAGTGTGAGACAGGACGAAGACGAGAGTTATGTATCCATGAAGATGGTACACTTTGACATGGGAAGCATCTTTGTGTACCCAATGGAGATATCAGACAGGAGATCATGACAGAGGCTCATAGTTCGCAGTATTCCATTCATTCCGGCGGTACGAAGATGTACCGAGATATTCGTCAGCACTTTTGGTAGAATGGCATGAAGAGGGAGATAGCCCGGTTTATCTCTCGATGTTTGGTTTGCCAACAAGTCAAGGCTGAACATCAGAGGCCAGCTGGACTTCTTCAGCCCTTGCCAATTCCAGAATGGAAGTGGGAGCATATAACCATGGATTTCGTGACTGGATTACCTAGGTCCCCCGGCCGGTAGAGATGCTATTTGGGTTATAGTTGATCAGCTCACGAAGGTGGCTCACTTTCTCCCATTCAGAGTTGGTCAGTCGACGGCTCTGCTAGCAGAGATGTACCTCAGGAAGATCGTCCGACTTTACGGTATACCAGTCAGTATCATCTCGGACAGAGATTCAAGATTCTTATCGCACTTTTGGCATAGTCTGCAAGAGAGTTTGGGAACTCACCTCCAGTTCAGCTCAGCTTATCACCCGCAGACATATGGTCAGTCGGAACGCACGATCCAGACTCTTGAGGATATGTTGAGATCTTGTACACTCGACTTTGGTGGTTCGTAGAAAGATCACCTGTACCTGGTGGAGTTCTCATACAACAATAGTTTCCAAGCCAGTATCCAGATGGCACCGTTCGAGGCATTGTATGACAGGAAGTGCAGATCTCCGCTAGCATGGGACGATATTGGAGAGAGACAGATGCTTGGTCCCGAGTTGATCACTCAGACAGTTGAGGTGGTCAGGAGAGTCAGAGATCATCTTCGCGTTGCACAAGATCGTCAGCGCCATTGGGCCGATTCTCATCGGCGTCCCCTTTCTATCGGCGACCATGTATTCCTTAGGATCTCGCCTACCGTGACGTCATTCGTTTCGGCGTACGGGAAAAGCTTAGTCCTAGGTATATAGGGCCGTTCGATATCCTGGAGCGAGTAGGAGATGTATCCTATCGTCTCATTCTTCCGTCATCTTTGAGTGAGGTGCATGACGTGTTCCATGTACCCAACTACGACGGTATATCCCGAACCCAAGCCATATCCTGGATCATTCAGAATTGGTTGTTGGTACCAACCTTTCGTATGAGGAAAGGCCCGTATCCATATTGGACCAAAGAGAGAAGATACTCAAGAACAAGACTATCAAGTTAGTCTATGTTGCTTGGGGTCATCACTCCTTGGGTTAGTCAACGTGGGAGCGTGAGGATGATATCCGATCGCGATATTCCGACCTGTTTGACTCGTAAGGTATAATGTCTTTCTTATGCCTTACGCTCTAAATTTCTTGCTTGAAATGAATGATTGCATGGTAGATTGCTTGAATATAGCTTGTCCTTGCCTCTCTAGCCTCTTAATTAAATTTCGAGGACAAAATTCTTTTAAGGTGGGTAGAGTTGTGATGACCATAGTTCGTATTACGTATTTTAGAATACGTGTACGTTTCTGACTCGTATTGCATATCTCCTGGCTTGGTTCGGCTTGTTTGGGTTGGCTTGGTTCGGCTTGGGTTGCTTATTGGTTCATCATGAACCAAGGGAGAACCCTTACCTACCACCACCATCCCCATTTATTAACCCAACACTCTTTATCTCTCCTCATTCACTCTTCTTCTTCCTCACCATTACTCTCCACCTACACCCAAGAGCCCTAGGCAAGTGCAACTTGCTTCATGATGGATCTCAAGTTTTATTGTTCCATTCTCTTCTTTACATGATTATAAGCCTCTTTAGAACTTAGAGTTTTTGATTTTTATGGATAGATTCTTCTAGATCTACATTATAACTTTAGGGTTTCATAAGTTTATGGAGTTTTTCTTGGTTTTAAGCTACTAAAACTTGTTATTTTCGAAAACTAATAGTTCCATGAGCAAGAGCATAAAATTTCGTATGAATTTGGTTTTTGATTCACCTCATTTCGAGTTAAAATGAAGTTTTTATGGCCAAAACAAGTTTTCTGAATTTTTCATGTCGGCTGAGTAAAATTTTACGCAGGGAACCCTGATATTGCGTATTTTACGCTGAATAGCATCCAGAATGTAAGATTTTACGCAGGGAACCCTGATATTGCGTATTTTACGTTGGATAGCATCCAGAATGTAAAATTTTACGCAGGGAATCCTGATATTGCGTATTTTACGCTGGATAGCATCCAGAATGTAAAATTTTACGCAGGGTACCCTGATATTGCGTATTTTACGCTGGATAGCATCCAGAATGTGAAATTTTACGTAAGGAACCCTGATATTGCGTATTTTACGCTGGATAGTATCCAGAATGTGAAATTTTACGCATGGAACCTTGTTTATGCGTATTTTAAGCTGTATAGTATCCAGAATATAAAATTTTATGCTGGAACCCTCCCCTTTTGCGTATTTTACGCAGAATTGAATTTTTGGCGTAAAAAGTGCACAGAATGACTGTTTTTGCCAAGTTTAGCTATTTTCTAGCCAGAATTTCGAAAAACTTAAAACATAAAAGTTTAGATCTTTGTCTTGCCTTTCCGAATATCTCTGGAGCACCTCATTTTGAGTTCGTATGTGGAAGTTATCCCCCGTCTCCCCTGAGCCGTATGATTTCTCCACAAGTCTTGCACCATGTTTATATTTAGTTATTGCATATACGCTTATACCAGGTTAAATGTTAATTTTAGATATGTTCCATGACATAATGGTGACCCGTTGTGGTGCACTTTTGACAAATGACATGACATGATAGTGGCCCGTCGTGGCGCACTCTTGACAGTGAATTTGACATGATATATATCTCGAATGCTATTGCGACGGCTAGCATGTCATGACAGAATTGAATGACCTGGATACCGTAGACGATTGCGTTTGTACAAATAAACCAGTACTGTCTTGCATCATGTCTAGGATAGGGATCCCTGAGTACCACGGTCAGGGATACCTACAGTAATTGACTAAGGCTAATCAACTAGAATAATTCAGTAGACATGAAGAGATTCCCAGCTACAGGCAATCTCGTTATCTGGGCGCATTAAGTGGACTTGTAGCCTACCAACAAGTAGGGCACATTTCCAGCACACAGTCACGTGTTGCATTTTTCATAAACGGACATTCGACCTGGATAACCGGATGGTCTGCAGGGCTTGTGGTTGTTGGGATAATCTTATTGCATCTTGCTAATAACTAGGCATGTGTTAACCCTAGTTAGTTAAAAGTATCAAGTCGTACTCTTGATTGGCCGTGATTGATTGGATGGTGTTTATTCCAGCTTAGTCTTATCCTGATCCTGTGCAAGATTGTGACATGACATGATTATTGATGCTTGCCTTAACAATAACGATCGGGGTCCAGTTCTGTTCAGGCGAAGGATTACAACCCCGGTTCTTGTTTGGTTTAAGGGTTGTAACCTGGCTTCCGGAGCAGTTCTATGTCCTCTCTTCGTTTATTGTCTTATTGCAACCCCATGCCATGTTCGTCATGTTTTACCTTACCTTAATACCATGATTATTTATACTGGCCTTAGCGATAAAGATCGGGGGTCCAGTTCTGTTCAGGCGAAGGGTTACAACCTCGGTCCTTATTTGGTTTAAGGGTTGTAACCTGGCTCTCGGAGTAGTTCTGTGTCCTCTCTTTATTTATTGTCTTCACTGTACCAATAGTATTTGAGACGGGTTTCTATTCAGGTGAAGGGCTGCAATCCCGGTCCTTGTTTGGTTTAAGGGTTGTGACCTGGCTACTTGAATGGTTTCCTCGTACTCAGTTTACTGTTGTTATCTCTATTATTATCAGTTTTTTATTTATTATCTTTAATATTCTATTGTGATTTGCTGGTTTTAGTTCCTAAGTGAAGCCTCCTTTATGGCACTTGCTCTTTCTGGGGTCTGACCCAGCTGGTTTTGTGTGGCCAGATATCGGAGTAGCACCAGAGGATCCACCTGTCTTCCAGCCAGATGGTGATCACCAGGCGTAACCCTGGCAATGAGTGGATTTCTTTTGTCCTCCCACTTTATTGTAAAAAATTATTCTTTTGATGCATTTAGCCGACGAGCACGTGTTAGCTCGTATTGTACCTTTATTTACTGTCCGCCTACGGGCTGTAACATGATTGACAGATCCTAGGGTTGATCATGTATGACTGAACTCTTGCTAGTCTTGACAATTTGTACGACTAGCTTCATGATCATCCAATATGTAATGTATGGGACGCTTGCTATTATATATTTGGTGCTCTGACATCTTGTAACTATTATTGCTTGCTTGAGATTGAGACAATAGGCTGGATCATGACCATAGGAGACTGTTGGCTTGTAGTTAAACCCTCATGTATCTAGACAGCCATGACCATATAGCGAGGTGGGTTGCACTTCAATATACGTAGCTGGCTATGTACGCCCCCGCTCTCCAGTATTCTGGTTCTGGGGCGTTACATATTGTGTTGAGATGTCATCATTGTATATTTATTCTTTTACCAGATTTGTCTCCGGATGATATTGTACAAATGACTTGGTGGATTATGGTGATTTCTGGGACGTTTATAGATTCTGTGGTATTTTACTTTACCTTGTGACTTGGAGTTTTCCTTAATATTGTACAACTTACTTCGTCATGTCCATCGACGAAGGCTGGACATGTCTGACACGTACCCGATTATTCGGGAGCGGGTCGTGACATATCTCTACACATTTTTACAGTTCCTTGTCCACTTTCAATGGACCAAGCAACCTCCAAGTCCTCAAATCTTATTATTTGGGATTATTCAGATTATTGATCAGAAAATATGTTGTTAAGAATAGTATATAACAGACCACCATTAAAGTTCATGGTTTTATAATTTTTCTACTTTATCGCTCATTCATTCTTATGACCAACCACCAGCTCTCTTCCTCCCCAACCGGTGCCAACATTCTCTTCTACCTTCCTCGTCTATCCCTCCTTCCTGCATGAGACAAAGCAAAGTATTATCATGTCATTTCCATTAGCAGCAAGACTAGTGTCAGATCTTCAACAGACCAAAGTTATTGTATGCTGATCAGACCTCCATCATCACACTTTCCCAAAATCAAAACTCATAGAAGGATTATTTTATTGTATTCACATAGCAAGCGATTATAATACCTCATCTCATAAAAAAGTTTTCTTTGAAAGAATTATACGCTTTTACGCTTTTATAAAAATAGACATATGCTCTCTGGAAGAGTCATCCATCGTGACACATTTTAATATGACAAGTGCTATGATGCATAAGAGAGAGAGAGAGAGGAATAGATCAATGCTTCTTCATATGTAAGATCTGAGATTTGACTAAGCTTGTTGTGTATTGGCATATATGCCGATAGTACCCTTAGGGACACGTGTCCATACTGTGAGCTTAAAGTCAATGACTACTACTTTAACATGCTTCCTTGTATAATGAAATCAATACCGTATATCAAAGGAGTGCGATTGGAAAATGGTTTGATAATAGGAACAACTATAGTGAATATAAGGAAGATCATGAGCCATGTCTTATGATAAGTCACTAGCAAACTTTATAAAATTCTGAGGAGTGCAAAAAAAGTGTTGTTGAGTGGTAACATAACCGTGGGGGATATGCTCTTCATTGAGGGATTGCGAGTTATTCAGATAAGACGATACAAAATGTTGTCACGACGCGCACCCTCTTTTCAGGATGAGAGTGCGTGTCCAAGTCCAGCCTACGCCGCAATGTTGGCGATAGAACGTTGTCTAGCCTGCAATAAACAAATGCTCATAAATACTATCTTTATTTGCTCATTCACAAAATTAAATCAATTTACAAGATTCACAAGTTTTACATTTGAAAAAAATACAATATCTCACAAATATTGAAAATGACTATCAGCACATCTATCTAACTAGTCTTCTAGGATTTTGGCGTTCAAATACACTTGTATCTCCCCAAAGATCCAATGCAAAGAGTAGCCATGACTAATCTAAAAATAGTTTCCAGTCAGGAATGAAACAAACTATTCAAGAATAATAGAAACTATAAAACAGAAATAGCATATGATATACATGGTGACATGGTATGACAAGTAGAAAAAATAGATAAAGAAGACAATCATGACATACAACTAGAAAGAAACATGTAAACGCGACTATCATGGCATATAAAGTGGAACATGTAAAAACGATAATCAAGACATCTAACAAAGTATTTTGAAATACTACTTTCGACATGTAAACGGCTGTGGATAAATACGGCAACCTGCACGTGAAGTGTATGAGACTATCGTTCCAGAAAAGACCTGAGGGAGTGGTTCCGATTTAGAAGTGTTCACATGTCTACTAAAGTATTTTTTCGTCTAACTAGTACTAATGGATCCAATATGTAAGACCATCCAGATGAATATAAGTGATGTATGTAAAAGAGTCCTGATAAGCCAATCTAGTAGGAACAATGTACACAAATGGATCCATAAAATACTACTCCGTGTCACCATCGTGTCATGAATTATGAGTCATGTAATGCATATCTAAAATATGTATATAGAAACTATTAAGAATTGGAAGTAACCAGTCTAATGTACTTGTCTAGATTTATTGGAGTCGATGTGTGTGACACGAACGTATCGTAACGAAATAGATCAAGCTATATTCATAATTGGTCCAAAGAGATTATGACAACAAGATCCATAACATCCAATGATTCAAAGAAGTCCAATATAGAGAAAGTCCAAAGTTGCCGATTCGGTTCACTAGTCATCTATTTGTTCTATAATTTAAACAGAATATAAAATAACATTATTAAATTCTAAAATTTTAATATATTATAGATCTTCGTGTCAGCTTTCCAAAACTTCAAACATATCGTAAATCGGAATCTCTAAAACTGTACGACGTATCGATTTTTGGACAACCGACACACAAATAATTATCCAGAAATTCATACACAAAATTCTAGAAAACAATTAGATATTCGGAAAACTAACCTCGATATTCTTCTAACAAAAAAACTGGAGGTCAACGAAATCCGGAGTTGGGAGTTATGGCCCTTCGAAGTTGATATAGTCTTTGAAAAAGGAGGCTGAATTTATGACGAATTTAGGCTAGTTAGGACGAAAAAAAGAGAGAAATTTTGAAAAGAAGGCACGCGAGATGATTTTATTTCATAGGTTGGATGATATATATAATGGCTAGCAATTAGTCTATTAGGATATGACTACAATTCAATCAATAAGGATATGATTAGGATTATCTAATTTGGATAGGATTAGAATTAGTTCAAATAAGAAATGGTTTAAAATATAATAGACATTATTCCAATAGGATTAGAATTTCTAATGGATAAAACCCCCCATAAATTTAAATAAATTTAAAATTTAAAATAATTCAATCTAATCGAAATCCTATAGTAATTACAATAATAACAATTTAAAGTAATTTTCTATATTATCAAATAATTCAAATCATATGAATTCAAATCCAAATCAAATGCACGATCAACATAATAACTTTAGAATAATATTTAATGTTATCAAATAATTTAAATCATATAGATTTAAATAAATCAATTAACTGATTATCATATGAATTTAAAATAATACTCTATGTCATCAAATATTGTAAAGTATATTTTTATAAATACAAATCTGTATTTAAAATAAATGGATGACCCTTTTATTATTTCAAAAAATAATTATGATTTTAAAACCATTTTAGAAACCAACTTTTGAAAGTTCTAAAATGATAACAACATATTTTATATTTTAAATAATAAAATTCAAGAACAAATATATTTTTATAAAACTAAATGGTATATTCAAACCACTTAATTTAAAACTAGTTTTTGATAACAGAAATAATCACAAATATCTTTTACAAAATTTTGACCAAAATTACTTTTAAAGACAATAGTTAAAATATATATAATTAAAAAAATTAAAAATCCGAAAAGAGGGTTTACAAATCTACCCACCTGAGAAAAATTTCGTCCTCGAAATTTAAGGACTACTAGGATAGACGGACTTGGTTGGTCGGTGAAAAGATAATGAGAAAAAATTGATCAAAATAGATGAAAATGAAAAGTTCTTTAATAAGAACATTGATTAACTAGCGTGGAAATGGAAGAAGTAAATAGATATATCTTGGTGTTGGAATCGTAGGCTATGGTCTTGAATCCTAAAATATTTTCTAAGATTCAATAGAGGAAAGACCTATAAATAGAATATGAACGAAGACAGACGAATCTTAGATAAGTAGAAAAATACGTTCCACGGATATTGTTTAGAGAGGTCTCTCATATACGACCCTAACTTATCATCCATCACTCTTATAATTCGTATTCTTAAAATTTTCAAAATTCCACAATCTAAATCATTAAAATTAAATAAATAACTCAAAAAATCGTGATTTAACAATCATCATATCATCTTATCAAATTCACAACTCTTAATCCAAATTCATAATTATCTTCAAAATCTCACTTCACAAAATTTTAAATTATTATATATATATATATAATATATATATATAATATATATATATATATATATATATATATATATGTATGCTACAAATAATAGCGGATGCCAAGGGCTCCCCTTTGGCTCCACCGGTCTCCACCGGAGAGAGCCCCTTGGCTCGCCGCGGCTTCGCCCCCCTCTCCTCGTTCTTGGTTGGCTGGCTTGGCCCGGCGGCTCCCTCGGCGCGCCATCGCCGCCTTGCTCCCTCCCCCACCTAGGTGCGCCTGGCAGCCTCCCCCCGTCTGGATGCCTCGCCTCCTGTGGGGGTTCTCCCCCCTTTCCGGCGGCTGCTTGCCGTCCGTTTTCCCCATCCCCTCTCATCCCCCCCCCCCCGCTCCCTCGACGTCGTCATCCTCGGCGTCTGCAGCCTACGGTCTCGACGCAGGCCCCCGTCGACTGTCCCCCTCGTGGTCCTCCGACCCCTTCCCTCATGGTTCTCCGTCGGGGTCGTCCCCTGCCCCTCCGGGATTGGCTTCCTCTGACCCGCTGCCCCATCCTTCCGTCGCTTCTCGCCGTGCCGCCGCCTGCGTCCCTCCCTCCACGGTGGTCCAACGTCCCCCCGGCTTCGTCCTCCTCCTGCACCCCTGCCTTCGGCGGTCATGGAGTTGCTCCTATCCCTCTCCCTCTCTCTCCAGCTTTGTGTCCCTCGCGCTTCATCCCCCTGCTCCAGCGCCGATTCCCCCTCCGGCTCCCCGCTACTGCTGCCGCGGCGAATCTGGCCGCCCTTTTCCCGAAGCCGGCTGCAGCTCCGCTCTCCTTCTCTCAGTTCGCCTGGGCCGCTCCTCGCCGGTGAGCGGCCTACCGTGAGCCACCCCCGGCTCCCCTCCCCAACCACCACCCTCCGCGGTGGCCCCTACTCCGCCCTCCGCTTCCCCCTCCTTGTCCGGGGTTGAGCACCCCCGCCCTGCCTCCCCGTGGTCGAGCTCCTCCTCCCGTCGTCCTCCAGGCTCTCCCCCCGTCGGGATGCCCCTCCCCCTCTCGGCAGCTCCCCCAGGCTCACCGCCCTCTCCTGGCGCCCCCCCCCCGACTCCTCGTCTCCCCCTGGCCTCCTCCGTCCCGAGGTGAGCCCCCTCTCCGGCTCCCCCTCCGCCGCCCCCCCCCCGAGGTCGAGCCCCCCATCCCCGCCCTTTCCCCTCCGCCGAGGCCCATCCTCGGGCTTAGCGCCGAGCTCCTCCTCGGTCTGGGCACCGAGCGCTTCAGGCAGCGCGTCGCAGTCGCCTCGGGACCCCTCGGGCTGCGCTCCCCTCTTTCCTGCGTTCGTGCGGACTGACTCACCCTCGGGCCGCGCGCCTTTCTTTTTATTTTTGGATTTTGAAATGGGTGCCCGCCTGTGGGCCCAGTGTGTTGTACTGTTGTATTTTTTAATGTACTTTTCTTTTCCAATATATATATATATTTATATATATATAATATTATATATATATTATATATATATATATATATATATATATAATATATGTATATATATTAAATCCACTTTTTAATAACTCCTTCCAAATTTTAAATTTATAAAATAAATTAAAATCCAAAATTTAAAATCTTCAAAATACTACTTAAACCTGTTCTGTCATAATCTTCCCAAAATTTCAAATTCAATAAATCTCCAAAGATGTCCATGACCTTAAAATTATTTCCTTTGAAAATTTAAATTTCAACCTTATCAAATAATTCATCAAACCATATAGAAATTTAAACTTCAAGGACACCAAAAGCTAATAACCTAAATGGCTCAATTCATTAATCAAATTCATCAAATGGGGTATCTCAAAATTCAACGAATATCACTACTTTAGTCATGTAACATATGCAACAAACTTAACTACCCAAGTAATCAATTAGAAATAGTTCTATGGGTTGCCTACAAGGTACCTAGTCCTATGCTAGTGATTTTCCTAAAAAAAATAAAATCAACCTAATTGTGAATGAGCATACAAGTCGTAGGCTCGCAGTAGTACGACTAATATGGTACTACTATGAGTTCATACAATTTGTAAAAACTGACATGTATGGGCCACCAAAAAAACTTGTCACGACTCGTACCCTTTTTCGGGATGCGAGTGCGTGTCCAAGTCCAGCCTATACCGCAGTGTCGGCAGTAGAACGTTGTCTAGCCCGCAATAAATAAATACTCATAAAATACTATCTTTATTTTCTCATTCACAAAATTAAATTAATTTACAAGATTCACAAGTTTTACATTTAAGAAAAATACAATATCTCACAAATATTGAAAACGACTAACATCTATCTAACTAGTCTTCTAGGGTTTTGGCCTTCAAATATTGGTATCTCGCCAAAGATCCAATGCAAAAAGTAGCCGCGACTAATCTGAAAAATAGTTTACAGTCAGGAATTGAACAAGTACATACATGATAAACTATTCAAGACACAATATAAACTATAAAACAGAAATAGCATATAATATACATGGTGACATGGTATGACAAGTAGAGAAAACAAATAAAGAAGACAATCATGACAGACAACTAAAAAAATATGTAACACAACTATCATGGCATGTAAAGTGGAACATGTAAATACGATAATCAAGACATCCAAGAAAGTGTTTTGAAATACTACTTTCGACATGTAAACGGTGTTGGGAATCGAATACGCCCTCCTGCGCTCCGATATCGTGTCTGAGACGTTGTCGTAGTGGAAACTTAGGCTAACCCACCTGAAATAACCAACTCCCGTCTAACGGACACCAAGCACAGATAAAGACAAGTATATGGCGGTGACTACGCCACCTGGACAAATCTCAATCTCTATAACTCAGATGAAATTATAAGATTGACAAAAACTAATGTTGAACCCTTTGCCCTAATAGGTTCAACCCCCTCACCACACTCAAGAAGAAAATAAAGATTACAATTGAAACCGCTCACCAACCAGTAGCAATCTCCCTAACCGAATTTGACGACCACTCGATTAGATCTCTTCTTCCTTCTGCCTTGGATGGCGAAGTCCTAAGAGCAAAATGTGGAACTTTCTCTTAGATTTCCTGTGGACGAGCACCTTGAATCTCCACTTTTTGTGTTACTTTGTGCCTCCACCCTCACCCCATATATATAGGATGAAAAAACCTATTTTAGGTCATAATAGGATTTCTTAAATAGGAAGCCCTCAAATATGAATCATACACCTAAAATAGCCCATCAACATCCTATTTTAGATTATAATAGGATCTCTTCAATAGGAAACCCTTAAATAAGAATCCTATTATATCTAAAATAGTCCAGCACTAATTATGGACATCCAAATCAAATTAAATCAAATATTTAATCAGATTTGGACTCCATAAATATGATATTACCAAATTCAGACTAGACTACAACAATCTCCCCCTCCAGTCAGATGAGAGGGTGTTGACCCCATGGCTCCTCAACTGGACTCCATGCATGTCGTCATGCGATAGAGTTCCTGTTCCCCATGCCACTAATTTGATCCCCCGAGCTACTTTGCATCTTCTACAGCTCCTCGACCGTCACATCGATGCTAGCTGCCAGGTGTAGCACCTCTTGTACTACTGGGATACTGTCAATATTAATAACACGATCAAGACCGAACTCTTGACGTTCAGCCTCACCGCAAGTCTCGGCTGCCTGTCCCCGACTTCTGCTTTCTACCGAAAAGTGTTAAAGTTCCGACGAGCTTCTTTATCCTTGGCTGGCCCAACCAAGCAGACAGTGTGGTCCTCCTGAGATTCGAACTCCTGAACCTGTCCACCTTCGTGTCTGAACTTGAAGCTCCCCCATACACATGCGTCCTCGAGCAGAACATCACGTACTGTGCATGCCGTCGATGACCTACAGCTCCCCATGAACTGTGTGAATGATGATGCTCCCGCCTCAGATTGAGTTTGCTGCAAACCTTGATCTCATTTCTGGCTTTGAACTACTGAAACCGATGTCGCTCCATGAAGCTTTGGCAAACCATCCGTCACCAAAATCGGATTCGTAGAGCAACCCCTACCTGGAGACCGACCAGCTGTCATGGGACCGACAGACTGACCCTCAATCTTTGACTCACCACCATCCGTCGCTTTGTTTCGACGAACCGAATCCTCGTATCCCTTAAAGCACCTAGAAGCCCCTCCTCAACAAGTTCTCGACGATCCACCTCCTGTCGAGCACCCCTCGAGCCTCCATCCGGTATCCATGGTCTACCTGTACAGCTTAGCGACTTGAGCCTGTACATGCCACAACACAAATCTCTCGAGCCAGCTGTTGGGAACCCTTCGCAAGCATCCAATCTTTGTCCCCAAACAGACTGCGACAGCCATCATCTGCCAGCCTCCCTACCGAAATCAAGTTGTAGTACAAACTCGATACATATCGCACACCCTTAAGAACGAGCTTCTTACCGAGCTCCGTTGTCAAGTGCATATTACCGATGCCTACAACTGCAGCTGGCCCCTTGTCGCCCATCTTCACACGTCCAAACCTGCCGTCACGTATGACGTGAAGATCCTCCTATATAGTATGGCGTGATACGACGCTCCCGTGTCCATGACCTAGTCGCCGTCATGACACATGCCAGAAGATTCCTTTGTGTCGGTTGCTGATGATGATATCTTCCATTGCTGTAATATCCTCCTGATCGTCCTTGTCTTTTGCCTTTTCAGCTTTGAGCTTCATGCAGTTCCTCTTGATATGACCCATTTGCCACAGTGATAGCAGCCCTCCTTGCGGTCCACAATCACAAGATTCCGAGAACTTTCCTTGTCCTCGTCTGTGAATTGGGTCTTTCCTTCCCATAGTAAGTCACCAGAGCAGACTCCTACGATGATTCCACTTGCTTGTGTCAGCCTCCTCATCTAACAAGCTACTTTTGACTGTCTCCATTATGACAACTCCATCAGACGCGAAGTTGTTCACCGACACCACCAACGTCTCCCAGCTTTCCGGCAGAGAACTCAAGAGTAGTAGGGCATGAAGCTCATCATCAATCACCATCTTCATCACAGACAGCTGATTGATGATACCTTGAACCTCGTTCAGATGTTGTGCCACTGGGGCACCCTCCGTGTACTTCGAGTTAACGAGTTGGCGAATAAGAAACGCATTGTTGCCAGCCGTCTTCCTTTCGAACAGTGAATGCAGCTTCTCCCATAATGCTTTTGCTGAACTCTCCATGGACACGTGGTGAAACACCAAATCATCCAACCATTGGTGGATGAATCCAATGGCCTTCTGTAAGCCCCCTGAAATTTAGGGTTTATTTTAAATTTTCTAAATGAATTATTTTCAATAAATATTATTATTTAATTGTTTTTATCATTAAATGTACTTTCCGTGACTTTGACTTCTGGAGCGTCAGAGATGCCAATCTCTAGAAACTCTCTTTATGGGTTTTGTAGTAGACAAGATTATCTTCGTTTTGATATATCATGTCCCACTTAAACTCGTTCCCTTGTGCTCTTTTTGTATCGTGCAACTTCGGATCAACTTAGACCAATTGATCGTTGAATAATTTTTAATTAAATTCCCACTTTTATCTTTGATCATCGTATGCACGTTACCGTGACTTTTAATTTAGGAGCACAAGACTAGTCGTTTTCTCCAAACCAACTTTTCATGTTGATCTACTCAAGACACCTTACGCCCATGACCTTCGTGTCCCACTCAGACACACCATCTTGTGCTTCATTTGCTTCGTACAACTTTTTGACACGAGACCCAATTTTAATTCGTCCCACGGAGTCACATTTAATCTTCGACTCGAATTGGGGACACCCTTTCGACCCAAACCTGCCAACCCAAAATACGGACACGGCCCACATGAAGCCTACTACCCACATGACACTTGTGTCCCATTTAATTGAGCCCCCGCATATTACTTATTTATCCATGATCATAAACACCTAAAATTAATCCATTTATTTTGCCAAACCCGATTTTGACCCAAACCGGCTTAACCGAACCCAAACCCAAGCTCCATGTTGTCCTCTCATGACTACCCAAACACCCCACACAATTTCTCTCTTTTTCCTATTTTAAAATATCCCTTCTCTTTTATTTAATAAATATCTCTTTCTAATAATATACATATATAATCAAATATCTATTTCTCTCTCTTCCTTAAATAACTCCCACACACATACACCCCTCTCTCCCCATACCAACACACACATCACCCCCCCCCCCGTTTTTTCTCAGCTGACCTCTTTCTCTCTCTTTCTCTTTCCTATGATATCTTTTTCTTTCTCTCTTTCTAATATATATATAGCTAACTCTCTCTATATATACTAATACTCTTACACACAGAACCCCCCATCACCAGCACAACACCCACCCCTACTACCAAAATAAGTCATAATGGCGACGAAATTAGCGACTCCAGATAAATACGTCGCTAAGTTTTGTGCTTTTAGCGACATTTTATATATACGTCGCTGAACGTCACTATCAGCGATTTTAGCGACAGTTAGCGACACATTTAAGTTTTGGACAACTGATGTCGCATTATAGTCGTAAAACGTACTGTTTTTTTTCATTCAGCGACGTTTAGCGACGATACATTTACGACGTCGCCAGATTTTAATAAATAGCGACGGTTAGCGACGTCTTTAAATGACGTCGCTAAAACATTTCATATAGGGTTCTGGCCCGATCGATTTTTCATTTTTTTACCCAAAATTTTCTAATCTTCCGCTCGCGGCGACCCCCTACCCGACGACCCCATTCCTCCGACGACTCACTCCCTCCGACGACCATCCGACCAGTCTTCTCCGCCGCTACTCCAGCCCCGGCGACCCCGACCCAACCCCAACGCTGTGTCGGTAAACCCTAACCCTATCTCCCTTTTTTGATGTGACACAGACACGACCAGACCTAACCTTTTGACACTTTGACACTTTGATACTTTGACACTTGACTTATGTCAGAGCTAATCGTCGAGCTTGGGTCCCCATGGACCTATGCATCAATTGGGGGTTCGAATACCAGAGCTCATGTCTAGGGCTGCAAATGAGCCAAGCCGTTTGCGAGCTGCTCGAAGCTCGGCTCGATAAAAGCTCGTTTGAGCTCGGTTCGTTTAGTAAACAAGCGAGCTCAAGCTTCGTTTTCGAGATCGTTTAATAAATGAGCCAAGCTCAAGCTTAGAACTTGGCTCGTTCGAGCTCGCAAGCTGACTCGTTTATGAGCTTGCGAGCTGGGTCGTTTAGAAGCTCGTTTGGAGCTTGTTTAGAAGCTCGTTTGTTTGTTGAATTCTAATTTTATGTATGTTTGTATAATGATATGGTTGTGTTCTTTATATATTTATATGTCCTTAATAATTGATATGAAGGAACTTTTTTAATTAAATTTTATAAATAAATTGTTAAATTACAGGTACTTGAATTCAAGCGTAACTAGGTTGAAATCGAGCTCATTAAGCTTGAAATAAAGGTGAACAAGCTTGAAATCAAGCTTAATGAGCTTGATATGAGCTTATCGAGCTTGTTTATCAAGCTTGAATCAAGCTTGCTTATCAAGCCAAGCTCGAGCTCAAACCAAGCCAAGCTCAAGCTCTAAAATAAAAAATTTATCAAGCTTGAGCTCGAGCTCGAACTCGATTAATTCTAGTCAAGCCAAGCTCAAGCTTACAAAAGCTTGGCTCGGCTTGGCTCGTTTGCAGCCCTACTCATGTCCCTAGCTAAGGTATTGTTACAAGTGTAAGGTTCAGGTGTTAAGTAATTATTCAGTCCCTTAAATATCATCCATCACATGTTCATTACTACTGTGCAGTCCACTCCTATGGTTGTAACAATTTTCATTGATGTTAGTATCAGTCGAAGGAAGAGGAATGGCTCAGGTTAGAAGTGGGTTGGTTTAGCCCGGGTCCTGTACTGCCTATGAGGACAGTCCCTGTCACAATTGGGTATCAATCCACTTACATGAATTGTCCTGCATACCATAGAGCATATCACGTTTCAGTCCACCCTAGGTATGTGTTCAGCCCACATGTGCCTATTGTATTACCTGTCCATCTTGTTGTATAACACACTGCATATCATGTTTAGTCCACCCTAGGTATGTGTTCAGCCCACATAACCATGTTGCAGTCCATCTCATTAGAGTTCAGTCCATGGGTACACATGAACAGGTAGGTGGAATACAGAACATGTACATTTATGTATAACATTTAACATTATCAGTTGTAATTAGGAACGATTTGCACATTAAGAAGTTTTTCCTTCTACAAACTACCCAGTTGACAAGGTGGTAACCCTGCCAATTTTCCCTCCAATTTGCACATTATGACTTATGTCAAGCTCGAAATGACTTGACCAAGTTTGGCAAGGTATTGACCCAGTTGTCCTAGTGTGACCTAGAAATGACTTGGAGACCTAGAATTGACCTAGTATATCATTTTTATGATTCCAGAACACCAATTGACATTAATATTCTATATTTAGGTCTTCGAGGTACCGTATCGGATATTGTTGACATTTTACACTACCAAAATAAGTCAAATCAACGACGAAATAAGTCAATCCTAGAGTGTATAGAGTGAGCCTCCCTACTTCCTTCCTTCTCATTCGGGTCATTCAGTCGACTATTCCGCATCATAGGATATCTACCTCAACCTCACCCTAGAGAAGTAGGAAATATTAATGTTAACCAAGGTTCACAGTAAAGAGAGGGAAATAAACTACATAGGATACATCATATCTATTACCACTTGTTGTATCATGATTACTTTTACAAGTGTTTAAACGATGTGCATATGTATCTATCTTACAGAATTATCCTCAAATGGATATGGAGCTGAATTACTATCTGCAGAATCATTCGTGGATGTACAACCGTCATCCTGATGACATGTGCGTGTGCGGGATGAATTCATAGAGGGTGTAAACCAGTTCCTGCAGTTTGCCAAGGCGTTCCCTCAGTACATGGACGGTACCAAAATTAAGTGTCCGTGTGTGAGATGTCGCAACTTGAAATATCATCCAGAAGTGGATGTCATGTATCATTTATACTCGAAGGGTTTCACGCCGAATTACTATCAGTGGAGCGAGCACGGAGAACTTGTGTCTTTAGCATCGGAGTACGAGCCTTATGTGGATGTCCACAACAACGCTCCTTACGACGATGGGTTGGTGAACATAGTTTTTGACGCGGCCGGGCCTAGTTTCGATCCGGATGATCATGATGCACCTGAGGAGGCACCGAACCCCGATGCTGCACAGTTCATGGAGTTGCTGGAGAATGCAAGGACTCCATTATATCCTGGTTGTGAGGATCATTCACCGTTGGAGGTGGTTACAAGATTGTTGAGCATCAAGTCCGATTTTAACATATCGTAAGATTGCTACAACCGTCTTATGGAGTTGCTTATAGAAATATTTCTGAGGGTGCGAAGTTGCCTAAAGACTTCTACCGGTCTAAGAGGATGGTTAGATCGCTCTGGATGGGATACGAAAAAATCGATGCCTGTCGCAACGGGTGCATGTTGTACTACAAAGATGACAAGGATGAAGACGCCTGCAGATTTGTGGTGTCGATCGCTACAAGGCATGTGGTAGAGGAAAGTCTGTCGATGCCAGGAAGCCTACCTCTTCGATGCACTACTTGCCGTTGACGTCGCGGTTGCAGTTGTTTATGGTGAAGGAAACTGCAGAAAACATGAGTTGGCATAAGCGGGAACATACCGAAGGAGTGTTGGATCACCCATCTGATGGAGAAGCATGGAAGCACTTTGATCTAGAGTATCCAGATTTTGCTTCTGATCACGTAATGTCAGATTGGGTCTCTGCTCCGACGGTTTTACCCCATTCGGACTTTCGGGATCCCAGTATTCGTGTTGGCCTGTGATCGTCACCCCGTACAATCTACCGCCTTGGATGTGCATGAAGACTCCGTATATGTTCCTCACCGTTATTATCCCAGGTTCGAACAATCCGAAAAGGAACATCGATGTGTATTTACAGCCGTTGATTGATGAGTTGAATCAGCTGTGGGAAGTAGGTTCCAACACGTACGATGTATCTAGAAAACAAAATTTTCAGATGCGGGCAGCACTTATGTGGACCATCAACGACTTTTCGGCCTATAGAATGTTATCTGGATGGAGCACGCATGGTCGTCTTTCATGTCCGTATTGCATGGACAGTACTAAGGCTTTCGTTTGAAACACGAGGCAAACCGTGATTCTTCGATTGTCATCGACAATTCCTGCCGAAGGATCATCCGTACCGGAGGAACAGGAATGCTTTTTGTGCTGGCGTTGTGGAGAAGGCTAATCCCCTGCCAAGGTGGCCCGGATATACGATATGGGAAGAGGTAAAAGATTTACCAAGAGCTATTGAGCAGCCTGCTACGGGCTACAAGTGTGACGGATTTGGTCGCACTCATAACTGGACGAAGAGGAGTATATTCTGGGATCTTCCATATTAGAGCACCAATCTGATTAGACATAACCTTGATGTCATGCATATCGAGAAGAATATGTTTGACAACATAATTAATACTGTAATGGACGTAAAGGGAAAGACGAAAGACAATCCAAAGGCTAGATTGGACTTGGAAGAAATATAGACGTCCTGTATTGCATTTGATAGAGGACGGGAATGGGAAGTTGAAGCAGCCTAAGGCAATTTTCTCACTGGAGAAGAGAGGATAAAGTGAGGCTTTGTAGGTGGATTCAAGGTCTGAAATTTCCAGATGGGTATGTTTCGAACTTCAGAAGATGCGTCGACCTCAAGGAGAACAAACTGACATGTATGAAGAGCCATGATTGTCACGTATTCATGGAGCGGTTAATTGATTGCATTTCAGGAATTCTTACGCAGGCAGTTTGGGATCCATTGACGGAGCTTAGCATATTCTTCAGGGACCTTTGTTCTAAGAAATTGCTCGTTGATCGTCTAGAAAAGCAAGAGAAGGACATTACGGTAACACTGTGCAAGCTAGAGAGGGTGTTCCCTCCTGGATTCTTCGACTCTATGGAGCATTTCGATTCATCTTTCCTACGAGGCACGTGTTGGTGGACCCGTCGAATATCGATGGATGTACCCGTTCGAGCGACATTTGAATCACCTAAAAAAAAGGTGAAAAATAAGGCTCGGGTCGAGGGTTCTATTTGTGAAGCCTATATTCTCGAGGAGATTACAAATTTATGCTCCTCCTATTTCAAACCTCATGTTGCTACGAATAGAACGAGGGCTCCGAGAAACGACGACGGATATCAAAATTTAATGATGGAATACTGAAAGTATTCAATGCGTCCGAAAAGCCTTCGGGAAAATGAAGAAGAGATATTTGAATGACGAAGAGCTAAGGGCTGCTCAGTTGTATGTATTATTCAATTGCGACGAGGATGAAGTGGAGAAGCTAGAGGGGTAAGTAACTCAGGATGATGAGTTTACGTCATCTCAATGTAATAGTATAAGCTAATATTATTGTACTAATCGGCGGTTGCTTCGTTGTTTTCCAGCACATATAATGATGAGTTGAGGCTGGTTAGACCCTACCTAACAGACGAAGCATTAGAACAAGAAATGAGACATCATTTCCTTCTTGGTTGAGCGAATATGTAAGTAGCTCGGTAATTACTGGCCTCTTCTAATGCAACTGCACAATAAATAACTTATTATCGCTTCTTTGATATTCAGGTCGATCGTCTAATTTCACCCGAGATTGAATTAATTAGAACTCTTGCCAAGGGACCAATTACTTTTGTTAAAATATGGCCAAGTTACTGTGTCAATGGCTTTCGGTTCAAGTCGACAAATGCTCCGATCAGAGACAGCTTCCTGGATCTTGATTCCATGAAAAATAGTTGTTTGTGTATCAAGTCTTCGAACTACAAAGACGTCGATCCAGGAAATGATTTCTTTGGCATCTTGCGAGAGATTGTGGAGTTGTCATATAATAATGGCAGAGAACCTACAAAGATCGTGTTATTCAAGTGTGAATGGTTCGATCCGATTGAAAATAAGGTTGGAAAATTGACAAGCATGGTCTTGTGGATATAAACTACAAGCGTAGATATCAAGGCTGCGAACCGTTTGTCCTAGCAACTCAGGCTCAGCTCGTGTACTTCACAGCTTATCCGAGACGGGGAGCAACGAAGTCTGACTGGTGGGCAGTATGCAAGACTAAGGCTAGAGATACTTTTGATGTTGACGAAAAAGCTTACCAGGAGGACGAGCTACCTCTTGTAACCAATATTGTCGATGTGGACTCCACGGAAGTTACGCATTACATGACACATAATGTAGAAGATGTAGAATTATCCGAAGAGGAAGACGAAGCCGACGAAGGCGAAGATGAAAGTGAAGATGAGGAGGAAGAGGAAGATGAGGTCGAGGAAGACGAACAAGATGATTATTCTGAAGATGATTGAGAGAGATATACTTATCTGAACTTAGATGTTTCTTCTAGAATATATTATCTGGACTAGATGTTTATTGTAGAATGTATCATCATATGTTGTCTTGGTTATTATCTTATCTTTGTTGTACTTTCATATTTCTAGTCTCTATTATTTGTTGTACTTTCATATTTCTAGTCTCTATTATTTATTGTACTTTTATTTTTTTTTTTTAGTCTCTATTATTTGTTGTATTATCATATGCTGTTATCAGGTATGGCAGGTCGTCGCGGAGCATTTCGAGGGGGATGACGAGGTCATGATCCTTCGGTACTTCCTACAGGTACTGCTAGAGGACGAAGTTTTCCTTCGGTACCTCCTACTGGTACGGCTCTGGATCCTCGTTGCCGATTACTCCTCCATATCGGACAGTAGCTGGGCCTGCTAGGACGATGTCACGTGGTATATCTTCTGGGACGAGAGTAGTTCCAGGCCTGTTGAGAGTGCTCGCCCGTCTAGCGTTCCTGTTGCTGATACGACGATGGAGACGGATGAGCAGATGGCGGAGACTGCACCGACGGTCGAGGCGACGGTGCCGATGGCCGACCAGCATCATGCAGATGATGCGTGCGCACCTCCGAAGGAGAGGAGGACGGAGATCTGGGCCAACAATACAAAGTAGGTGTTTTGGTTTATAATTTTTTTTCTGTTTTTATCATAAATTAACTTTTTTTCATGAATATAATATGTTTGTATAGATATCGTCCCCCAGAGGTACAGAGACGTCTAGGCCACATGTTGAGGCATAATTATGGTGGTGCTTGGATTAACTACTCTGATGCTCCGGACGAGAGGAAGGCCTTCTGGTTTGCGCGCTTCAAGTTTAAAATATATTTGCTTTTAACATGAATCATATAATTTTTGCATATTATATAAACTGATAAATATTTGGTTTACGCTCTTCTAAGATATGTTTTTCTATCCACCGCACCAGGCCGAGCTTATCGAGGGGATGTTTCCTGCCGTCGCTGCCAAGCTGATCCGCGACGCTATTAATGATCAGAAGGATCATGATCGTGCCGGAAAGTCGATCCAAGGTTGGATCACCCCTGATCAGTGGAATGCGATGAAGGCTCGATTCGACGAGCCAAGGTACAAGAAGAAGTCGGAGAAGGCCAAGGCGGCTAGGCAACATGCCTCGAAGTGGTGCGGTGGGTCGATTCCGATGACGGAACATTTTCGTCGTCTGGTATGTCTTTCTCTTTTAGAAATATTATTTTAATGCAAAACCGATAAATTATTACTAAGATAATATATTTAATTACAGGTAAGGAAGGTCGGTAATGCCGACATGGTGACCGTCTTCCTGGCCACCCATCGTCGTGGCGGTGACCTTATTGACGAGAGGGCCAAGCAGACCTATGTAAGTATTACAATACGTTATCTTAATTTAATACTTCGTGTCAATTTTAATATAACTTAGTAAATATGATACAAATAAATATTCATGTAGTTAGTAATAATAAGTACATTAATTAGAAATTAGAAATTATAGAGTACTATACAAACTTTTTAGGCCGAGTATCAGAGGCTACGGGAACGGGCGGCTGCTAGTGCACCTGATGCATGAGAGGCCGTTACTTCCTCGCAGCCCACTCAAGCTCCGTCGGTGGACGAGCTGTGGATGACCGCCGCTGGTGGACTCCGTAGGGGTACATACTACGATACGGGATCCTATGGTGCCCTAGTTGCGACCCAGTCCTCTAGGGCATCTCCTGCTAGGGTGCATGGTCCACAGCCGTCCCAGGAGTCTGCCCGAGTCCATCAGATGATGGAGTCTCTCTGTGACGATGCTACGACGGATCGAGGAGCGGTCTCAGCACCCTACGGACGATCCTGTTCTGCTAGCACGATTGGATGCGCTCGACCGTGGCATTATGGACCCATGGAGACGACTAAGAGGACAGAGCGCACCGTTGGAGGGTTAGAGCGCACGGTGATGGAGCTGCAGACAGGACAGGTGACCAAGGCCGAGAGGCTGAGATTGGTGCAGGATTCGATGGTCCAGAGCAGTGATAGAATGTTATCTATCATGGATTCATACCACCAGCGACTTACAGCGTTGGAGCGTGCTGGTCCTCCGGGTGCGCCTTCATCGTCGTCGACTCCGCCGCCTCCACGCCTTCTTCTTTGACACCGACTCCACCGACGTCACTGCCGGCTCCATCGGTATCGATTTCACTTGAGGAGTATGAGTTGTTCTTATCCCTTCGTCGCGGCGGTGCCCCTCCTGCACCAGATCCCTATTAGTCCTAGTTAGGACTGTTTGTTTGTGTTTGTTTCATCCTATTCTATTTATGACTTGGATATTTGTTGGTTGTGTAGACTTGGATGTTTGGATCCTATTTGTTGGATCCTATTCTATTTGTTGGTTGTGTGTAGACTTTGGTTATTTGGTTGTAGACTTTGTTTGGTGTATTTAGATGTTATTATTCATTTATTTTATTATTCGTTTCAGTTAGATGTTAATGTGCTTCTGTGGTTTACGTTTACCGGTGTTGAGTGTTCCACCGAAGGGGTCGGCGAACCCAGGGAGAAAAGAATATCTGTTATACTGTCTTTATGGTTATATTTTTAAACGGCAGGAAGAAAAGGACATTCTGTATTTATTTTTTTATTTTTTCAGATTTACCGACGTTTACCGACGTCCACCGACGTACGTCTGCGTCGGTAAACGTCGGTAAATCTGAAAAAATTTCCAGGGTACCGACGTTTACCGACGTCCTTATAAGTCGGAGACCGTCGGTAAGCGTCGCTACACGTCGGTAAAAATCCCAGGAATTACCGACATTTAGTGACATTTTAAACGACGATAAACGTCGGTAAATTCCCAGGATGTTACCGACGTGTAGCGACTTTAACAGCACCACCATTCTCCTTCTTCTTCTTCTTCACTTCTTCTTCAACAGCACCACCATCACCATTATCATCATCAACACCAACACCTCTCACTTAGCCGACAGTCACCTCTCTATTCTCTTCTTCTTCTTCTTCACTTCCTCTTCAACAGCACCACCATCACCATTATCATCATCAACACCAACACCACCACAAACACCACCTCCACCCACCAAAACCATCTTCACCACCATCACTACTCACCACTATCACCACTACTCCGAGCACCACCACCGCGTCGCTCATCGTGCCCCCGCCTGGCCCGTCGTCGTACCGGTGCCGTACAGCAGCAGCCGCAGCTACAGCAAGCAGCAGCAGCAGCCGCGCCACCGTACGCCGCCGCCGCCGTACGCCGCTGCGTGGCCGGCCACCGCCACGCGAGCTCTCCATGCCTCCGACGAGCCTGGGCGTCCACCCTGGGTGTGTCCCCGGTCTCCCCGATGCGTGAAACATACGATTCGTGCGTTTGGCACGAGATCCCGTCGGCGCACGCGAGTTTTGAACTCAGAATTCGTGTTTCGTCGTAGCGACTTCGTGCACATTTTTCGAGAAATTCGACCGTTGGATCGACGAACTCTTTGCTCCGTCATAATCTCGGTATATAGCTCTTCACTCCCCTCAAGTTTCGTCCGTTAATTTTGTCATTTGATACATCAAAACCGACCGCCAAGTTGACCGTTTAAATTGTATAATTTTGGACAGTTTTGCGGAGCCAACTTCGTCGCCTCGTAACTCCGTCGTCGCAGCTCCGTTTGGAGTACCACCAGTTCTTGTACATATTTGTTATAACTCTCTTCCTTCCACTTCAATTTTGTTTCATTGTGAGAACATTTGGTTGGTCGAATTCGAAGCCAAAGTTGGTCGTACGAATTCTTAATTTTGCACTTGCAAAATTCTATTTTTGAATCCGAGACTTCGGATTCAATTTCTGACACCATCAGTAGACTCGTGGCGTTCTACTGGCATGATTTCATATAAAGATTGCTTGATTTGGAAGACATGGGCCCTGCCACGCATTTCGGTGCAAAGCGGGCCCCACAGTCCTAATCAACGGGTCATTTGAGATCGGCTCATCGGAATCCAATTTTGGATATACCGTTGAGTTCGTATTATCATTCTGGACTCGTTGACATATAATTTGCTGAGTTTTGAAGACATTGGCTTCGGCATGCATTTCGGTGCAAACCGGATTCCAAATGTCCGGATCAACGTATCATTTTGAGATCGGCTCATCGGAATCCAGTTTCAGATATACCGTTGAGTTTGTGTCGTCATTCTGGACTCGTTAACATATACTTTGTTAGATTTAGTAGACTTTGACTTTGACACGCAATTCTATGCAAATTGGATACCAATATCCAGGTCAACGGACCATTTTGTGATCGGGTCATCGGAATTACATTTTGGACATACCGTTAGGGTCGTATCATCATTCTGGATTCGTGGATATATATTTTGCTAGGTTTTGTAGACTTCTGCCCTAACAGATTTTTCGGTACAAAGTGGGTCCAACGACGGACATCATTTTGACCCAAAATTATCATTTTGCCCCTGTGTCCAAATTGGACTTATGTGTAGGCTATCATAGCTAATTTGACCATTCTGGATGCGTTGGTGTTATTTGTTTTGTCATCCAACGACATCTGTAGATTTTGCTTATGTGTCATCCTTAATTTGTAATTAATTATTATTATTAGTATATATATTTATATGTTTGGTTTTTGTGAAACTCTAAAGTGATCCTTGTGTTTCTAAGGACCCTAAGTGTTGGTTTAGATATAGTGTCACCCCACATTGGACTTTTATGTTAGGTCACCACTTAGTTAGTGTCCAGTTAAGAGTCGTGTCACCACTAGTGTAAAATCTTGAACATAGTTTAGTGACTGAGATTGTGTATCATTTTGACAGGACACCGGACATCTATATCTTCATACTCTTGCCTTGTTCGAGGCGAGTACCCCTACAAACTTTATTTACTGCATATGATAATGAATTGCGTATGAACCATGTTAATACAGTGATTTAAACTGAAAACCATATCTTATAGGTTTCTATATATAGCGTATGCTTCACATACTTTAATTATACTGCTCTCAGGATCTTTAATATGCTTTAATTATAGTGCACTCAGGACCTTCCACATGCATTATACTGCTCTCAGTACCTACCATATTTTATACTGCTCTTAGTACCTGCCATGTTTTATACTGCTCCCAGTATCTTTCACATGTTTTAAACTGCTCTCGTATCTCTCACATGTTAGAATCTGGGTTATGGGGAAACTGATAGTTGAGTACGTGATCATGTCTCCTTTACCGTACTCGAGCAAAGTTTCACTTTATATGTTACCGTGCCGTAGGCTTTTTCTCAAAGCTGTATTTGTACGTATGTACATCTATCGCCTTATCACTTGTACGGAAGTACATTTCATTTACATGTGCCCCCGTACATTGTAACCTATTGACGATCACGTACCTGCTCCAATTTTAGACTTTAGATATACATATGTCGCCATGACAAATGTATCCCTGACATGATAGATTTGTGTTATGACATGATTGTGATACGACATGAGATATGACACGATTCTTATTTATTACATCTCTTTTCATTCCATGTTCAGTATGTTTAGTTTGTAGAATCAGTACTTGCTCCCGTCCTGACAGGATAACGTTGTAGGCATACTTTCGGAGAAAGATTTGCTCTGTGATATTTTCTATGGACCCACTACAGAGGACCAGGCTTTTCCTCCCGGGGAAGTCCCTGCAGGGAACCTCGCTTGGTAGTCTTGCTTAGATTATTTTTGGCTTAGTTTTGAACTATTTAGACTATATCTTGTAGTCACTGGACTTTGTCTCCAGTTTGATACTTTGGAAGTGTATTATTAAGTCTGTACTTATTTTACTTTCACTTATAGATGTTATGTTGTGATAAACCTTTTAAATGTGATATTAGAACTGTTAGCAGCTTAGATCTTTTATTATCTATACTTAGAACAGCTTACTACGCTTTAACTAAGCGTAGGCTGGACATGGCTTGGCCTGGCCCAACAATTTGGGTAGCGGGTCGTGACACCTTCCGATCCAGTCGTTTCCAGTCTTCAGCATTTATCCATTGGCTTTGTGTTGTCGCCCTCTAACGGACCATGCAAGTCCTTGCACCAGAGTAGATCCTCCATCCTTGGCTTCCAAATCGTCTAGTTTTTCCCTGTGAGGGTGATCATACGAGTGTTCATCTGCCGTATAAAGGTTGTCAGAACCTCCAAAGCTCTGATACCAGATGTTGGAAATTGGATACGCCCTCCTGCGCTCCAAAATCGTGTATGAGACGTTGCCGCAGCGGAAACTTAGGCTAACCTACCTGAAATAACCAACCCTCGTCTGATGGACACCTAAAATACAACATTTTAGCGACGGCCCTATCCATCGCTAGTCCGTCGCTAAGTGACATTACCGACGGATTACCGACGGATACTAGTTGAAAAAATCCATGGGCAATAACCTCGTCGCTCAAACAAATCCGTCGCTAATCCGTCGCTTAGCGACGGATTACCGTTGGCTACATCAAAACAGTTAGCGACGTCAAGCCGACGGTTTTTCGTCAACTCCGACATTTTAAAATTTTAATAGCAACGTTTAGCGACGGAAAGATCCGTCGCTAAACCGTCGTATATATGTCGGTAAACGAGTATCAGAGAGTTTCTGATACGTAAAATGC
>JANAVB010001323.1:0-87764 GCA_029216955.1 Iris pallida | reverse complement strand
TTCGGGGATGCCCTGACGGTAAAGAACTCCCATGTTCTGGATATATCTAAGAGCTGGAGTTTTACCTCGGTCGGGATGGCGATCCATATTCTGCAGATGGAGCGTCACTTCCCATTGTTATGGTTCAACATGTTGCCAACGAGCAGACAGATGGAGGATTCCTTGACTCCGAGTCGGTCTGGGATGATTGTGGGCAATATTCATTATAACAACAACTTGAGGTCAGTGCACGCGGGCAGGGTACCGGTCAGCTGCTATGTCATGGGGTTGGCCCCGGGCAATTTCATGAATGTACAGGGTCCCAATTTCACATTCTCTCAAGCTGACACTTTCGTAAACCAACTTGCTCGGAAGGGGTCCTATCCCGTTGGCCGGTTGTCGCTACCGAGTTGGAAACACCCCTCCCTTCGTAGACCAACCTGTCTATGTGGATCGCACAGAAATATGAGACTCTCCTGCGCGAGATTGGACTCTACCATGCCATTCGGGGCACTAGCTATGGCTTGCCCATAAACAAGAAATTGTTTATGGCTTTGCTGGAAATGTACAACTGCCGTACGGGGACTTTCTTTACACCCGTGGGGGAGATGGGGCTTGCTATGCACGAGATGCATGCAGTCTCCAAGCTGCCTTGGGGAGATAAAGTTTTTGAAGTGTATACTCCGACGAACGAAGAGTTCAAGGATCTGGAGCAACGGTTCCCGGGCTTCGTAGATGTCTACCAGGAACTACTGTGTCATCACAGTACATGCCACCAGATATCCATCAAGAAGGACGACAGCTCGGAAGGGAACCTTCCCTATACTAAGTCCTGGATCACCTACCTTTTTACGCTAGGTGCCTCAGGCCGGGTTTCTCCCCGCAGTCCTCAAACCCACGAGGAAATACAGAGCCAAGTGTCGACGACCAAGAGATCGAGGACCACAGGTGACAGATTTGGGAGTCAAACTGACTCCTTTAGGTATTTCTTCCAGGATACCCAGCCGATGTCTGAGAAGGCTCTCCTGGCGGGATTTCTGATGGTATGGCTGCAAAATTGCGTAGTCTCAGGAGGGGCTGGTTCTATCGAGAGGATCAGCCGCAATTTTATCTTTCCTGCTGTGAAGCTGGTCTTCGGGATCAGACTGGCTCTTCTTCCGGCCATGGTGTGCAACATACACCGTGGCCTTCACTCTTTTTCGTCCAAGGTCATCGCCTGTGATACGATGAAGGACTTTGAACGTATTGAGCTGCCCTATCATTATCTGATAGGGTGGCTGTTGATGCATTGTCGGTCTTAGATGAGGCCTGGCCCCGAAGATGGCATAACTGCTGACGATGCCTTCGTCTTCCAGTATCGCCGCATGTCTTAGGAGTGCGATACCATGCACGCCTGTCGGACGGCACTGGCGAGAGTGGACAGCTACGTCTTTTTCGTATCAGTTCCCCGGTTTACTGCTGTAGAAGTCAACGACGTACATCTTGATGGTATTGGGCATCCCTACTTCTTGTCCGACAAGATGCTCCTTTGGTTGCACAATATTCGTCCTTCCCACTTGGTATACCACAACCGCAACACTGTCTATTTGGAGCCTTACTTGCCCAGTAGGTTCTCCCTACAGTTCGGGTATAGCCAGCTATTCTTGGACAGTCCCAGCTCTTGCCTGGGTTTCGAAGGCAGCGTCCTTGACGGTATCAGAGCCTGGCACTATTATAACACAGTTCACACCCGTACCAGCTTCTCAGTTCCTGATGCTGGGGTGTCAGGGGAGATCTTGTATCTGGCAGCTCTATACCATGTCATGGCGAACAAGCCTTCTGTTGATTTTGACCCGGGTACCAGCTTTATCGTCGGTACTGGCTTGGCGGAGAAGCCCCAGGGGTCCAAGGCGAGAAAGAAGAAGAAGAACACGGTCGCTGTGTCGGACTCGGAGTCTGCCAATGCGGATGAAGAGCATGACGAGCATGAGCATGATCCCGAAAACTCTCTCCCTCATACAGATGAGGTGGTGGCAGATTAGCCGCCCGTTGTGCCGAGCTCTTCCCGAAAGCGAAGCAAGCCTGAGTCTGCTGGTGGCGGCAGAACCTACTCCGTAAAACGGGCTACGATTAAGCCTCGTCGGCTGCTCATTAAGGAGAGGCGAGGATATGGGCGCCATTTCGGAGGTGAATTGAATTACAACCATCTCCTTCTTTAGCTCTTCCTTTTCCTGAACTATGATCTAATCATTTTTCTTTTCTCTGTAGGCGTCAGAAGAGTCGGACTCTCGAGAGCCGATCGCTGTTTCTGAAGTCAACCCGGCCCTGACCACTTTGATTAGTGACATGTGTGCCGAGATTATTTCTGTCGGGGTTCTCTCAGCGGCGGCTGAGGGGTCTCATGTTGCTGAGGTCTCGACCCAGGGTGACGTGGGCTCCGCTGAACCCGTCCCCGAGACTGCTGAACTTCAGCAGGGTGACGCTGATCCAGTTATATCTCCTTTCGGGGCGGCTGGGGCAGAGGAACCAGCTGAATTCGACTCGGGTGTCGCTGGCGAAGAGATTACGGCGGCTGTGAGCGAGCCTCAGCCTCCGCAACTCTCCCCTGGTAAGATAAGCCAAGTCTTGACTAGTGAGGAGGCTCATTCGCTCTAGCATCACATCCTTTGGATTAAGCAGATTGATGGTTGCTCTGGACATACAGGTCCTGCTCCTTCACTGCCAATGACGGACATTATTAGGGTAGAGTTCGTCAGAGAGAGTGTGCCTCCTCCCCCTCTATCTTTTATTGAGGGACCTCCCGCTGAATCAATTTTGGTACAGCAGACGGCAAAACGGCCAGGGCGGGGAGAAATGGTCCCCACACCTTCCTCTGTTCATGTGGCTCCAGGGGTTGACCTTTCCGCCCTGCCGAGTCTCTAAGTCCTTCAGGCTGCAGAGGAGGAATTAGATGCTATTCAAGCGTCTTTTCGCTCGGAACTCGCTTCCCTTGTGGCAGGGGCATCAAGTTTCGGTGCATCCTCTTCGACACTGTCGGCCACTCTTCCCTTGACGTCGTCTTCTTTAGAAGTCCTGGATGAATCGTCAAGGGATGTGGTCAACAGTTTCTATCGCCACCTGAGGCGAGGAGTTGAGGCTGCCTTGGAGAGGGGGATATCATTTGCCTTGGCCCATCAGTGCGCCCATGGCCAAATTGAAATCCTTAGAACCCTTCCTGGTGGGGCAGGGATAGTTGAGCTGCTAGAGCCCAAATTGCTAGAGGCTGATCAGCTTGTGGCCCAGTTTCAAATACTGCGGCAAGTTGATCTGTCTTCGGCGATAGATCAGGAGCGTGCCTTCCTCATAACTGTCATGGAGAAGGTAAGGGTTGCTCGGGATACGGCCAAGCCGACTATAATGAAGGACCTCCGCACTCTGTCTCTGCATTATGTTCAGCTGAGCCACAGGGAAGAGGATTGCATGGCTCGGAAAGCGGCCACCTCCCACGGGATAATCGACACAAAGGAGCAGATCCTCGAGCTCCAGAGGAAATTGGCTTTCTTGGAATCTGAGCTCGAGGCTGCCCACACGGATAAGGAGCTGATTGTTCAGGAGGCTGACAAAGTCACCCGGACTTCTGCTGGCCTGGAGCGGGCTTTGAAGAAGCTTGAAGATGGCTGGCAGGCTCATGCACACTTGGATGACGCGGAGCGGTTGACTCTGGAGGCCGAGCGTCGGGCCAAGTAGCGATTTGAGCGGTCGACGGCCCTACTGAGGGACCATCTCAGAGAATTATGTATTGCCGAACCATAATCGGCCTTTCTTTTTGACCGGGATGTGGTCCCAAAAATGTAGTACTTTTTGACTTAAATAAACGACTTTGTTTGCATCATCTTTTATCTGTCGTGCTTGTACTGCATTGTAGAAGCATGAAAAAGAAGAGAAGAATGATCCATGCGGCCAAGGAGCCTCATGCGGCTCGGAAGGCCCATGCGGCTCAGGAGTCCCATGCGGCTCAAAATGCGCATACAGTTCGAGTAAACTCCATGCGACCCAGAGAGGGGCCACGTGGCCTTCAAGACAGCTGTATCCAACGTCTGGACGTATTCAATGCACTGACGGCTGACAGATCTGACAGATGACAGCCCTGACATAAAGTTGTCATAATGACTGACACAAAAAGCACTATCTTCCTAGGAAATGAGGAAAATCTTCACAAATGTGGCGCTATCCACCAAACTTCGAGGCACGTCTATGCGGCCGGACTAGACAAGTCCATGCGGCTCGACCATGAAGGCCCCCATGCGGCTCGGCCATGAAGACTCTCATGCGGCTCGGCCATGAAGACTCTCATGCGGCTCGGCCATGAAGACCCCCATGCGGCTCGGTCATGAATACATTCATGCGGCTCGGTCATGACAACCTTCATGCGGTTCGAATATAGAGACTCTTCATGCGGCTCGGTCATGAACTCTTTCATGCGGCTCGGTCATGACAACCTTCATGCGGCCCAAATACGAACACTCTTCATGCGGCTCGGTCATGACAACCTTCATGCGGCCCAAATACGAACACTCTTCATGCGGCTCGGTCATGAACTCATTCATGCGGCTCGATCATGACAACCTTTATGCGGCCCAGATGTGAAGACTCTCCATGCGGCTCAGAGATAATGGCGGGACACGTATCATGAAGTCAACCGGATTTATTGCAATTAAAGATTGGACCAAATCCCAATAATCTGGGACACGTGGCGAGAGAATGAATTAAATTTATTCATTCAGATTCACAGACGTCAGCAAATCATCATGATGGAGATTTATTGCAATCAGCATTAATTATTGATGGGATTTGGCATAATCCACAATAATGGCCCAGATCCTTCACGCTCAAGACTAATGGCCCAGATTAATCAATTGTCATGCCGCCGCCACTTTGAGAATGGGCAATCATTACAAACCCTAATGATGCCCCCCACTCTTATAAATAGCAAGGTGCTATTCCCTTGCAAAAGGACGCTCCCCCGATAATCAGAGAGAGAATACACAGAGATTATTCCGGAGAGAGAGAAGCCAGAGGAGCAACCACAAAGAGAGCAAGAAGAGCATTTCTTCATCAACGCCAAGCATCTCTTCACCGGAGCCAAGGCTACGTCCGATCGTCCAAGGAGTAAGGCAGAGCTGTCGTTGCTTTCCCGAGCCTCTATTGTCACCCCCCAGAATCAAAAATAAACAATTGTACTTAGATTGCTGTACCTAGGTTTTCGTCCCTAGGCTTTCTTTGTACAAGCGAGTTTGTAACGTGAAGTAAAAGTCCAGTCCTCCGATAATTGTTTTGCTCTTTTATATTTCATGGCAAACACGATGGCGACTCTGCTGGGGACAAACTTCTCCACGGCTGAGGAGTTGGTAACGCAATCGGATGCAGCCAAACTTGGCTCCACTCAACAGATGTTGGTCGCCCGGTTCGATCAACAGGCGTTTGAAGAAATGCTCTCCGACAAGAGCGCTGGCCCGGTCCAGAAGCGAGCCCGCACAAAGAAGGCCCGCACGGAGTGGAGACCCAAATCATTTGCTCCTTCTCAAGCTCTTGCAGAGATGCCCTCTGTTGCTCAAGACGGCGGGAAAGATTCTCATGCGGCCCCACTACAGACCGTAGAGCACTCTGCTGTCCCCAAGTCCGACAGAAGAAAACACTATAATATTGGACTTGCAGGGGTAAAGAGAAGCTCTATGCGATCCGAACCGCATAAGAGTGCTGGCTGCATGGAGAAAGCTCATGCAGCTACATCTGCTGGCCGCATGGAAAAGACTCACCCGGCTACATCTGTCAGCCACATAGCTTATGCGGCTACAGCTGCCAATCCCGTGAACAAAGTTTATGCGGCTACTGAAGTCAACCGCTTACAGAAAACCCATGCGGCTAAAATTGCCAGCCGCATGCGGCCAGCCTGTACGGACGTGACTCCTGGTCGCACAAGAATAACTCATACAACAGCCGAAGACAGCCGCATGCGGCCATCCTGCACGGTCGTGACTCCTGGTCATACAAGAACAACTCATACAACAGCCGAAGACAGCCGCATGCAGACAGCCTGCACGGCTTCCAATCCCAGCCGTATAGCGTCCGTTCCACGCTTCTCTCGATCAGTCTTCGACCGTCTCTCATGCGGCCCTGATGGTTCTCTGGACGATGGGCCAGACTCTGTGGTATCCAACTTGGACTCTTCCTATTATGCACCCGCATGTGCTAAAAAGAAGAAGTCCAGGGCAGCGCGAGCTCATCAAGCCCAGTCAGCTGCCCCAACCTCTGACTATCGGGGCGTCCCACTGATTATCACGCGGGCCCCTAATGGAAAGTTGTATAAAACTACCCGCACCCAGCCCTCTGCGGCCAACGGACGGGATAGTTATCAAGCGTCTCCCAATAACGATCGAAGGCAAGTATACGTACTACCTTCGAATCAGGGAGCAGGCGGGAGGCATACACACTCGCGTGCTCAGGATTCCCGAGCCCGCAAAGCGAGTGACTTGCGTGATGTGATCCTCCACAAACGTAAGGAAAGGGACGAGAGCTCGGTGTGCAGAGAATCTGAACATAAACATCAATGCACCCAAGTTATCGTCAATTGTTGCTGCAACAAGGCGGCATTACAAGAAGATCGGCAGTCTGTCTTCCAGCGACTGCAGCTCCCAGGTTCTGAGGATGAGACACTTCTCGTCGCCTCCTGCAACTCCGCTCTGAGAATCCCTGGCAACGAAAGGGGAAAGAAGACAAGTACATCTAGTCCAAAGATCTCAAGCAAGAAACTCTCTTCTAAGCGGTTGTCTACCACCGCTTCAGGAGGAGTTTTCCAAGGCACCCGCTCAAAGATAAAATCTGCTGCGCTTGGAGATTCGTCAATGAACATTGAAGCCGAGGGTAGTACTTCCCCAGACATCCATGATAATCTAATGTTCCAAGAGGATAATTCAGGAGAAACGGTGCCCTCAACAAACACAGAAGGTTCCGATGTCCCCGAGGACGTCCACAATTCCCAAGACGAGGCAAACTCAGAAGCTGGGGGTACCATTCCTTCCGAATCTGAACCAGAGGAGAACATCCCCACATATCCTGACGACTTCTCAACACAGGGGTATGACTCCGAGAGTACATCCTCTACCGTTCCTTCCAGCTCTCCTCGTGTGAAGACAGTATTCATGGCGAATAACAATCAAGACGATTCCAGTGATCGCCAATGCATCGATGCTCTAGAGGCCATACTTCTCATCTTGGTCAAATCTGTAGACGAGATCAAAGCAGCTCTTCCGACTCTGCAAGGAGGGACGCCTGGCCAAACAAGCACGTGTCCCGCGATCAATGCAGACTCGAACTCAGCGGCACCAAACCCGGGCAACAATACTCCTGAAACAACGGCTCCCACCGCTGTAGATGAGGCCAGAGAAGTAAGACGAGAGGTTCAAGAGCTCTGGGCCATGTTCGACGCCTGAGAAACTTGCCATGATCTCAGAATACGGCAGCCATTCCCTGCTGCATGGAGAGATGCCCCTTTCCCACCAAGATATAAGCCGTTCAATATCAATCCCTATGATGGCAAGACTTCTGCAAGTCGGTACATCACTTACTTCGAGGTCACTACCGACCATCTGCCCCACGACGATGCCATCCTCTCACGATTATTCGTTGGGGCATTGGAAGGAGTCGCCTTCGACTGGTATCACAACCTGCCAGATAACTGTATCCATTCCTTCACGGGCTTCAAGCGCATGTTCTTGGAGAGATTCTATGAAGTAGGACAAGACGTCACCATGTCTACCCTCATGGACGTTGTCCAAGGGGAAAAGGAGCTGACAAAGAACTATATCGAGCGGTTTCGCCAAACCGCAATGAAGTTACCTTCTGGAAATCCAGATTCTTCCTTAATTGAAATTTGCCAAAAGAGACTGCTCCCGACAATTAGTCTCTGGATGGGCGAAAGTCAACTTAAGGACTGGAAGACTTTCATCATCAGTGCCACTAGCGCGGAAGACAAATTAAGGAAAGCTCGCCAATTGGGGCTGTACATCATGGAAAGAGATGACAAGGGTAGACGCTCTAGTCCTAACAACAACGACGGCAACTCCTCCAGCAATCGAGACAGCAAGGGAAAGCAGGCTATGGTGGCTGACACAGCCCCGAAGCCTGAACCAAAATCAGTAGAGAAGCAGTGGCCTCAGGTGACTTACTCCTTCGAGGACGGTCATGTCAAGCCCATCTTGGATATGCTCATAAAAGGGGGTCGGATTCAACTCCCTCCTCCAAGGCGTGAACCTTGTCCCGCAGAAATGGAGAGTCCCAAGTATTACCATTTCCATTGATACCTCCACCATGCCACACAGGACTGTTTTTAGCTGAAGCGATACATTCAACACATCATCGATTCTAATGCTCTAGCCATTGACTTTGAGGACGTGACGGTGGCAGCCAACATGGTGTCAGTACAATTCGGTAATTTTCTACCGAAGAAGACGTAAGATGGGGTGGTGCCCATCCCCAAAGCAAAGATGGAGGTCACTAATCTTCTACTTCCCCGAGACCAAGTAGCCAGTCTCGTACCACTTACCACATCACGGGGAGAGATCATGTGGGTCTATCCGAACTTGGTACCAGAAGTGACTCAATCTACGCCGCTCTCCACCATCAGAAAGAAGAATGGAAAAGACAGATCATGCCGCACAATTTCGGCAGATGTCGAAGAGGCTACTGCTGTAGTCACTCGATCCGGAGCACAAACACAGCCTCCGCCAGGCAACTCAGCAGATGATCATCAGTCTGCCACCGCTGATACTCCAGGACCTATCAAACCTTCGACGACCGACAAGCCTAGGCCAAAGAAAACTCGCTTCGATAAACTGCTCCGAAGGGAAGCGCCTCAGGGGCTGGAAAAGCCCTACAACTTTGACATCTTGGCGCAATTGGCTAACACACCGGCTAAGTTGTCACTATACGAACTCCTGAGACTCTCCAAGGACGTTCACATTGCACTGAGCGAAGCACTTCAAAATGTCGATGTCTATCTGGCTCAATCCAACCTCACCGGGGAGGACTCACCTCTGGATTTCCAAGATAGTGCCTGTACTGGCGCAATGCCAAACATCGTCTTCACTCCGCAAGACATGCTTATCAAGGCCAACCTACATGATCGCCCTCTGTATTATACTGGATACATTGGCGATATCAAGGTAGACCGGATGCATATTGATCCCGGTTCTTCCATAAGCATCATTCCGAGGAGCCTGCTACACCATCTGCGCATCCCAATGCACCGCCTGACACCAACCAGCACTGCTATCAGCGGCTTCAATTCGAGCAGGAGCTACCCTATTGGGAAGATTTGTTTGAAGTGCCAGATCGGCGATCTCCAGTCGGAGATAACTTGCTATGTAATAGATGCAGATACATCCTACAACATCCTCCTGGAGCGTCCTTGGATACACGACTACATGATAGTGCCTTCTACACTGCACCAGTATTTCAAGTATGTCGACAAGCACAGCTTTGTGAAAACAGAGTTTGCTGATATCGATCCCTTTAAAGGAGTCGAATCTTATTACTCCGACTCATGCTTGTACGATAAGTCGAAAAGGTACATTGTCGAAGAAGATATTCAGACTCCAGATGAGGCGACAACAGGATCAGAAGAACCTCTGAAGATCCACCTCCAAGCTCGAAAACTGGGCAAGACTGCACCGCTCACAGCCACTCTGCGTAAGGACGCAATCAGTTTCTCAGCGAAAGAAGGGCAGATGGTAATCCGGCTACCAAGGTCAGGCCAAGCGCCAAGACCTACAACAGAGCCACTGACAATCAGGCTGCCAAGAACCAGACATCAACAATCAGAGGTGCTCCATCCCTCTGATAAGCCAATGACAATTCATCTCCCTAAGGTAAATCGGCAATCGAGCACCCAGCCGGGGGTAGCAAGTGCTCTGATAACTCTCCGTCTCGCACCAAGCATTCAGTCGGGGGTAGCAAGTGCTCCGACAACTCCCCGTCTTGCACCAAGCGTTCAGCCGGGGGTAGCAAGTGCTCCCACAACTCCTCGCAGTCAGCCGGGGGTAGCAAGTGCCCCCACGACCCCTCGATCGATTCTATCGGTGGAACCCTTGATGATCAAGCTACCCAGGTCGTCGTCCCAGTCTTCGTTGGCACTGGGGATGGCGGAAGAAGAACCCGAGTTGGCCAAGTATGTGGCTACTTATACTGATGTTCCATCCACAGATGGTGTAATTCCTCCAGAGAAGATACCCTACTTTATCAATAAAGGGATACCTTTGAATTACCTCGAGCTTAATAAGCTCTGTACATTGTATGCTAAAGAACACGGTATAGGCACTCATCTACACACACAAGTGACGAATGTCTATAATGTAAACCAACTCACTCCGATGGAAGACGCATGCTTCATAGTCGAGGGAGGCGATCACCCAATCATCTTCGGCCGAAGGAATCAGCCACTACCCATCAACACAGATGAGGATGATCTCGAGCCTAACACAGGAAGACTACCCCTTTATAGTCCCCAAGAAGAACGGGAAGATCCGAATCTGCACCGACTTCCGGAATCTAAATGAAGCATGCCCTAAGGATGAGTTCCCTCTCCCTATCACAGATATCATGATCGACAACACCTGCAGCTTCGAACGTATGTCCTTCATGGATGGCTTCTCGGGGTACAACCAGATCAAGATGTTCCCTGAAGACGAAAAGCACACATCATTTCGAACACCGATTGGCACATATTGCTATACCGTTATACCCTTCGGTTTAAGGAATGCCGGCGCCACCTATCAAAGAGCTATGAGCGTCATCTTTAGGGACCACTTGTGCAAGACAGTGGAGTGTTACGTCGACGACATCGCCGTTAAGAGCCATTTCAAGGAAGATCATCTACAAGACCTCAGGACAGTGTTCGACCTGATGAGAGCACACAATCTGAAGATGAATCCTACGAAATCTTTCTTGGGTGTCTCCAGCAGGAAGTTCCTAGGTTTCGTCATCACCTCCCAAGGGATCCACATAGACCCTGAGAAAATAAAGACAATCATGGAGATGGGTCCTCCGAGGAATCTCCGTGAACTCCGAGGCCTCCAAGACATGCTAGCTTACATCAGGAGATTCATCTCTAACCTCTCCGGACGATGTCAACCATTCACTCATCTAATGAAGAAGGGAGTCTCCTTCGTATGGGATGAGGAATGTCAGCGTGCCTTCGACAGCATCAAAGAATATTTGTCGAATCCTCCAGTTCTGGTAGCTCCTGTGGCCGGGAAACCTTTCCTGCTCTACGTGCGAGCTATGGAACACTCTCTTGGTGCTCTGCTAGCACAGAACAATGACGCAGGCCACGAGCAAGCTATATACTACCTCAGTCGAAAGATGATTGGGCCAGAATACCGATATACGGCCGTAGAGAAGGAGTGCCTTGCTCTCGTGTTCGCCATCCAAAAGATGCGACACTACGTCACAGGACAAACCATCCACGTGATATCGCGGATCAACCCCCTCAGGGCCCTTATGACCAAACCTGGGGCACTCAGCTCTCGCCTTGCTACCTGGGCGATATTACTATCACCATACCACATGATCTTCGTCCCGTAAAAGGCTGTTAAAGGCCAGGCTCTGGCAGACTTTCTAGCAGCCCATCCTGGCTCGGAGATGACTAGAGTATATGAAGAAATACCGGACGAGGTCACCAGTTCAAATGCAGTTTCCCGTGAGGCCATTTGGCGGATGTTCTTCGACGGCGCCTCGAGAACCGGACCCAAAGGCAACATCGTCGCTGGAGTTGGAGTGGTGCTAATTTCTCCCTCCGGCTTGGTGATCAATCGGGCCTACTCACTCACAGAGCCCTGTTCGAATAATATGGCCGAGTACAACGCTTTGGTCATTGGCCTTCGACTTGCAAAAGAGCTGGGGGTAGAGTATCTCGAAGCATACGACGATTCGCAATTAATCGTCAACCAGATTCGGGGGTCGTACGAGGTCCGCCATGAAGACATGATCCCGTATCACCAAATAGCAATCGACATCATCTCGTCCTTGGGAGGATTCTTCATAGAGCATGTTCCCAGACTCCAGAACGTTGAGGCTGATGCCCTAGCTGGCTTGGCTGCTTCCCTAGATGTGCCAAATCACGCTCATCATCAGGTGGACATAATAGACCGTGAATTGGTCTGTCCTAAGAATAACATTCGTTGCATTAAAAGTTACTCTGCCCTTTCAGTCGACAAAGCACCAGACTGGAGACAGCCATTCATCGACTTTGTAGTCTACGATAATCTGCCAGAGAATCCGAAGGAAGCTACTTCCATCAGAAGACGGTCTCTCAGATTCTTCTACGATACAGAGACAAAGATGCTGTATCGGCGATCATATGATGGGTTACTGCTTCGTTGTCTGTCAAATACAGAAGCTAAGGAAGCCGTACGAGAAGCCCATGATGGTGCCTGCGGGGCCCATCAGCCTGGCCCGAAACTGCAAGACCGCCTTCGCCGAATGGGCTATTACTGGCCCACGATGGTTGCAGACGCAATAGACTATGCACGAAAGTGCAAAGCCTGTCAAGTCTACGCCGACTTCATCCACCAGCCTTCTGAGTTCCTACATCCGACTGTGGCCTCCTGGCCATTCGAAGCATAGGGTATGGATATTATTGGTCCAATCACCCCACCTTCGTCTAAAGGGCACCGATTCATACTCACAATCACTGATTACTTCTCCAAATGGGCGGAAGCCATCCCGCTGGCAGAGGTGAAGACTTCGAACGTGATCAGCTTCCTCAAGCATCATGTCATCTACCGCTTTGGACTGCCCCGAAGGATCATTCACGACAACGGGCCGCAGTTCGCAAGCCACGCATTCTATCGGTTCTGTGACAAACACCGAATTCATAACATTGCCTCGACACCCTACAATCCAGCAGCGAACGGATTAGCAGAAGCATTCAATAAAACAATCATCAAACTTCTCAAGAAGTTTGTATCATCCAACAAACACGACTGAAACGAGAAGCTCGGTGAATGCTTATGGGCGTATCGCACCACAGTCCGAACAGCCACCGGAAATATGCCATTTTCCCTGGTGTACGGGAGTGAGGCAGTCCTCCCGCTAGAGACTCAGATCCCTTCACTCCGCGTCGCCCTCACACATCAGTTGACGATGGACAAAAACCATCATCGTCGACTACAAGAGTTGGAGGCCCTAGACGAGAAGCGCCTGCTAGCTCAGCAGCGAATTGAGCTATACCAGGCCCAAATCTCCGGAGCTCTCAACAAGAAGGTCAAAATCAGAACCTTCCAAGTAGGAGATCTCGTTCTGGCGGTTCGAGGGCCGATGGTTATGACGCCCAAAACCGTCGACAAATTCCAGCAAAAATGGGAAAGACCCTTCATCGTCGAGGCTGTATTCTCCAACAGCACATACCGTCTTGCAAAGCAAAATAGAGACTTGCTCATGTTGCCCATCAACGGCAAGTTCCTGAAGAAGTATTATGTCTGAAACGACATCCTCAAAACATCTCAGAATGACAAGTTAGGTACCTTCCCGTACCACTGAACTTACATTCTGACTCCATACATCGCCAATTGTCGAGTTATGTATCCTCTGATACCACTGAACTCATGCCTACTCTAGAATATCTCCGATTGTAGAGTCATGTACCTTTTAATACCACTGAACTCACAGTCCATCTCCAAATATCTCCAATCATCGAGTCATGTGTCCGCTGGTACCGCTGAACTCATACTCACATTTTCCAGATCACCGAGTCATGTACCCGCTGGTACCGCTGAACTCATACTTCCATTTTCCCAAATCATCGAGTCATGTGCCTGCTGGTACCGCTGAACTCGTAACCACATCATCGAGTCATGTACCCACTGGTACCGCTGAACCCGTATCCACAAAATTTTAGATTGCCGAGTTATGTACCCGCTGGTACCGCTGAACTCACCTGATCTACTACCCGCATTCTCAATGCACAAAAAGGGTAACAGATCCACAAATCTCCTAAAAACAACCATGTCAATGTTACCTCTGAGTTGTTCCACTTCCACCAAAAACAAACCGCCCCCTCGCATAGAACTTCCACATCCTTCTACCTCTGAGTTGTTCTATGTATCCTTCATTGAGCCCACTCCTGCCATGTTCCCGTGACCTCTGAGTGGGAAGGCTCCGTCGAAGAAACCACTCATGCTTGCCATGTCCTTACACCTCTGAGTAAGTATGATGGTTACCCCTCGACCTATTATCCGTACCCATGACCGGAGTATGCCAAGAATAGTAGGTCCACAAATATCCTTCGTTAAATCCACTCCTGCCATATCCTCATTACCTCTGAATAGGAAGATTCTACGGTAAAGAAACCCCCATACTTGCCATGCCCTCATCACCTCTGAGTAAGTATGATGGTTCATCCCTCGACTTATTATCCGTATCCATGACCGGGGTATGCCAAGGATAATAGGCCCACAAATGTCTTCCGATGACCACAAATGTCCTCAGTCGACCACAAATACTGTACTGGGTCTCCAGTACATGCCACTCTCTCCCTTACCATGCTTGGGAGCCCAGTTGCTCCCTGGCATTCTCTCAATACCAAGAACTTCTATGGCTGCCTTATCGCCAAGTCGTTTTAAGTATTCCTCTCAAAACTTGTTACTCGTACCTAAAACCAAGGTATGCCCAGGGTAACAGGTCCATAAATAATCCTCCAGCAGGTCAAACTCCATAAACACCACAGGTACAAGAAATGGGAGATGAGTTGAAACATGCTCATTTATTCAAAATTCAGAGATACTACATCATTTGGGGCCACATCCCTACTACAAAATGGAAATAAAAGAAAATGAACAAAAGGAGACAGAAATCCGATCACTGCTCCGGAGCACATAACGCCGTAAGACGGTCCTTCAGCAAGGCAACCGACCGCTCAAACCTCTGCTTGGCTCGACGTTCCGCCTCTTGGGTCAGCACCGCCGTGTCCTCCAGATGAGCATGAGCTTTCCAGTTGTCCTCAAATTTCTTGAAAGCCCGCTCCAGGTTAGCAGAAGATCGAGAGACCTTCTCAGCATCCTGAACGATTGATTCCTGTTCCGTACGAGCAGCCTCCAGCTCTGACTCTAGGAAGGCCAACTCCCTCTGAAGTGCGAGAATTCACCCCTTCGTGTCAGCTATTCCACGGGAAGCAGTCTCTTCTCGAGTACTACAAGCTTGACTTCGACGACCCAGCCTATCATACAAGGCAGAAAGCTTGTCAAGGTCCCCCTTCACAACTGGCCCGGCAGTGTCCCGAGCAAACTTTATCTTCTCCCGAGCGGCAACAAGGAAGCCCCGCTCCTGTTCAATCACAGCAGGCAAATCAGCCTACCGTAACGCCAGCAACTGGGTTACAAGCTGATCAGCCTCTGCCAACTTGGGCTCTAGGAGTGCAGCCAGCCCCACCCCGCCATGAAGAGCCTTTAAAGTTTCAATCTAACCACAAGCGCATCGCAGGGCCAGAGAAAAAGCGACCCCCCGTTCTACGACAGCATCTATGCCCCTCTTTAAGTGACGATAGAAGCTGTCAACCACATCCTGCGATGCCTCGTCCAGAGTTTCCGTAGAAGATGGCGTCAACGGGAGTGTAGCTGGCAACGCCGAAGAAGATGCAACAGCATTTGCCACCCCTGCCACAAGGGAAGCAACCTCTGTGCGGAAGGTCGCTTGAACAGCGGCCAACTCCTCTTCAGCGGCCCGTAGAACCTGAATGCTCGGCAAGGCCGAGAGGTCAATCCCCGAAGTCGTATAAACATCAGAGGATGAGGTGGAGACCATCGCTCCCGGACCGAGCTCCGCTTCCATCTGTCCGAAGCTGACAGAAGGCCCTCCGGCATGAATCGATAAAGGAGTGGGAACGCTCCTCTCCACCAGATCCCCACGGGCTGGGCCTTCCCCGAAGACATCCGCCATGGGAAGTGAAGGGTCTGGACCTGTATGGCCAAGATAACCATGAATCGACTTGACCCGAAGGATATGTTGATAGAGCAAATAAGCCCCCTCACTAGTCAAGATTTGGCTTATCTTACCACCGGAGGATTGTGGAGGCTGAGGATCGCTCACAACCGCCGCGGCCTTTTCACCAGCGGCCCTCAAATCAGATATGATAGGATCCTCCGCCCCAGCACCCCCGGGAGGGGATGCGACAGGATCAGTGTCGCCTTGCTGAAATTCAATAGCCTCGAAAACAGGCCCAAGGGAACCCTCGTCACCCTGGGCCGAGACCTCAGCTACTGGAGAGCCCCCAGCCGCCACCGAGAGGACCCCCGCAGAAAGGATCGCGGCACACACGCCACTAATCAAAGTGGCAAGGGCCGGATCAACTTCAGGAGCAATAGACGGTTTATGAGAGCCCGATTCGTCAGGCACCTGCAAATAAAAATAATTAAGCTATACCCCTGGAGAAATAAAATACACAACAAGGAAATGGCTACAATTCAATCTTACCTCCGGAATGGCGTCAACATTCTCGCCCTTCTCCGTGATAAACAGCCTACGAGGCCTGGCTGCAGCTCTCTTTACAGAAAAGGTCATGCTGCCGTTGGTAGACTCACGTCGGCCTCGCTTACGCGAGGGACCAGGCACGGCAGGTGGCTGCTCTTCTCCCGCCGCCTCTGGTTCAATTGGCGGCTGACACGCCACCTCGTCTGATACAGCAGGCGATTGACCCCTCGTCATCTCATCTGCCATAATAGGCGGCTGATCTGCCACAGCTCCACCTCCAGAAGAAAGAGAGTCCTCGTCATCCCGCTCATCGTCTTCCTCGACCGTGTCAGAGGACCTATTCGCCCCTTTCCTCTTCGCCTTCGACACCGTGGCCCTCTCCGCCAAACGAGTACCCACGATGAAGCTAGTCCTCAGGTCAAAATCAACGGGAAGCTGGTTCGCCGTGACATGGTATAAAGCGGCCATATACAAGATTTCTCCTGTCACGTTTGCCGCAGGAACTGAGAAACTAGTTCGGGTATGATAAGTGTCATAGTAGCTCCACGCCCTAATACCATCAAGGATGCTACCCTCGAAGCCCAGGTAGGAACTAGGACGTCCAAGGAACAGCTGACTATAGCCGAATTGGCGGGAAAACCTGCTGGGCAAGTAGGGCTCCAGGTACACATGGTTGCGGTAGCGGTAAACTAAGTGCGCTGGGCGAATATTACGCAACCAGGAACGCATCTCCTCAGGCAAGAAGTGAGGAGGTCCAGTGCCATCAATGTGGACCCTCCTCACTTCCTCATCAGTAAAACGGGGAACGGACACAAAGAAATTATATCCATCCACTCGTGCCAGCATCTTCCGACACGCCGGCATGGTACTATATTCCCAAGGCTGATTGCGACACCTGAAAAGAAAAGCGTCATCTTCTGTAACACCACTTCCCATCCCAGGCCTCATCAAAGACCGATAATGCAATAGCGGCCACCCCATCAGGTAATGATAAGGTAGCTCTATACGTTCAAAGTCCCTCGCGACGTCACGAGCGATGACCTTAGACGAGAAGGCACGGAGACCATGGTGTATGCTGCACACCATGGCAGGAAGAAGAGCCAACCTGACCCCAAAGGCCAGCTTCACGGCTGGAAAAATAAAGTGACGGCTGATCCTCTCAATGGAACCTGCCCCTCCTGAGACCACACAGTTGCGCAGCCACACCATTAAGAATCCTGCCAAGAGTGCCTTCTCTGACAGCCGCCGAGTACCATAATAAAGTAGCTGAAGGAGTCAATCTGGCTCCCAAACTTGTCTCCCTGGGACTTCGACCTCTTGGCAGTCGACACCAAGCCTTCTACCTCCTAGGAGTTTGACGATCTCGGGAAGTAACTCGGCCGGCAGTACTGAATTTAAAAAGATATGAGACCCAAGAGGTGGTATGGGGAGCGGCCCCTTCCGAGCTACCATCTTTCTTGATAGCCGTTTGGTGACAGGTACTGTGGTGACATAACAGTTCTCGGTACACAACGACGAAACCTGGGAATTGCCGATCTAGATCCTCGAACTCCTCGTTCGTTGGAGTGTACACTTCAAAGGGTTCGTCTCCCCAGGGCAGCTTGGAAATATCGTACATCTTATAGAGAGCGAGCCCCAACTCCCCTACAGGTGTAAAGAACGTTCCTGTCCGATGGTTGTACATCTCCAGGAGGGCCATGAACAATGGTTTATTAATGGGCAGCCCATGGCTGGTACCCCGGATAGCATCATAAAGATTGACTTCTCACAAAAATGTCTCATATGTCCGCAGAATCTACGAGGTCAGGTTAGCCTACGTGGGAATGGGGTTTATCCAGCTCGGCAGTGCCAATCTGCCAATAGGATAGGACCCTTTTTGAGCAAGCTGGTTCAGGAAGGTATCAGCCTGAGAAAATGAGAAGTTAGGACTGAGTTTGTTGATAAAGGTACCCGGAGCTAACCCTATCACAGATCGACTAACTGGATCCTTGATCGCACGCACTGACCCAGTAGTTTTATTGTAACGGATGTTACCCACGAACACCCCCGATCTGGTTGAAGTGAGGGGGTCTGTTATCTGCCTGTCCAATAAGATCACGTTGAACCACGCAAGAGGGAAATGATGCTCCATAAGGGGTATATGAATCGGCATCCCGTCCAGATCAAAATCCCAACTCTCGAAAATATCCAGCACTCGGGAGTTTTTTATGGTCAGGGCATCCCCAAAGAGAAAGACCGGCCTCAGATACTTTCCATCTAGCTTCCCGGAGAACATCATGTCACTAAGGAAGTGGAAAGATTGAGCCCTGATAACATTCAATCGCTCCAAAGGCTCATTGACGAGAAGCTGCCCCGACACTTGACGAACTAAATCGTCCCGTCGCACATCCAGGACAAGTTGATTCGAGCCCACTAGAAGTTCCCCTGCAGCATTTACTGGAAGATTCACTGAAGAAAAGACAAAGAAACAAAGTTAAGAGATAGTCAAAACTTGGAGATCATTTAAAGCCTATGCGGCTAGGTTCATCATAGCTTCATGCGGCTCAAAACCAGATGAGTCCATGCGGTTCAGTTCATCATAGCCTCATGCGGCTCAGATTCAGATGAGTCCATACAAATCAAAGTTCAGATGAGCTTATGAGCTTCTGCGGTTTGGGTTCAGAGGAGCTTATGCGGTTCAAGGTTCACATGGACTCACAGACGAACTTATGTGCTGATGCGACTCAGATTCAGATTCAGGTGAGCCTATGCAGTTCAAAGTTCACGCAGACTCATGCGGCCCTGAACAGTCAGACTTATGCGGTTCAAATTCGGGTAAGCTTATGCGGTTCAACTTCATATGAGCTTATGCGGCTACAAACAGGTGAGCTTATGCGGTTCAAAGCAAGCTACGCTTATGCGGCCCGAATCGAAAAAGCACATGCGGTCCAGAATCGAGTATGACAAGCTCATGCGGCCCCGTGGGGCGAAGTGCTCATGCGGTCACACTGACAAGTTTCGTACATGCGGCTTGTGCATAAAGTATGTAACAGAGCCATGGCAGTTAGGGTTCTCAGGCGGCGCCCTTATCAGCGATGGGCGGGTGAACATCGGGGTGAACAGATGGCACAGCGACCGGCGGAGGTACGGCCGTGTTCGTCGTCGCAGTCGCCGCAGAAGCGACCGCCTTGCCCTTCGCTGCCTTCGACGCAACAATTTTCTTGGGAGCCATGGATGCTTAGAGAAGAAAGGAAGTTAGAACAGCAAAGGGTCGAAGATGAGGGAGAATAAAGAAGTCTCTCCAAAGCAAAAATATTCCTATTTATAGGCAGAGAGAAGAAACGCTTCGATTTACGTGCAACATAATGACCGACTCTTCGGTCATCGAGGCAAAACGGCTGAATAAGAGCCTGACTCTTGGGATCCTGGCCCAAAAAGCGGCTCTTAAATCTGACAGTAAATCAAGAGCATTAAATGCAGAAGATTGCCAAAAGATTTGCACACGTGGCAGGAAGACGTGGCAAGAAGCTCATACGGCCAAACAGTCCATACGGCTCAGATAGTTATGCGGCTGAGGCAGCCATGCGGCTAGACAAGTCCATGCGGCTGAGACAGGATACATCCATGCGGCTAAGAGAAGTCTTGCACAGTCATGCTTCTTATTCAAAGTATTTTAATTTGGCAAATTGAAAACTTTGAAGGGGGTCTTGTAGAAGCATGAAAAAGAAGAGAAGAATGATCCATGCGGCCAAGGAGCCTCATGCGGCTCGGAAGGCCCATGCGGCTCAGGAGTCCCATACGGCTCAAAACGCGTATACAGTTCGATTAAACTCCATACGGCCCAGAGAGGGGCCACGTGGCCTTCAAGACAGCTGTACCCAACGTCTGGACGTATTCAATGCTCTGACGGCTGACAGATCTGACAGATGACAGCCCTGACATAAAGTTGTCATAATGACTGACACAAAAAGCACTATCTTCCTAGGAAATGAGGAAAATCTTCACAAATATGGAGTTGTCCACCAAACTTCGAGGCACGTCTATGCGGCCGGACTAGACAAGTCCATACGGCTCGACCATGAAGGCCCCCATACGGCTCGGCCATGAAGACTCTCATGCGGCTCGGCCATGAAGACTCTTATGCGGCTCGGCCATAAAGACCCTCATGCGGCTCGGTCATGAATACATTCATGCGGCTCGGTCATGACAACCTTCATGCGGTTCGAATATAGAGACTCTTCATGCGGCTCGGTCATGAACTCTTTCATGCGGCTCGGTCATGACAACCTTCATGCGGCCCAAATACGAACACTCTTCATGCGGCTCGGTCATGAACTCTTTCATGCGGCTCGGTCATGACAACCTTCATGCGGCCCAAATACGAACACTCTTCATGCGGCTCGGTCATGAACTCATTCATGCGGCTCGAACATGACAACCTTTATGCGGCCCAGATATAAAGACTCTCCATGCGGCTTAGAGATAATGGCAGGATACGTGTCATGAAGTCAACCAGATTCATTGCAATTAAAGATTGGACCAAATCCCAATAATCTGGGACACGTGGCGAGAGAATGAATTAAATTTATTCATTCAGATTCGCAGACGTCAGCAAATCATAATGATGGAGATTTATTGCAATCAGCATTAATTATTGATAGGATTTGGCATAATCTACAATAATGGCCCAGATCCTTCACGCTCAAGACTAATGGCCCAGATTAATCAATCGCCATGCCGCCGCCACTTTGAGAATGGGCAATCATTACAAACCCTAATGATGTCCCCCACTCTTATAAATAGCAAGGTGCCATTCCCTTGTAAAAGGATGCTCTTCCGATAATCAGAGAGAGAATACACAGAGATTATTCCAGAGAGAGAAAAGCCAGAGGAGCAACCATAAAGAGAGCAAGAAGAGCATTTCTTTATCAACACCAAGCATCTCTTCACCGGAGCCAAGGCTACGTCCGATCGTCCAAGGAGTAAGGCAGAGCTGCCGTCGCTTTCCCGAGCCTCTATCGTCACCCTCCAGAATAAAAAATAAACAATTGTACTTAGATTGTTGTACCTAGATTTTCGTCCCTAGGCTTTCTTTGTACAAGCGAGTTTGTAACGTGAAGTAAAAGTCCAGTCCTCCGATAATTGTTCTGCTCTTTTATATCTCATGGCAAACATGCATCTTTTGTATTATGTGTTTGCCCCACTGGGGGACTATTTGTGGACCTATTACTCTTGGCATACCTTCGTTTTAGGTACGGATAATAAGTTTGATTAGGGATACCTAGAATAATTCTACGGTAAGGTGGCCATGGAAGTTCTTGGTATCGAGCGAAAGAATGCCATGGGGCAGCTGGGCCCCAGAGGCATGATGAGAAAGGAGCTGCATGTACTAGAGAACTTAGTACAAGATTTGTGGTCAACAGAGGACATTTGTGGGCCTATTATCCTTGGCGTACCCTGGGTTTTTTTCTTTTTCGGGTACGGATAATAAGTCGAAGGAAAACTGATATACTTACTCAGAGGTAATGAGGATGTGGCAAGTATGGGGGTTTTACCGCGGGGTGTTCCTGCTCAGAGGTAATGAGGACGTGGCAGGAGTGGACTTAGCGGAGGATACATAGAACAACTTAGAGGTAATATGGACGTGGAAGTTCTATACAGGGGGTGATTTGTTTTTTCTGGCGGAAAAGAAACAACTCAGAGGTGACATCAACGTGGTTGTTTCAGGAAATTTGTGGACCTGTTACCCTTTTTTATGCATGGAAAGTGCGGGTAGCAGATCATAAAAGAAATACTCTTTTAGGGAGGAAGTTCAGAGGTATGATCGTACGTGACTTACTACCCAAAAGATGCGATATAGATTCATCTGGAGTGACCAGAGTGTAAGTTCAGCGGTACCTACGGGCACATAACTTAACAATCTGGGAGATTTGGAGTCAGAGTGTAAGTTCAGCGGTACCAGAGGGTACATAACTTAACAATCTAGGAGATTTGTAGGATGTCGTTTTAGATATAATACTTCTTCAGGAACTTGCCGTTAATGGGCAATATGAGCAAGTCTCCGTTTTGTTTTACGAGGCGATAAGCACCATTGGAGAATACAGCCTCGATGATAAATGGGCCTTCCCACTTTGGCTGAAATTTGTCGATAGTTTTTTGAGTCATAACCATCGGCCTCCGAACTGCCAGAACGAGATCGTCCACTTAGAATGTTCTGAGTTTAACTTTCTTGTTGAAGGCTTCCGAGATACGTGCTTGATACAGCTCGATTCGTTGTTGAGCTAACAGGCGCTTCTCATCTAAGGCCTCAAACTCTTGTAGCCGGCGACGGTAATTATCATCCGTCGTCAATCGATAGGTGAGGGCGACACGGAGCGAGGGGATTTGAGTCTCCAGTGGGAGAACTGACTCACATCCATACACCAGAGAGAATGGTGTGTTCCCGGTGGCCGTCCGGACTGTAGTGCGGTACGCCCATAAGCATTCACCAAGCTTTTTGTTCCAGTCGCATTTGTTGGAAGACACGAACTTCTTGAGCAGCTTGATCATAGTTTTGTTGAACGCTTCTGCCAACCCATTCACCGTCGGATTATACGGTATTGAGGCAACATTCTGGATCCGATGTTTATCGCAAAACCGATAGAAGGCGTGGCTTGCGAACTACGGACCGTTGTCGTGGATGATCCTTCGGGACAGTCCAAAGCGATAGATGACGTGATGCTTGAGGAAGCTGATCACGTTTGAAGTCTTCACTTCTGCCAGTGGAATAGCCTTCGCCCATTTGGAGAAGTAATATGTGATTGCGAGTATAAAGCAATATCCTCGGGACGTGGGTGGAGTGATCGGACCAATGATGTCCATTCCCTATGCTTCGAATGGCCAGGATGCCACCGTCGGATGTAGAAACTCGGATGGCTGGTGGATGAAATCTGCATGGACTTGACAGGCTTTGCACTTTCTTGCATAGTCTATCGTATCTGCAACCATCGTGGGCCAGTAATAGCCAATTCGGCAAAAGTGGTCTTGCAATTTTGGGCTAGGCTGATGGGCCCCACAGACGCCGTCGTGAGCTTCGCGTACAGCTTCTTTGGCTTATGTATTTGACAGACACCGAAGCAGTAATCCATCGTATGATCGTCGATACAGTATTTTCGTCTCTGTATCATAAAGGAATCTGAGGGAACGCCTTCTGATGGAAGTGGCTTCTTTTAGGTTCTCCGGCAAGATGCCGTAGACTAGAAAGTCAATGAATGACTGTCTCCAGTCTGGTGCTTTGTCGACTGTCAGAACGGAGTAACTCTCAACATATTGAACATTGTTCTTGGGACAGACCAATTTACGGCATATTACGTCAACCAAGTGGTAAGCATGATTCGGAACCGCTAAAGAAGCGGCAAGGCTTGCTAGGGCATCGGAATCAATGTTCTGGAGCCTGGGAACATGTTCTATGATGAACCCTTCCAAGGACGAGATGATGTCAATCGCTATTTGGTGATAGGGGATCATGTCTTTATGACAAACTTCGTATAAACCCCGGATCTGGTTAACGATTAGCTGTGAATCGCCATATGCTTCGAGGTGCTCTACCCTAGTTCTTTTGCAAGTCGGAGGCCAGTGACCAAAGTATTGTACTCGGCCACATTATTTGAACAGGGCTCCATGAGGGAGTAAGCCCGATTGATCACCAGTCCGGAGGAAGAAATCAGCACCACTTCGACTCCAGCGACGATGTTGCCCTTGGGCCCAATTTTGGAAGCGCAGTTGAAGAACATTCGCCATACGGCATCATGAGAGGCCACATTTGAATTGGCAACCTCATCTGGAATCTCTTCGTCTATTCTGGTTGACTTCGAACCTGGATGAGCTGCTAAAAAGTCTGCCAGAGCTTGACCTATAAAAGCCTTCTGCGGGACGAAAATCATGTGGTAGGGAGACAATAATATCGCCTAGGTAGCGAGGTGAGAGCTGAGTGCACCTGGCATGGTCATGAGGACCCTGAGGGGGTTAACTTTTGATACGACATAGATGGTTTGTCCCGTGACCTAGTGTCGCGTCTTCTGAATGGCGAACACCAGAGCAAGGCACTCCTTCTCCACGACAGTGTATCGATGCTCAGACCCCATCATCATTCGACTGAGGTAATATATAGCTTGCTCATGGCCTACATCATTGTTTTATGCTAGTAAAGCACCGAGAGAATGCTCCATTGCTCGCACATAGAGCAGGAATGGTTTTCCAGCAACCGGGGCCACAGGACTGGAGGGTTCGACAAATATTCTTTGATGCCGTCGAAGGCGTGCTGGCATTCTTCATCACATACGAATGAAATGCCCTTCTTCATGAGGTGGGTGAATGGTTGACATCGTCCGGAGAGGTTAGAGATAAACCTTCTGATGTAAGCTAGCCTCCCTTGAAGGCCTCGGAGTTCACAGAGATTTTTCGGAGGACCCATCTCCATGATTGCCTTCGTCTTCTCAGGGTCTATGTGGATTCCTTGGGCAGTAATGATAAAACCTAGGAATTTTCTACTAGATACGCCCAAGAAGGATTTCGTAGGATTTATCTTCAAGTTGTGCACTCGCATCAGGTCGAATACCGTCCTCAGATCCTGCAGATGGTCTCCCTTAAAACGGTTTTTGACAGCGATGTCATCAACATAACACTCCACGATCTTACATAGGTGATCTCTGAAGATAACACTCATGGCTCTTTGATATATGGCGCCGGTATTCTTTAAACCGAAGGGCATGACGGTGTAACAGTATACGCCAATCGGTGTTCGGAATGATGTATGCTTCTCATCGTCAGGAAATATCTTGATTTGGTTGTATCTTGAGAAGCTATCCATGAATGACTTGCGCTCAAAGCCACATGTGTTATCGATCATGATGTCTGTGATGGGAAGAGGGAACTCATCTTTGGGACATGCTTCGTTTAGATTTTGGAAGTCGATGCAAATTTAAATCTTCCCATTCTTCTTGAAGACTGGTACTATGTTGGCGACCCAGTCTGAATGTTGCTCCTTCCGGATGAAGCTGCTGGCTATCAGTTTGTTGACCTCAGCTTCGGTAGAATTCATGATGTTCGGGCGTAAACGTCTTTGTTGTTGCTTGACCCGCTTTGCGTCTGGACGAATGTTGAGCTTGTGGAGTGCAACCTCGGGGTTTAGCCCTGCATGTCTTCATAACTCCAGGCGAACATGTCAATATATTCTTTGACGAGTTGCAGTAGCAATTCCCGCTCTTCGTCTGTCAGACTTTTGCTAACGAAGATTGGTTTTGGGGAAGACTCATTGCCGAGGTCAACTTGCATGACCTCATCTTCAGTAGGGGGCTCTCTTTGTTCGAACCGCTTTTCCTATTGTGCATCTAGCTGTTGGGCCCATGACTCTAACTCAAAAAGTTCAGGAATGTCTTCATCTTCTTCGTAGGCGTCAGCGAATTCCATATTGGCAGACAAGACTTGCCTGAATACGTCCCTGATGCTGACATCCGAATCAGAAGTTGGTAATCCGGTTGAGTGTGAATGCCAGTCGCATTCCTCATCTGAGCTTTCAGGGGTCATTGCAGGTGTAACATAACCTAGCCCACATCTGGTCTTGTTGTAGTAATCCCGTAGTTTTCCAGCTGGGACTGGTAACTGTAAGGGTAACCGCCGACCAGTGCCGTAATTTAAGCCTGGCGTAGTATCCAGATCATACCCCTATTTTTGTATGAGATACTTGGATTGGGAGCTATACAGATAAAGGGGTAGTCTCCCGGCGTCGGGTTCGAGATCGGCTTCTTCTATCCTGAAGGGTTGTGGATCATTCTTCATGTCGAAGATGATTGGATGGTCCTCTCCCTTGACTATGAAACAGGTGTCTTCCCCAGGGGTAAGTTGGTTCGTGGTGTAAACATTTGTCACCTGTGTATGTAGGTGGGTACCTCTACCATGTTCCATGGCATACATTGTACAAAGCTTATTAAGCTCGAGGTAGTTCAAAGATAGCCCTCTATTGATGAAGTAAGGTATCTTTTCCAGTGGAATTACATCATCTGCGGATAGAACATCAGTGTGAGAAGCCACATATTTGGCCAGCTCTGACTCTTCTTCGGCCACCCCCTGTGTCAATGAAGATTGAGAGGATGATTTGGGCAGCTTAATCATCAGGGGCTCCACTGGTGGAGCAGAATGTGGAGTCGTGGGCGTACTAGCGACCCCCAGTTTGGTGCTCGGTGCTGGACGGGGAGTTGTTGGCTGGCTAGCAGTCCCCGACTTAGCGCTCGGCTGCCGATTCATTCTGGGAAGACGAATCGTCATCGGCTTGACAGAGGGATTGAGCTTCTCTATTTGTTGCTGGCTAGCTCTAGGCAGCCTGATTGTCAGTAGCTCTATCGTGGGTCTTGGCGCTTGGCCAGACCTTGGTAGTCGGATTATCATCTGTCCCTCCTGTGCAGAGAGGCTGATTGCATCCTTACGCAGAGTGGCTGTAAGGGGTACAGTTCTGTCAGGTTTGCGGGCTTGGAGGTGGATCGACAGAGGTTCTTCCAATCTAGTTGCCGCCTCAGTTTGAGCTTGAGTATCTCCTTCGACAAGGTGCCTTTTTGACTTTTCGCACAAGCATGAGTCTGAGTAGTAGGATTCGACCCCTTTAAAGGGATCGATGTCGGTAAATTCTGTCCTCACGAAGCCGTGCTTGTCGACGTACTTGAAGCACTGGAGCAGTGTGGAAGGCACGATCATGTAATCGTGTATCCAAGGACGCCCCAGGAGAATATTGTAGGAAGTGTCCGCATCTATGACATAACAGGTTACTTCTGACTGAAGGTCGCCGATTTGGCACTTCAGGCGAATCTTCCCGATCGGATAGCTTCTGTCTGAATTGAAATCGCTGATGGCAGTACTTGTCAGTGTCAGGCGATGCATTGGGATACGCAGATGGTGTAGCTGGCTCTTCGAGATGATGCTTATGGAAGAATCGGGATCAATATGCATCCGATCCACCTTGATGTCGCCAATGTATCCAGTACAATACAGAGGGCGATCGTGCAGGTTGGTCTTGATATGCATATCCTGCGGAGTGAAGACAATGTTGGGCATTGCACCTGTGCAAGCACTGTCCTGGAGATCTGCAGGCTAGCTCTCCCCAGTGAGATTGGACTGAGCCAAATATGTGTTAGCATTCTGGAGTGCCTCGCTCAGTGCGATGCGAACATCTTTGGAGAGTCTCAGGAGCTCGTATAGCGACAATTTGGCCGGTGTGTTGGCCAATTGTGCTAAGATGTCAAAGTTATAGGGCCTCTCCAGCCCATGAGGTACCTCTTTTCGGAGTGGTTTGTCAAAGCGAGTCTCTTTCGGCCTAGGCTTGTCGGTCGTCGGAGGCTGAAAAGGTCCTGGAGCATCAGTAGTAGCCGGCTGATGATCTTCAGCCGAGTTACCCAGTGTAGGTTGGGATTGTGCACCCGACCGGGTGACGACAGCTGTGGCTTCTTCGACCTCTACCGAGATTGTGCAGCAGGATTTGACTTTCCCATTCTTCTTCTTGCTGGTGGAGGGTGGTACGAACTGAGTCACTTCAAGTACCAGGTCCGGATGGACCCACATGACCTCTCCTTGCGATGTGGTAAGGGGCACTAAACCAGCAGCCTGGTCTCGGGAAGGTGGAAGATTAGCAACCTCCATTGTTGCCCGAGGGATGGGCACTACGTCGTCTTGAGTCTTTGTCGGAGGGAAGCTGCCAAACTGTACTGACACCATGTTGGCTGCCATGGTTACCTCTTCGAAATCAATGGCCAGGGCCTTATAATCGATGAGATGCTGGATGTATCGCTTCAGTTGGAAGCAGTCTTGCGTAGCATGGTGGACGTAGCGATGGTAGTGACAGTACTTAGGGCTCTCTATTTCTGTCGGCCGGGGTTCCCGTCTTGGTGGAGGGAGCTGAACTCTACCCCCTTGTATGAGCATGTCCAAGATAGGCTTGACATGGCTGTCCTCGAAGGAGTAGGTCATCTGAGGCCACTGCTTTTCTGCCGGCTTTGGTTCAGGCTTCTGGGCTGTGTCGGCCACCATAGCCTGCTTGCCCTTGTTGTCTCAGTTGTTGGGGGAATTACCGCCGTTGTTGTTGTTGGTATTAGGGTGTTTACCCTTGTCCTCTCCTTCCGAGATGTGCAGCCCCAGTTGGCGAGCTTTCTTCAACCTGTCTTCTGCAACAGTGGCACTGATGATGAACGTCTTCCAGTCCTTAAACTGACTTTCGCTCATCCAGAGGCTGATTGTGGGGATCAGCCTCTTTTGGCAAATTTCAATTAAGGAGGAATCTGGGTTACCGGAAGGCAACTTCATCGCGGTTTGGCAAAACCGCTCAATATAGTTCCTTGTCAGCTCCTTTTCTCCTTGAGCAACGTCTATGAGGGTGGACATCATCACGTCTTGTCCTACTTCATAAAACCTCTCCAGGAACATACGTTTGAAGCCAGCGAAGGAATGGATGCAGTTGTCCGGCAAGTTGCGGTACCAGTCGAAGGTGACCCCTTCCAATGCCCCGATGAACATTCGCGTAAGGATGGCGTCGTCATTGGGAAGATGGTCGGTTGTGACCTCGAAGTAAGTGATATACCGGCTTGTAGAGGTCTTGCCATCATAGGGATTGATGTTGAATGGCTTATATCTTGGTGGGAAGGGAACATCTCTCCATGCAGCAGGATACGGTTGCCGTATTCTGAGGTCCTGGGAGGTTTCTCGAGCGTAAAACATGGCCCGGAGCTCCTGGACCTCTCTTCTTGCTTCCCTGGCCTCGTCTGCAGGAGCTGATATTTTAGGAGGATTATCACCTGGGTTTGGTGCAGCTGAGTTTGAGTCCGCATTGACTGCGGGACCCAAGCTTGTTTGGCCAGGCGTCCTTCCTTACAGAGTTAGAAGGGCCGCTTTGATCTCGTCCACGGACTTGACCAAGGTATGCAGTATGGCCTCCAGAGTGTCAATGTGTTGGCGATCACTGGGACCGTCTTGGTCGTTGTTCGTCCTGAACGTCGTCCTCATATGAGGAAAAATGGAAGAAACGGTGGACAATGTGCCCTCCGAATCATACCCTTGTACAGAGAAGTCGTCAGGGTATGTGGGAATGTTCTCCTCTGGTTCGGACTCAGAAGGAGTGGTACCCCCAGCTTCAGAGCTTGCCTCGTCTTGAGAGTTGTGGACGTCTTCCGGGACGTCGGAACCTGCTGCATCTGTTGGGGGAACTATTTCCCCTGGATTATCTTCTTGGAATATCGGATTGTCGTAGATGTTCGGAGGAGTGCTACCCCAACTCCAGTGCCTTCCAAAGATGTGGACGACGAATCTCCAAGTGTGGCAGATTTTGTCTTTGAGCGGGTACCTTGGTAAACTCCTCCTGTAACGGTCATGGACAACCGCTTAGAAGGGAGTTTCTTGGTTACGCTGGTTGAGATTTTTGGGCTGGAGACATTTATTTTCTTCCCTCTCCCGTCGCCAGGGATCTTCTGAGCAGAATTGCAGGAGGCGACGAGAAGCACCTCATCCTCTGAGCTTGGTTGTTGCAGTCGTTAGAAGACGGACCGCCGGTCTTCTTGTACTGCCGTGTTGTTACAGCAGCAGTTGACAATGACTTGGGTGCAGTGATGTCCATGGAAGGACTCTCTGCATACCGAGGCTTCTTCTCTTTCCTTGCGTTTGTGAAGGATCACGTCACGCAAGTCAGGTGCGTCTCGAGCAACCTTTACACCCGTTTTGTGGGCCCGGGAATCCCGAGCATCCGAGTGTGTTGGCACCATGGTTGCTCCCTGATTGTTGGAAGACTCTTGGGAACCACTCTGTCTGTTGTCGCCAGGGGCTGTACTCGAGTGGTTATGTACAACTTTCTATTGGAGGCCCGCATAACAGTAAGCAGAGCGCTCGGATGGTCAGAGGTTGGGACAGCTGACTGAGCTCTCCGAGCCCGTGCTGTCCTAGACTTCTTCGCTCTAGCACCAGAGGGTGCATAGTAGGAAGAGTCCAAATGGTGCCGCATAGAGTCTGGCATATTTTCTTGAGAGCATCTGGAGTCAGGACCGCCTGAGAGGCGGTCAAAGACTAAACCCGAGCCGCATGGAGCAGATGATCTGCGGCTGGGATTGGTGGCCGCATAGGCTGTCTTCATGCGGCTGGCATTTGTGGCCGCTTGAGCAGTTTTCATGCGGCTGGGAGTTGTGGCCGCATGAGCCTCCTTCATACGGCTGGCAGTTGTGGCCGTATGAGCTTTCTCCATGCGGCTGGCAGTATTGGCCGCATGAGCCTTCTCCATGCGGCTGGCCTTTGTGGCCGCATGAGTCTTCTCCATGCGGCTGGCCTTTGTGGCCGCATGAGTCTTCATGCGGCTGGCGCCCTTATGCGGCTTCTGCACAGAGTTCTCCCTTGTTCCCGTAAGTCCAGCATCGTAGTGCTTTCCTCTGCCGGACTTGGGGACAGCAGGGTTCTCTGTGGCCTGAAGTGGGGCCGCATGCGAATCTCCGCCGTCCTGAGCAACAGAGAATATTTCGTCCAGCGCTTGGGGAGGAGCAAATGATTTGGGCCTCCACTCCCTGCGGGCCTTCTTCGTGCGGGCTCGCTTCTGGACCGGGCCAGCGCTCCCGTCGGAGAGCATTTCTTCAAACGCCTGCTGGTCGAAGCGGACGACCAACATCTGTTGCGTGGAGCCGAGCTTGGCGGCGTCCGATTGCATCACCAACTTCTCAGTCGTGGAGAAGTTAGTCCCCAGCAGAGTCGCCATCGTGTTTGCCATTGATTATAAAAGAACAGAACAATTTTATGGGAGGACTGGACTTTGACTTCACAATACAAACTCGCTCGCACAAAGAGAGCCTAGGAATAAAACCTAGGAAAAGCAATCCAAGTACAATTGTTTAGTTTTTCTGGGGGGTGACGGTAGAGGCTTGGGAGAGTGCTATCAACTCTGCCTTACTCCTTGGACGATCGGACGTCGCTTCGGCTCTGGCAAGGAAATGCTCTTGTTGGGTGCTCTTTGCTTTATCTCCCTCTGTGTCTCCGCCGCTCTCTGTCCAGGGTTTTACAAGGGAATGGCACCTTCCTATTTATAGGGCTTTGTGATAAGTAGGGTGTGCAGTAATTACTCATTAAAAAGCGGGTGGCTAGGGATTCGTTAAGATTTGTCTTGATCCTGTTTGTTGAAAATCAATCCGGGCTATTTATGTTGATTGCAACAAATCTGCATAATTGATCTGGACAGTTATGATGATTGCAATAAATCTATATTGGGCAGTTATGATGATTGCAATAAATCTGCATTGTTATGATTTGCTGGTAGCAACAAATCTGAGTAGATAAGTCTTGGTCAATCATCTACCACGTATCCCAACTACTATTTATGCTGTAAGCCGCATGAATGGGGCGTCCTAGCAGAGTCGCATGAGGATGGCCTCCAACTGAGCCGCATGAGGATGTCCTCACGACCAAACCGTATGAGGATGTCCTCACAACCGAGCCGCATGAGGGTGCCTTCATAACTGAGCCGCATGAGAATGGCCCCACAACCGAGCCGCATGGGGATGGCAGCCGCATGGGGGTGGCCTCCAACTGAACCGCATAAGGTGGATCCCACGACCGAGCCGCATGGAAGTCTTTGAAGCGATCCGCACAAGGAGCTTTGGAATTAGTGGATTGTTCTAGCTATAAAGATTTTATCTCGTCTCTCTAGGAGCACGCCATTATGATAGAGCCATCATTTTACCTTTATGTCAGAGCTGTCAATCCTTCGTTGTCAGAGCTGCCGCTTTCCTGTGTCAGGGTAATTAATGAGCCAGCTGCTCAGAGTATTTATGGCCAGCTGTAAAGGCCTGTTTTGAGCCGTATGAGGCCATGTGGCTTCCCCTTCATCTTTCTGAGCCGCATGAAGCTCTCGGGTCTTTTGAGCCGCATGAAGGCTCCTTCAGCTATGAGCCGCATGGGGCTGATTTCCGGGCCGCATAAGAATTTATTTATATTTTTCCATGCTTCTACATATAGGATCCACAATAAAAAGTAATAATGATAACAAAATACATTAACCCAATAATTGTATAGTGTTGGGTGACACATTATACTCCTACTAATTGGTCTACCGATAATCATGCAATAATTAAAAAATACCATATAAATATTAATTAACAAATATTTAGTAAATATTTGTCAATCCCAAAAATAAAATATAAAGTATATGCATCTACTTAAAATATGTCTACATGGGCATCTTTGGTCTCACTACGTGCCTACATGGGCTGGGGCTTGGTTTGGGTCTGGTCCGGACTAGTTGGTTACAACCAAATTTCCCAAAAGTTATAATATTAATAAATAACTAATTAAATCATCTATAGGGGTTAAGTCACAACTTTGACAGGTTTTTCTAGCTAGAACACACCTATGGCTCGGCCTTCCCTACCATGGCTAAAACACTAGTTAAAGCACAAGGTTGCACTATCCGTGCCATGATTTCTAGTTGTCTTGCACTCCAAAACTTAACCATGACTAAGACCTTCTATAATAATGATTAATTAATTAACTATTTATGAAATTCTAAAAATTACCAATTAATTCAAATAAATAATAATAATAAAATTCAAAATTTTGGGAAGAGGAGTTACACGTACATACTAACATGGACTGGGTGTGTATCTAGCGTATATATGTATCCTTCTTTCAGTTTTGAAAACTCGGGCATGATAGGTAGATGATTAGGTAAACTGGGTAACAGATACATGCGAGAAACACATACCCCATCATCTAACCAATTCTAGTAGGAACCTGGTGTTAGTTGGTTAGATTACATATTGGCAATCGAGATGTAGGAATATAGGGGCACCAAAACATCTGATAGATGCCCTAAGCATTTTCGTTCAGAATAATTAATGGTTAGAGAGCAAATCTATTATAGAGGTAACCTGATCTGATTAGATCATGATACGAAGGTATATATAGGTAGAAGGGAATGAGGTACTGAAGCTTGTTTTATAGATGTTGGAGGTGGGTGTCCAGCCCAATCGTTGTGACTAATTGAGAAATGTAACCATGTATCAATTAGTCATGTATAAATATGGTGTCCTATCTATATTTGATAACTTTAGAAATCCGGGAATGGTTACATATACATATTGACTGTATCAGAGTATCAAATGCACTATTATATCAGTAATTGATCGCATTATTGACTGTAAGACAATTATCAACGGTATTAGTAAAGGGAAACCATACAATAGAGAGTACTCGGGATACCTGTGTGTTATAGACCAAAGTGTGGTGCGTATGTTATAGGGGAGGCAAATGGCTGTAATCTATGAACTGGGCACAAGCATTTCCACTGATACTGTCTCGCGTAGCATATGCGATATAGGGAGGATTTTTCCCTATACTCCTGATCCAGTAAGGAACTGGAACCTGTAGATGCTTCCCATATGTTCAGTTCGTGGGTCACCTAGGTATATGTCATAGGGGTTGAATCTTAGGTGGGGTTATAGGACGCTCTAGTATGTTGCAAGTAGTTTAGGATATGTGACCAGTATCATCTAGGTGGATACCAATAGGTAGGTGTTTTGGGATTAATCGAAATATAACAAGCAGTCTTGTTTGCGATCGGTATTATAGAAGAGGCCAGTCATACCCAAGTATTGTAGGGGGCAAGATCCAGTGTCAGTTGGGCCCAGGAAGAAGAATTAATTTTATCAGTATGGTAAGTGTACAGGGGAAAGCATAGGGAGTGTGCCAAGTGTCTAGTTGGGCCTGTATCAGGATGCCCAACTGATGACAGTATTGTATCAGCTAGTAGGGACAGGTTATATGATCGAAAGAGATGAGTACTTCATGTTAAGATAAGATAGATGGCTAGAAATTAGGATATTATATAAAAGGGGTGATGTGTTATTCCTATGTATGCGAGAGGAGAGGGACTTGTTGTCCTACAAGAGAGCTACTACACTAACCACTGTTTGTAAGCAGCAGGCAGTGGGTACTAATTGCATGGGGTTCATACATAACCATGTGAATAGGTACCCATGTGTGCCTATACAGGGTTAGACCTTGTAAGAAACCTTAGTTGACAGAGTACCAAATAGGCGAGTACAAGTGAAGTAGTGTAACAGTTGTACAGGAATTACATTACAAGTGGATGTGGCCTATTGCATGAGGAAGACACTTATGCATATAGAAATAGATAGATATAGCTTTAACATACCAAGTTAGGTAATCGAGACACTTCTTTGAATAAGTAATCGAGATGATTATATAAGTAAAGATAGGGGACTTAAAAGATACCTTATAATCCATAAGGGGTAGACAACTAAGCCATTAAGGCCACTAGTATATAAGGACAATTAGCAATTGTTAAGATAAACTTATTTTGGTTAAATTAATGTGTTGACTAGAATTAATTCATAATATTGGTTCTGTGGACTTTGACTCAGAATTCGACCAGTATCCGCAACTCAGGACCACATTTAAGTACATATACTGATTACTTTCGATTCCTAATAGTTTTTCCTTTACATATTATACATATGCTTCTCATGCTTGCTGACACGCTTGTTACACAGGATTAGTATCATGGATCCTTACCCGTTGTATTTTTTGACTGCTATTCACATGATACCATGCTTGTGACTTGTTGAATCCATGAGTACCAGTCGGGCGGAGAAATATCTTAGTAGACGTATGAACTACCATTTCCATTCCATTGGTCTATTCGTGAATGATAGCAGCCACACATGACACGTGCGGGGTGGCAGATTTATCCCTTGGTCGTTCATATGTCGAACATGATAGTTCAATACACATAGATAAATATTATTTGATTTGTTCATCATGTTTTCTTCACCACTTGCCATGTCACTACGTTTACATATTTTCTTTCTAGTTGCTATATCTCATCATAGAGTTGCATGTTCTTTTCCTGTTACACTATGATGCCTGTTATTTTCTAGTTTAAATTCTTATATGCTATTTTCATGTCATGTAAATTCTATTATATCTCGAATAGCTTGTCATATGTGTGCTTGTTCCAATCCTGACTGGTTAAACTATTTTTAGGTGATGAGCTAAAGTATTTTTGTACTATATATTATGAGCATACTGTAGATCCTGATCTTGGCATACCGGAGGATCTTGATGCGACCTTAGCCGAGTTGCCCTCTACAGATGGCATTTAGTTAGATACTATTTAGCTTGGTCGGATTTGTCTCCGGGAACCTTTTTAGTTGTTATATTTTATTTTGAGGATTTTATGAGTTGATCAGTGGATTATCCTTTAGTACTATTTGACTTTCCTTCTGAGATTATTTATTATTCAGTTTATTTCCTATATGTTCCTCTCGTTGTGATTAATTATATTTTATTCTGTTTTTTATCTTATCTGTGGATTTAGAAGCAATATGGAATATATACATAAATTGCATGGTCATATTGATAAAATATAGAGATTATTAGACAGCGTTCTACCGTCGACACTGTGACGTAGGGTGGGCGTACCCACGACTCATGCCCAAATATTGAGTACGGGTTGTGACATGTTTTTATGGTGGCCCATGCAGGTCTGTTTTCACAAAGACTGTAAAACTCGTGGTAGTACTTAAGATAGTCGTACTACTGCGAGCCTGCAAATAGGATTAGATTTTAAGGACCTCCTCCAGATGTTTAATTCGTTATTGATCTCCATAATTGACTTCATTTACTCCTTTGATTTGCTTCATGTTTGACTCTTCTTACCGTCTAATGATTTTCCTTATTTACAGTCAATGGATTCTCAAGACAAGAACATCGCTCCCCTGAACACCCCACCAACTGCAGGCTAACCTTCCACATATGGGACCCCACCGACACATGGATGCCAGCTTACTCATCTGGGCAACTCATATTACAGTTCCCTCTCTATTTACAACATGTGCTTTTTTCAGTTTTATGTACCGTACTCTCTTGCATGTCTATATTTTTTAACCTGTTATGATCTGCGTGAGATGTTTTGTGCTCGCTCCCGTCCTGACTGGACCTGTTGAAAATTTTACAGAGGATGATGAGGAACCCTGCACCCCTTACTTTGGAGCTTGCCTAGATGACACTCGCGACCTGGACCCCTGGGGAGGTTCAGGCAGCTGCTGAGGACGATACCTTGCTTAGTATAGATAGCTTAGACTTTTTTTTTTCTTTTCATGTTTAGTTATTGTCCTTGATTTCATAGTTGTATATTTTAGAAATGTTGAGACTGGTAGTTATTGAGACTTATGTTATTTCTTTCTGCTGTACCTCAGTTGAGGATTTCTCTATCTTTTCTATTATGCTATATTCTACCTTTAGATGTGATTGAGACTGTATTCTGCTATGTCACCTCCATTCGGAGTATATATATTGTACAGGTACCTTATATATTGTTAGATGATTGACCTAGGACAGCGTTCTACCGCCGACATTGGCGTAGGCTGGGCGCTGTTACATACTCGTACCCTCACAGTGGGTGCGAGTCGTGACAACTCATCACAGTCGCAGACCTCGAGGTTCTGCAGAGACGATATTCCACTACCCCCGTAGTTCCCTCCACAGACTCTATCTCCAGCACTTGTTTTTTCCCCACCATCCGTACTGGATAACGCTCAGCTTCTTGGGATCTTCCAGCAACTCATCAATTCTCAGATGGAGCAAGCCAACATCTTCTACGATAGTTTGAGAGAGGCTCTTCAGACTAGAGATGCTCCCCGACCCCGCCTTGGAACTTCCAAGAACTTCATAAACCTCAGGCTCATGGAATTCTATGGGACAGAAAGGATTCTCTATGCTGATGAGTGGCTAGAGAACGTAGAGCGATTTCCTCAGATGGCTCGAGTTCCGAAAAACCTAAAAATCAAGTCAGCTAGCATGCAGCTTTTCGACATCGTCCGGACGTGGTATAGAGATGAACCCCGACTTTTCGTACCAGATATGACATAGGCAGAGTTCAAGGAGCTGTTCAAGAAGAAGTTTTATCCTGACGTAGCTCGAGAGGTGGTAGAGAGTCAGTTTGAGAGTTTGGAGCAGGGAAACCTCACCGTCGACGCGTATACCTCAGAGTTTTCTCGCCTCAGCCGCTTCGTTGAAAGCAAGGCTCGAAGATTCAAGAATGGATTATCTCACGAGATTCGCCTAGCCGTAGCCACCAATCAAGCCACTACCTACGAGGAGATCTTGAAGGTCGCACAAGCAGAAAAGAAAGAGCTGGATCGTAGGCCAAAGAGTGACCGAGATGCATTCGGAGGAGATAGCAGCCAGTCGAGACTAGCAAAACATCCCAATCTTCCAGGGAAGACCTCAGCGCACCAGTATTACCCGTGGCCTTGTTTCCAACGACGACAGTTCCAGCCTTCTGGTAGAGCTACAGTACATCAGTAAAACCATCCTCCGATTCGAGCTCCCACTTCGCAGCAAATTTAGCAGAAATAGCCAGCTCTCCCCTGTGGCTATTGTAGGAAGCCGGGGCATCTATGGGAGGTGTGCTGAAGACGACTTGGAGTGTGTTTATTCTATGGTTCGAGTGCACACCAGATTAGGGAGTGTCCTGCAGTGCAGATTCGTGCATATTACGGGACAGTTTCTCCCCCGAGAGCACCAGCGAGGCCTGTGACAGCCTTACAGCAGAGAGGGCTCCTACCCACACAGTAGCAGCGCTTTGTCCAGCATCAGTAGCGGGGTAAAGTTTGTGTAATGGCGGCCGAGGAGACAGAAGCATCTACTGACGTGATAGCAGGTTCCATTCTCCTTGAATATTTTCCAGCTATTACTTTGTTTGATTCTGATGCCAGTCATAGTTTCGTATATATAACCTTCATTTTTAGACATAATATTGTATTTGAGCCCTTGGATTGCAATTATAAAATTTTGACTAGCGGAGGCATTATCCTAGTCAAGGATGTTTGCGTCAGACGTCGCATTACCTTAGGAGGCCGAGAATTGTGCGCCAGTTTACTCGTAATACCACTTCCGAGCTTTGATATAGTTCTTGGGATGGATTGGTTGAGTAAACACTATGCCAGTATTGATTATCGTCACGGATGTGTCATATTTATCCCGCCTGGAGAGGTCAAGTTTAAGTTCGCTAGAGGAGCAGTAGAGTAGCATAGCGAGGCTATCTGTGGAGCCATGGTAGAGGAGAAGGATCTACTGTATCCTATCATCGCAAAGTTTTTCGAGGTATTTCCCGAACAATTGCCCAGACTGCCACTTGATAAAGACGTGGAGTTCTCTATTAACCTTGTGCCAGGCATAGAGCCAGTGTCGTAGTAAGTATACAGGATCAATAACAATGAGGGAGTAGAATTGAAGAAGCAGATTGACGAGCTGCTAGACAACGGATTCATTAGATCGAGTCCGTCACCTTGGGGTGCTCCAGTACTGTTTGTGTCGAAGAAGGATGGGTCGGTGCATATGTTCATCGACTACCGGGCCTAGAATAATATAACAATCAAGAACAAGTACCCGCTACCAAGAATTGAGGACCTTTTCGATTAGTTGAGTGGTGCGCGAGTATTTTCCAAGATTGACTTGAGATCGGGGTACCCCCAAGTGAAAGTGAAGAAGGAGAATATTCAGAAGACGACCTTCCGGACCAAGTATGGCCAGTATGAGTTCATGGTGATGTCGTTTGGGTTAACTAATGCCCTGGTAGTCTTCATGAACTTGATGAACAAGGTGTTCCACCCATACCTTGACCAGTTCATCATGGTGTTCATCGACGACATACTTATTTATTCGAAGTTACTAGAGGAGCACGAGGAGCATCTAAGGATCATGCTGGAGACCCTCAGGAAGGAGAAGCTCTACTGGAAACTCTCAAAGTGCAAGTTTTTTTAGACAAGGTAGAATTCCTTTGACACGTGGTGACAGGAGATGGTATATCCGTAGACCCGAAGAAGATTGCTGTTGTAGAGTCTTGGACTACTCTGACTATTGTAGCAGAGATTCGAAGCTTCTTGGGATTGGCGTGGTACTACAGGAAGTTCGTGCAGGACTTCGCTCGGATCGCAGAGTCGACGACTAGGCTCACTCGAAAGGACATAGAGTTCGTGTGGATAGAGGACTGCCAGGCTGTGTCTGATGAGCTGAAGAAGAGGTTGACGACAGCTCCAGTATTGACATTACCGTCAGGATTCGGTGGGTTTTCTATCTATGGCGATGCTTTGAGAAAAGGCTTGGGGTGCGTTCTAGAGCAGAACAAGAAGGTGGTGGCGTATGCATCCAGACAGCTACGACTACATGAGAAGAACTACCCCACCTACGATCTAGAGTTGGCAGCGGTGATATTCGCCGTGAAGTTGTGGAAACACTACTTATATAGAGAGCATATGAAGATATTTGCTGACCACAAAGGCTTGAAGTACATTTTTATACAGAAGGAGTTGAATATGAGGCGACGCAGATGGATGGAATTGATGAAGGATTTTGACATCGTATTACAGTACAATCCTGGAAAGGCCAACATAGTTGCGGATGCCTTGAGTTGGTCTCCAGTAGCTATGTTTTTGACGAGGGACTGACACCTGTTAGCAGACTTGGAGAGTTTAGGCATTGAGGTCGTCATTCCGGGAGTTGAGATACAGATGATGGGTATACAGACTCAGTCTGGACTGATGGACAGGATACGAGAGACACAGCACTAGGACGTGTTGGCCCATTGGTCATGGTCAAACCTGATTTTAATAATTGATCAAACTCTGTCTCGATATATGGAGCTACTCAGATATTTACTCAAGATGTTTTGGACACTTGGACACTGATCAAGATCGGATATCAACGCAGTTCAAGACCGAAGCTATGTTTGTCACTCGAGTCTGTATTTTTTTATGCAATATAATTTTTACATTTATTGAGCCTAGGAATATTTTGTACACCGAGTCGTACTAGCAAGTAGGCTATCCAAAATCGTTTTCAAAAATGACCTATGTTTTTGAAAAACATCCCTTATTTACAAAAGCTTCTGAAGGATTTCAAAAAGCCCAAAAATCATTTTTGAAAAACTGACCAACCCTGACAGAACTCGGCCCAAGTTCGGCCAGAGTTCGGTTAGTGATCGTTTGATTTTCGAACGTTTGAAAAACTTGGTCTCCCTTCAGTTGCGAATTTTTACATAGAGTTCTGTCCAAATTCTGTCCGAATTCTACCAGAGTTCTGCCTTTGAAAAAACTATAAATAGAGAAGAATTCTGATCATTTTAATCACTCATTCACTTTCATCTCTTCTCTTCTAAGTTTATATTTCTTTCCAAAGAGTTCTAAAAAGCTTTTATTGTCAAATCCTAAGCCAGTTACAATTCTCTAGTCAATTTGTCGGTACGGTGCAGTCTAGAAGATTTCAGTAAAATTGTAATCAAAGGCTTGATTGAAGAAAGACTCTTCAAAATTGAAGTTGGTCGAGTTCTTCGTATCAAAGCTCGCGTCTGTAGAAGTTGCAAGGACTTCGTATGAAAACTTGCAGGATTTTCCAATAGTGGATTCAACTGGAAGCTAGAGTTCTTCCGACTGGACTAGTCCTCACAAGAAAAAAACCAGTATACATCGCTATTTTTGCGTTTGCCTTCTGATCTCATTTCTTTTGCAGTTATTATTTTTGTGATTATTGATTTAATTCTGTGATCTTACTGCTAACAAGTTTTTAATTAGCAATATTTTGCTGCCCACTCTATTTACCCCCCTTAGAGTATTTTGCTTTACAACTTTGTTCCTACAATACGAGCATCTGAGGAGTATCATAGCTCAAGCACAGGCCGGTTTGTTAGAAGACTTCACCATTGCAGAGGATGGTTCATTGAGGCACGAGACAAGATTATGTGTACCTAGCAGAGAGTTGCGAGAGAAGGTCATATAGGAGGCGCACCGTTCTCAGTATTCTTTACATGTAAGAGCTAACAAGATGTACAAAGATCTGAGAGCCCACGTGTGGTGGAATGGTATGAAGCGAGAGGTGGCACGCTTTGTTTCTAGATGTCTTGTGTGTCAGTAGGTCAAAGCTGAGAGGCAGAGACCAGGAGGATTGCTTCAACCATTGTCAATTCTCGAGTGGAAGTGGGAACATATCACCATAGATTTTGTTTCCGTTCTACCATGCTTGTCAAGAGGGAAGGATGCAATTTGGGTTATCGTTGAAAGGTTGACCAAATCAGCCCATTTATACCATTCAAAGTGGGATTGAAGTTAGCAGACTTATATATGAAGCAGATCGTCAGGTTGCATGGCGTTCCAGTGAGTATCATCTCCGACCATGATAGCAGATTCATATCCTATTTTTGGAGGAGTCTGCAGGCTAGCTTGGGTACTCAGCTAAAGTTCAGCATCGCTTATCATCCATAGACAAATGGACAGTCAGAAAGGACCATTCAGACGCTCAAAAATATTCTACGGACATGTGTGCTAGATTTTAATGGCTAATAGGAGGACTACCTTCACCTAGTGGAGTTCTCCTATAATAACAGCTACCAAGCTAGTATCGAAATATCCCCTTTCGAGGCTTTGTATGGACGGAGATGTCATACCCTCACTATCTTGGGACGACATGGGTGAGAGAGCACTGTTGGGACCCGAGATGGTAGTGGATGCTGTAGAGAAGGTAAAGCAAATTAGAGAGCGACTTTGCATGGCTCAAGACAGACAGGAGCACTAGGCCGACAGTCACCGAAGACCGTTAGAGTTTGAGGTATAACCTTCCTTAGTTTTAAGATTGTTAATATCAGTAGGAATAGGCAACAATACTTTGTTTAAATCTAGGTTGGCGATTTGGTGTTCTTGAAGATATCTCTGACACGTGGCACAATACGTTTCGAAGGAGACGGAAAGCTCAGCCCGAGATTCATCGGACCGTTTGGCATCCTTGAGAGGATTGGAGTGGTGGCATACCGTCTAGCATTACCACCTGTGTTGGAGGGAGTGCACAATGTATTCTATGTGTTCCAGCTTAGACGATACGTGGCATACCCCAGTCATGTGTTAGACCACTCAGAGATCGAGGTAGGACCGAGCCTTAGCTACTAGGAGCAGCCCGTGGAGATCTTGGATCGCAGGGAGAAGGTATTACACAATCAGACGATTATGTTGGTGCGTGTCGCTTGGAAGCATCATTATCCGGGCGAATCCACATGGGAGAGAGAGGACGAGATGTGCGAGCGTGATCCTTATCTTTTCGAGCCACAAGGTATATTTCCACCATTGTGTCTATCTTTACATTTCGAGGACAAAATTTGTTTAAGGAGGGTAGATTTGTGAGCCCTTGAACCAAAAAATTTATTAATATTATTACTATTATTATTATTACTATTGTTATTATTGACATTACACACACACACACACATACATACAGATATATATATATATATATATATATATATATATATATATATATATATATATATATATATATATATATATATATATATTTTAAGCTGGTTAAAACCTTCATTGAAACGTAAAACGATATTTGGAACCGGGAGATAGCCCGAGTTCCTACAAAAGGTTAGGGTAGCCCTAAACAAAGGTCGTAGCTAAAAACATCATTAGCTACTAACAGATTTTAAGAGTTTTTTTTTTTGGCAGGGAAAAAAAAAACAGAATTCAAAATTCAAAACAAAAACGTTGGGCCCGAGAAGGCCAACGGCGTTGGGCCCGAGAGGGCGTTGGGCCCGAGGTGCCAGGGGCACTGCTCGAGAGAGGAGCGCGCGGCCCGAGGTGGCACGCGGCTCGAGGGGGGCACGCAGCCCGGGGAAGGGGCGCGCGGCCCGGGAAGGAGGATCCGAGGCCTCCGGCGAGGGAGGCCGGAGGCGGGGGGGGCCTCTGAGCCGGCGGAGAGGGGCCTACACCGGGGAGCTCAGGAGACAGGGCCCGTCGCCGAGGGAGGGAGGGGGCAGGGGCGGAGGCGGACACCAGGGGGAGAACGGCGGGGGAAGGCGATGGAGGGGGTCGAGAACGACGGCAGGGGAGCGGAGCTCGACCTCCGGACGCGCACGGGCGGTCACCGGCGAGGGGCCAGCATACGACGAAGGGAGCGCCGGAGAGCGGGGAACTCGTCGGGGCACCCGCTGGGGGGGATCGACGCCGTCGGGGGAGACTGGACGGCTGGAATCATCGAGGAGCCGGAGACGGAGGCAGGAGAGGGCCCCGACAGGCCGGAGGGAGCGGCTGGGGAAGGCGTGCCCAATAGGGAATGGGCGGAGTTGGGCCACGAGGGAGCGGCCGGGGAGACTGCCGCCGAGGAGTGGGTGGCCGTGAAAGGGGGGGCGGGGACGCCACCGCGACGGGGGGGCACTGAGGACCCGGACGGCGGGGGCCGGAGGAGAAACCCCCGCGGGAGCGGCGACAGACGGGGGAGGAGCCGAAGCGGCCTCCGCCCAAGAAGAAGCGGAGGGACGCCGGAGGGAGAGGGGAATGGAGAGAGGGGCTGCGGCCGCGGGAGGGGGCGGCACGGCGTCCGAGGCGGCTACCGGAGGGGGGGGACCCGGAGGGGGGGAGGGTACCGGGATCTCGCGCCGAGCTCGGCGATGCCGAGGGCGACGGCGGCGGCAGCGGCGCCGAGGCGGGGCGAGGAGGGAAGGGGAGACCCACGGAGGGTGGATCCAGGCGGAGGAAAGGGAGTCAAGCGCCCAGGGGAAGGGCCAGGCGGGCGGACGACCTGGGGGGCGCGGAGAGTGAGGAATGAGGGGGCCTCCTAGGGGGAGGATAAGGCAGAGGGGGGCGACCGGGCCAAGGAGGCCGACCGGCCAGCCAACCCACCCGGCGGAGAGGGGGGTGGAGCTCCACCCGGCCGGGAAAGGAGGCGTGGGGAGCAACGCTCGACCCAGCGGAGAGGAGAGCCGCGCGCTGACCATCCTTTTCTATATATATATATATATATATATATATATATATATATATATATATATATATATATATATATATATTCCTAGAAGAATGTAGAAGAATGCAGCACTACACCTTAGTTAGACTAAGAGGAAGACGATTCGCAATTTGTTAAATAGAAGGGGTTAATTGTAACTTTCCCTATTTCAAATCTTCCAACGGCCAGACCAGATAGGAATTGAATTTGATTCGATCTAAAAGATAAATCATCCTCTAGAGAGTAGACTCATCAGCCACAATATCATCGTCCTCCAATCGGACTCTGGCAGCACTGCTGGGTAAACCACCGGGTCGTAGTAGCTATTTATCAATAGCTCAGCTTCATCAAAAGAACCTATTGGGGGTGGGAGATCCAGTCAGGAAAGGAGCAAAGTACAATTATGAAAATTTAACAATTTAACTAAGAATTAGAAATTTGTAATTTTAAACAGTTTGAACAATATTTTCCAGCAGTTTTCCACAATTAAAAATAATGTGATTTGAGTATGTAATGCTTATAACCGGCTTGGGTTGTACAATAGTATCCTAGTGATACGATACGGCTTATCCCCGTGTGTAAGAGGGGTAAGCTCGCACAATCAATATGCAATATAAGGGGTATTGGTCATAATACACTATACTACTCCCCCAATCCTACAATCAATAATCTAGGAGAGAGTTCCGTGTATCAATGTGGTTTAATCTTGCAATATTGTAATTATTAACTAAATTGAAAAATAAACACAACTGTACTTGCCTTTGTTTATGACTGGGTTGAAAAGTCGGTTCCGGGATAGAAGATCAGACTCGTCCTCGAAATCCTACATTGAGAATTCCGACTTAGCATAAATGAGGAAACCATATCTAGGTGTGCTAGTTACAATCTCTAGAGTTGGTCCTAATCCAGTTTTATGTTATTTACAAATTCTACCAGAACACGCTTATCGATGTGATTTACTAGTTATTAATTTACGAATAAAAATCAATTTAACATTTATTGAAAAATCGTATTATCTGATTATTTGGCAAAACTTTAGTATTTTGTAATATTATATATAAAACTAATATTTTTCTTTAAATGAGAAGAACGTGAATTTGTTTAAATAACAAACTTGTAATTTTCCTAGTTATTAAATGTGAGAAAATGATATTAATTTTTTATATCCAAAATAATGTCTTTTTGATATTTTATGCATTTATCGACAAACCAACAAAACCAGAATAAACTACTCTACACTATTACAGAGCTACATAAAAGATAAAGAGCTAGGCTTATGCCCTTACAATTATTTACACAAATTAATGGAATAAAATTAATATATACTGGTGAACCCTGAACGCCATCCATTCAGCAGGCCGAGGCCCTGCACCAAAATATGATTTGGCCAGTAACTAGATCTAAATAATAACTATAATTAATATTAAATATAATATAAAAATAGGTCTCAAATTTGGTCCAAAGTATTACGTCGCGTACTAGCTAATGCCTCAACGTCCGAAACAATGCCGGTTTTATTTGCATTTCGCTAAGAGCCCATTGACCAATAAGGTCGTCGCTCGAAAAAGTAATCGGAATTCAAATCAACCAAAAACTAGTTTAGAATTTAAGAATTTTATAGAAAAACCCTTTTAAAATATTTTTCTGAAAATTTGGGCAGCATTCCCTCTGTATTTGGGACAACCCAATACTTGGAATTTGTGCCAACAACACATAATAACTGTCCCAAACCAGGGAACACCAAATATCCCACCAAAAGTGAATATCTAACCCGAAATTAATAGCAAATCCAAAAGCCGAAATCAAAACCACAGCACCAACATATAGCCATACCAACTACAGAACTTATAATTAGCTATGGCTAAGAAAAAAAATCTACAGAACAATATTCTCAACCCAAGCTAGTATTAGCTTAGTCACAAGACCAAAATTAACAGAGTTCGAAAAATCCGAACTTAACTCAAAAATTCCGAGAAATCACAATAACAAAGCCAAAGCTACAAAACCATCCAAAATGGAGTTTGAAAATGTCCGAAATCATAACTGAAATAAATTGAGCCGATTTCCATAGCGGAATTGGGGACCGTATCATCATCGACGCACGGGAGGGGCGAATTACTCTGATTAACAGAAATTACCCAATATCCGTTGGTCGGGGAGCCGCGAGATAATCTCGGGAATGGAAACGGAAAGAACTGGACCGCGTCTTGACGAAGTCGGGTTGGGAACAGCGAGTCGCTAAGGGGCTGCGGATCAGGAACGGCGGTGGAAATCCGCATGAAACAGGGAATGGCAGCGGGGAGGCCACCGGAGGAGCGCTGGCCTGGCGGCCGAAAGGCTCGATCGGCCGAGAGGAGCTGCGCAAGGGGTCCGACAGCGGGTGGCTCGCGCGGACGGTCGTCGGAGCGGGCGGAGGAGATCGGCGGTCGAGTGGCCTAGATCCGGCGGGTAGAGGGACGCCGAGGGAAGCTCGGCCGGAATCGGCTAGGGCTGGGTTGTTGGGAAAAAGAGGGTTTGGTGAGGAGAATGAAGAAAAGGGTTTATATAGGGGTGAAACCTGGGGTTACAGGAGCCGAGGAGTCGTCGGACGTTTTGGGAGCCGAGAGGACGTTGGTTCCAGGTGGCCGAGCGGTTTGGCGAGCGTTTGGAAAAAGAAAAGGAAAGGTTTTCCTTCAGTTGAAGAGTGAGAGAGAGAGTTGTAAAGAAGTTAATGAGAGTAATATAAGTTTTAAAAGAAAGTTTTGTTTTAAATAAAAGTTTTATTTTTCTTTAAATAAGGAAAATGATAATTATATATAAATATTAAGGGACTCACAATTTGTTTCAAAAAAAATGAACTTGGGTTCAAGATGGGTTCAAGTCAGGTTCGGGACGGGTCAGAATAGGTCAGGCCCAAAAATCAAATTCCAGGATTAATAATATTTCTAAAAATATGTTTTTCCTAAAATAATAATAATTACTAATTTAGCAATTAAATTATACAATAGAAATTTTATGGGTTTGACCAACACTAAAATTCCAGAAATAATAATAATTTATTATTTAAATAAAAACTAAAATTTTACGAGTTTCACATCCTTCCCTCCTTAAGAAATTTCGTCCTCGAAATTAAAGGATAGGATTAGAAATTACCTCAGGTTTTAAATAGATATGGATACTGCTCCCGCATCTCATCTTCTCGCTCCCAGGTAGACTCGCCTGGGGAATTGTGTCGCCACATAACTCTGACTATGGTCGTCACAGAGTTCCTAGTTCTCTTCTCGTCTCTGTCTAAAATTGCCACTGGCTTCTCTGGCACTGTGAGGCTAGGTCCAATCTCCAGCTCCGAATGGTCCAGAATGTGGTTCGAATCCGAAATATAGCGTCTGCGCTGTGAAACCTGGAAGATATTGTGCACACCCTCAAGATTAGCTGGTAGAGCTAATCGGTACGCTACTTCTCCAATTCGGCTCAAAACTTCGAATGGGCCGATGTACCTGGGGCTCAGCTTTCCTGCTCTGCTAAATCTGATAGTTCCTCTGGTAGGGGAGGTCTTCACGAACACACTGTCTTCTTCTTCGAACTCTAATGGTCGACGACTGCTATCAGCCCAATGTTTTTGCCTGTCCTGAGCAATTCTGAGCTTGTCTCTAATCACTTTTACCTTCTCTGCTACATCGGTCACTATTTTAGGTCCAAGCAGTACTCTTTCTCCTACGTCGTCCCAAGCAAGTGGAGTACGACAACGACATCCATAAAGTGCCTCGAACGGTGTCATACCGATGTTGGCTTGGTAGCTGTTGTTGTAGGAGAACTCTACCAAGTGCAAATGGTCTTCCCATAACCCTCCAAATTCCAAGACGTAAGATCTCAGTATGTCCTCTAGCGTCTGGATTGTTCTCTCCGATTGTTCGTCAGTTTGGGGATGGTAGGCGGTGCTGAACTTCAATTGTGTTCCCAAACTGTCAAACAAACTTTTCCAAAAGTGAGAGGTAAATCTAGTCTCTGTCAGATACAATACTTACCGGAACTCGATGAATCCGGTAGATATGCTGCATGTACAGTGCTGCCAACTTCTCGGTGGATAGACCAACCTTGAAGGGGATAAAGTGAGCTGACTTTGTCAGTCGGTCCACAATAACCCAAATGGCATCCTTCCCTCCTTGGGATCGAGGCAGTCCTGACACAAAGTCCATCGTTATGTGTTCCCATTTCCACTTCGGGATGTCTAGTGGCTGTAACAGTCATGCGGGTCTCTGCCTGCTAGCTTTCACTTGTTGACAAATCAAGCATCTAGCCACAAATCTGGATACGTCCTTCTTCATTCCATACCACCACACTACAGTATGCATTTCCCGATACATTTTATTAGCTTCTAGATGTATGGAATACTGCGGCTGGTGTGCTTCTTGTATTAGCTGATTTCTCAGTTCGCCAGTTGGTACGCAAAGCCTCGTACCAAGCCTCAGTGCTCCGTCACTAGCGATTGAGAATCCTTCAAGTGTTCCTGCCAGCACTTGATCTCTGAGTTTGCAAAGCGTCTCGTCTTGAAATTGTGTCTCCTTGATTTTGTCCATCAGACTTGAACGCACTTGCAACTGCATCATTGATGATTCAGCTCCTGGTACAATTACTTCTCTTCCCAGCTTCATTATTTCCTCTTCAGGCAGTACAATCTCCAGTCCAAGCTTCTCTATGTCCTCCAGTAAATGCCGCTCCTTGGTCAAAAATATCGCCATCGGGTATCGAATAAGTGCATCAGCAACCACATTAGCCTTACCCGGATGGTACTGCAAGTCGATGTCGAAATCTTTCATCAGTTCCAGCCATCACCTATGTCGCATGTTTAGCTCCTTCTGAGTGAAAACATATTTAAGACTTTTGTGGTCTGTAAATATTTTCACTCTCTCTCCATAGAGGTAGTGCTTCCATAACTTTAAAGCAAATATCACCGCTGCGAGCTCCAAATCATGTGTGGGATAGTTCTTCTCATGAGTCCGTAATTGCCTAGATGCGTAAGCAATTACTTTCCCATGTTGTTGAAGAACACAACCCAATCCTTTACCAGAAGCATCACTGTAGATTGAGAAACTGTCGGTACCTGCGGGTAGCGCAAGTATCGGTGCTGTTGTAAGTCTCTTCTTTAGTTCCTCAAATGCTGCCTGGCAAGCTTCAGTCCATACAAATTCTTCATTCTTCCTTGTGAGCTTCGCCATCGGCTCAGCAATCCTGGCGAAGTCCTTCACAAATTTTCGATAGTAGCCAGCTAAGCCCAAGAAACTTCTGATTTCAGCAACTGAACTTGGTGTACTCCACTTCTCAATGGCAGCTATCTTCTTTGGATCCACTGAAATTCCTTCTCCTGTGACAACATTGCCCAGAAAATCTACCTTGTCTAAGAAGAATTCACATTTAGATAGCTTACCATAGAGTTTCCCCTTCCTCAAGTTCCCAGAACTTTCCTCAAGTGCTCTTTATGCTTTTCTTCGGTCTTCGAGTAGATCAGGATGTCATCAATAAAGACAACAATAAACTGATCCAGATATTCATGGAAGACCTTGTTCATAAGGTTCATGAATACCGCAGGGGCATTCGTCAATCCAAACGGCATGACCAAAAATTTATACTGACCATATTTGGTGTTGAATGCCATCTTTGGAATATCCTCTTTCCTGACCTTGATTTGATGGTAGCCAGATCGAAGGTCTATCTTCGAGAACACCTTAGCTCCACCGAGTTGATCAAACAGGTCATCGATCCGGGGCAGAGGGTACTTGTTCTTGATGGTGATGTTATTCAGCGCCCGATAGTTGATGCACATCCGCACAGTCCCATCCTTCTTAGGTACGAACAAGACAGGTGCTCTCCAGGGTGAAGCTCCATCTCTGATAAATCCAAGGGCCTTCAGCTCATTGATCTGGTCCTTCATTTTCTTGGCCTCCTTAGGGTTGACTCTGTAGCATCACCGAGAAATAGGGGCAGAGCCAGGAACTAGGTCGATGGTGAATTCTACATCTCGATCTGGGGGTAATCCTGGAAGACTATCAGGGAAGACATCCATGAATTCTGCTATGAAGGGTGAGGAGGTCTAGGTTCTTCGATGATAGAGGAGTGAGTAATACCCTCCATATCTTTCGGAGCTCGAGAGATTTCAAACTCCGGCTCTCCAGGTGGGCTGAAGACTACACATCCTCTGTGACAATCTATCAGCGCATGCTGCTTACTTAACCAGTCCATTCCTAGGACTACATCATAGTTAGGTAAGGGCATCACCAGTAAGGGTGCTAAGAAGTTGTGTCCTGAGATAGTTATAGGACAGTTATAGGTCTCAGTGATGGGTATGGATCCACCACCAGTCATAACTCTACATATCTTCTTGCTAAAATTCGTAACTAGGTGGTGTACAGAGATAAATTTTGATGATATAAAACTATGTGATGCACCCGAATCAAATAATGCTAAAGCAGAATGTGAATGCACATAAATGAAACTTGTGATGACATCAGCGGTAGGTTCCTTCTCTGGCTCTTGCTCCTCTGCTGTTAGGGCAAAAGCTCGCCCAGTCTTCTATTGGTGTTGCCCAAACTGTTGTTGCTGAGTGGGTAGGGGAGCCTTCTGCGATGTTGTTCCAGTCCTGTTGAAGGTCGTGGGACAGTCCCTCACTTGGTGGGTGGCAGACCCACAGACTAGGCAGTGTCCTAGCCTCTTCCTGCAGATGTTTGACTGATGTCCTGGCCTCTTGCAGAAATCGTAGACAGGAATCTGCTTCTGAGGCGCTCTGTCATTGGTCCTCGCCTGATGGCGCTGCTGCTGGTGGTGAGAAGGCATGTTGTTATTGTTGTAGTTGGGCCTTTTCTGATTATTCTGGAAGTTGCTAGTTCCAGAATACTCCCTCTTTGAGCGAGCAGGCTGACTCTTCTCGATATCCTGAGCTCGTATTAGGATCCTGTCATATGTCTTGGCACCGCCTGCGATCACAGGAGTACGAATCTCTTCCCTCAGTCCATACCTGAATCTTTCAACACGATCGGCGGGGTCAGCAACCAAGTTCTTCGCAAAGCGACTAAGTTGACCAAACTCGGCCGCATATTCTCCAACAGTCATGTTCCTTTGCTTCATATTCTGGAATTGTCTTTCCATCTCCCGCAACTCTGATGTTGGAAAGAACTTCCTACATAACAACCTTTTGAAGGTGTTCCAGTCAAGCTGCCTATCCTGGAGTCGGGGTTCATTCTGATACCAGGTGCTCGCTACATCTAGTAGTTGGAGTCCCACAGCTTCAACTTGGAGGTCATCAGGAAGTCGAGCAACGCTGAGAAGACGCTCCATGCTGTCAAGCCATTCATCAGCATAAATGATTCCCTCGGTTCCTTTGAAAGGGTCGAGGGCCCAGCTTCTTGAATTTCTCGATATCTCCGACTTTAGCCGGCCTTGGTTCAGATTGGGCTGCTTCTCCTCTCTCCAGTGCAGCCATAGCCACATTATGGGCATTCTCCATGCCTTTTCTCATAATCGTCATCTGTTCGCAATGAGCTTCAGCTTGGGTTCTCTGTGCCTCAAGCACTCCTCGTAGCAGGCCAACAAGGTCGGTGGGGTTCACGGACACTGGTGGGATAGCTGGATCGGGCACCACCGTAGGAGCTTGCTGTTCAGTCTGGAAAGATGTAGGATCTAACACTTGATTAGTAGTATAAAATCCACGAGGTGCTGGTGTATTATGGAGACGATCGGTCAGCTGCCGGGGTGTAGGATACGGACTCGATTGAGGAGGTGGGGTATGATCGGGTGATGACATCCTATTGCCAGTAGGATTGGTGGCCATGCTCTGGAAGGTTTAGGATTGCAAAACATAAGCAAGGTAGCCTACCAGTCTATAACAAACAAAAATATTTATTTATAATATATATCGGTCCTATGTTGTGACAAATTAATGTTCTAGTGTTCTAAATGTTTCTAGATATATTTTTCTAAGTTGTTGATCTGACCTGCATGGGCCACCACTAAAAATATGTCATGACCCAGTCCCAAATTGTTGGGTCGAATCGGATCATGCCCAGCCTGCACCGTTGTGAGACGTCGGCAGTAAGCTGTATCCAAATGCAGGTAATCACAAAAACATAATCTATTTTGTCACAACATCTGAATTTTGAATATTTAAAATAACTTTGTCCAACAAAATACAACTGAAATAAAACTGAATTAAACTGTCTTTTTATTCAACAACAAAACTAAAAGATAAATCATCCTCTAGAGAGTAGACTCATCAGCCACAATATCATCGTCCTCCAATTGGGACTCTGGCAGCACTGCTGGGTAAAGCACCGGGTCGTAGTAGCTATTTATCAATAGCTCAACTTAATCAAAAGAACCTATTGGGGTGGGGGATCCAGTCAGGAAAGGAGCAAAGTACAATTATAAAAATTTAACAATTTAACTAAGAATTAGAAATTTACAATTTTAAACAGTTTGAACAATATTTTCCAGCAATTTTCCATAATTAAAAATAATGTGATTTGAGTATGTAATGCTTATGACCGGCTTGGGTTGTACAATAGTATCCTAGTGATACGATACGGCTTATCCCCGTGTGTAAGAGGGGTAAGCTCGCACAATCAATATGCAATATGAGGGGGGTATTGGTCATAATACACTACACAACTCCCCCAATCCCACAATCAATAACAATCAATACTCTAGGAAAGAGTTCCGTGTATCAATGTGGTTTAATCTTGCAATATTATAGTTATTAACTAAATTAAAAAATAAACACAACCATACTTGCCTTTGTTTATGACTGGGTTGAAAAGTCGGTTCCGGGATAGAAGATCAAACTCGTCCTCGAAATCCTACATTGAGAATTCCGACTTAGCATAAATGAGAAAACCATATCTAGGTGTGCTAGTTACAATCTCTAGAATTGGTCCTAATCCAGTTTTATGTTATTTACAAATTCTACCAGAACACGCTTATCGATGTGATTTACTAGTTATTAATTTACGAAGAAAAATCAATTTAACATTTATTGAAAAATCGTATTATCTGATTATTTGGAAAAACTTTAGTATTTTGTAATATTATATATAAAACTAATATTTTTCTTTAAATGAGAAGAACGTGAATTTGTTTAAATAATAACTTATAATTTTCCTAGTTATTAAATGTGAGAAAATGATATTAATTTTCTATATCCAAAATAATATCTTTTTGATATTTTACGCGTTTATCGACAAACCAACAAAACCAGAATAAACTACTCTACACTATTATTGAGCTACATAAAAGATAAAGAGCTGGGCTTATGCCCTTACAATTATTTACACAAATTCTTGGAATAAAATTAATATATACTGGTGAACCCTGAACGCCGGGAAGCGATCCATTCAGCAGGCCGAGGCCCTGCACCAAAATATGATTTGGCCAGTAACTAGATCTAAATAATAACTATAATTAATATTAAATATAATATAAAATAGGTCTCAGACTTGGTCCAAAGTATTACGTCACGTACTAGCTAATGCCTCAACGTCCGGAACAATGCCGGTTTCGTTTGTATTTCGCTAAGAGCCCATTGACCAATAAGGTCGTCGCTCGAAAAAGTAATCGGAATTCAAATCAACCAAAAACCAGTTTAGAATTTAAGAATTTTATAGAAAAACCCTTTAAAAATATTTTTCTGAAAATTTGGGCAGCATTCCCTCTGTATTTGGGACAACCCAATACTGGAAATTTGTGCCAACAACACACAATAACTGTCCCAAACCAGGGAACACCAAATATCCCACCAAAAGTGAATATCCAACCCGAAATGAATAGCAAATCCAAAAGCCGAAATCAAAACCACAGCACCAACATATAGCCATACCAACTACAGAACTTATAATTAGCTATGGCTAAGAAAAAAATCCACAGAACAATATTCTCAACCCAAGCTAGTATTAGCTTGGTCACAAGACCAAAATTAACAGAGTTCGAAAAATTCGAACTTAACTCGGAAATTCCGAGAAACCACAATAACAAAGCCAAAGCTACAAAACCATCCAAAATGGAGTTCGAAAATGTCCGAAACCATAACTGAAATAAATAGAGCCGATTTCCATAGCGGAATCCGAGACCGTATCATCATCGACGCACGGGAGGGATGAATTACTCTGATTAACAGAAATTACCCAATATCCGTCGGTCGGGGAGCCGCGGGATAATCTTGGGAATGGAAACGGAAAGAGCTGGACTGCGTCTTGACGAAGTCGGGTTGGGAACAGCGAGTCGCTGAGGGGCTACGGATCAGGAACGGCGGTGGAAATCCGCACGAAACAGGGAATGGCAGCGGGGAGGCCATCGGAGGAGTGTTGGCCTGGCGGCGGAAAGGCTCGATCGGCCGAGAGGAGCCGCGCAGGGGGTTCGATAGCGGATGGCTCGCGCGGACGGTCGTCGGGGCGGGCGGAGGAGATCGGCGGTCGGGTGGCCGAGATCCGACGGGTAGCGGGACGCCGAGGGAAGCTCGGTCGGAATCGGCTAGGGCTGGGTTGTTGGGAAAAAGAGGGTTTGGTGAGGAGAATGAAGAGAAGGGTTTATATAGGGGTAAAACCTGGGGTTACGGGAGCCGAGGAGTCGTCGGACGTTTTGGGAGCCGAGAGGACGTTGGTTCCAGGTGGCCGAGCGGTTTGGCGAGCGTTTAGAAAAAGAAAAGGAAATGAAAGGTTTTCCTTCAGTTGAAGAGTGAGAGAGAGAGTTGTAAAGAAGTTAATGAAAGTAATATAAGTTTTGAAAGAAAGTTTTGTTTTAAATAAAAGTTTTCTTTTTCTTTAAATAAGGAAAATGATAATTATATATAAATATTAAGGTACTGACAATTTGTTTCAAAAAAATGAACTTGGGTTCAAGATGGGTTCAAGTCAGGTTCGGGACGGGTCAGAATGGGTCAGGCCCAAAAATCAAATTCCAGGATTAATAATATTTCTAAAAATATGTTTTTCCTAAAATAATAATAATTAATAATTTAGCAATTAAATTATACAATAGAAATTTTACGGAATTGACCAACACTAAAATTCCAGAAATAATAATAATTTATTATTTAAATAAAAACTAAAATTTTACGGTTTTCACACCTCCTTCTTATCTCGACAAGATTCAAATTAGCGATATATACATATATATATATAGAGAGAGAGAGAGGAAAGATCCACATCCCCTCAATTTTTGCATCCCCATGCTATCCACCGTTGGATATTGTTTAAGCCATCTAATCTTAACCGTTAGTTTCAATGTATATATATATATATATATATATATATATATATATATATATATATATATATATATATATATTCTTGTGGAAGAATCGAACAAGTTCAGATACGAATGCCGACAATACAACCCCACTCGACTGAACAGGGAGGTCCTCGGACAGATTCACAAAGTTAGCAGGCTCTGCAAACACTCTATAGACAGTTTCTAGACATTGTTGTTCGAATGACTGCCCCCAGGGTAGCGGGCGATGCTTGCTCCATGCTCCCTTTTATTTTGTCTTCTGTCGCATTCTGCGCTTACTTGTAAAGGCTTCGGCATATATATATATATATATATATATATATATATATATATATATATATATATATATATATATATATATATATATATATATATATATATATATAAGAGAAGAAAAAAAAAAATATATATATATATAAGAGAAGATGCTTTCATTTCCTTCCACCAAATCCTAAATATTCCCCTGCGCCCCCCATCAGTTCGTAAAGGTCTGTACGTTCGAGAGGCTCTTTGGCAAGTAGAAGCAGTCGACTCCTTACAGGTAATCTTTGATCCTTGTAATCAATTTCCCTGATTCTTGGAGATTAGTTAAATTGTAAATCTTGTTCCAATAATAGTATAGGTGATTGTGTTAATTCCTAAAAGGAATCTATGGGTTTAAACAATGTAGATAGTATCGAAAAACCAGTAGTATCAAACATAGGTCGGGGCAAATAACTATTTCTAATGGAGAATTGGGTGACCGATTTGTTTAGTAGAAGTTGTAAACTACTTGTGCTCGCTTACAGGGAGTTCCTGCGTGTGTAAAACGCAGAGGTAGTTGTCTCTAGAGTTCAGCAAATAGGGTATGTGCGTACTGACTATAACAACAGATACGTATTGTACATACTAACATGGACTGGGGTGTGTATCCAACGTATATATGCATCCTTCTTTCAGTTTTGAAAACCCGAGCAGGATAGGTAGATGATTAGGTAAACTGGGTAACAAAGTACATACAGGTAACACATACCCCATCATCTTGCCAATTCTAATAGGAACCTGGTGTCAGTTGGTTAGATTACATATTGGCAATCGAGATGTAGGAATATAGGGGCACCAAAACATCTGATAGATGCCCTAAGTATTTTAGTTCAGAACAATTAATGGTTAGAGAGCAAGTCTATTATAGAGGTAACCTGAACTGATTAGATCATGATACGAAGGTGTATATAGGGAGAAGGGAATGAGGTATTGAAGCTTGTCTAGTAGATGTTGGAGGGGGGTCCAACCAATCGCTGTGACTAATTGAGAAATGTAACCATGTATCAATTAGTCACATATAAATGTGGTGTCCTATCTATATTTGATGACTTTGGAAATCCAGGAATGGTTATATGTACCTATTGACTGTATCAGAGTATCAAATGCACTATTGTATCAGTAATTGATCATACTATTGACTGTAAGACAATTATTAACGGTATTAGTAAAGGTAAACCATACAATAGAGAGTACTCGGGATACCTGTATGTTATAGACCACAGTGTGGTGCGTATGTTATAGGGGAGGCAAATGGTTGTAACCCATGAACTGGGCACAGGCGTTGTACTGATAATATCTCGCATAGCAGATGCGATATAGGAAGGGTTTTTCCCTATACTCCTGGTCCAGTAAGGAACTGGAACCTATAAATGCTTCTCACATGTTCAGTTCGTGGGTCACCTGGGTATATGTCGTAGGGGTTGATTCTTGGATGGGGTTATAGGATGCTCTAGTGAGTTGCAAGTAGTTTAGGACATGTGACCAATATCATCTAGGTGGATACCAATAGGTGGGTGTTTTGGGATTAATCAAAATATAGCAAGCAGTCTTGTTTGCGACCGGTAGTAGAGAAGAGGCCGATCATACCCAAGTATTGGGGGGGCAAGATCCAGTGCCAGTTGGGCCTAGGAAGGAGAATTGATTTTATCAGTATGGTAAGTGTACAGGGGAAAGCATAGGGAGTGTGCCAAGTGTCCAGTTGGGCTTGTATCAGGATGCCCAACTGATGACAGTATTGTATCAGCCAGCAGGGACATGTTATATAATTGAAAGAGATGAGTAATTCATGTTAGGATAAGATAGATGGATGGGAATTAGGATAGTATATATAAGGGGTGATGTGTTATTCCTATGCATGCGAGAGGAGAGGGACTTGTTGTCCAATAGGAGAGCTACTACACTAACCTCTATTTTTAAGAAGCAGGCAATGGGTACTGATTGTATGGGGTACATACATAACCATGTGAATAGGTACCCATGTGTGCCTATACAGGGTCAGACCTTGTAAGAAACCTTAGTTGACAGAGTACCAAATAGGCGAGTACAGGTGAAGTAGTGTAACAGTTGTGCAGGAATTATTTTAGAATAAATAGATATAGCTTTAACATACCAAGTTAGGTAATCTAGACACTTCTATGAATAAGTAATCAGGATGATTATACAAGTAAAGATAGGGGACTTAAAAGATACCTTATAATCCATAAGGGGTAGACAACTAGGCCATTAAGGCCATTAGAATATAAGGACAATTAGCAATGATTAAGATAAACTTATTTTGGTTAAATTAATGTGTTGACTAGAATTAATTCATAATATAGGTTCTATGGACTTTGACTTAGCATTCGACCAATATTCGCAGCTCAGAACCACAAGCAAGTACATATACTGATTGCTTTCGATTCCTAATAGTTTTTTCTTTACTTGTTATATATATGCTTCTCTTGCTTGCTGATACACTCGTTACATGGGATTAGTATCATGGATCCTTACCCGTTATATTTTTTGACTGTTATTCACATGATTACCATGCTTGAGACTTGTTGAATCAATGAGTACTAGTCGGGCGGGAAAATACTTAGTAGACGTGTGAACTACCCTTTCTATCCCATTGGTCTATGCGTGAATGATAGCAGCCGCACACAACACGTGTGGGGTGCCAGATTTACCCCTTAGTCGTTCACATGTCGAACACGATATTTCAACACACAAAGATAGATATTATTTCATTTGTTTATCCTATTTTTTTCACCACTTGCCATGTCACCATGTTTACATATTTTCTTTCTAGTTGCTATATCTCATCATAGAGTTGCCTGTTATTTTCCTGCTATACCATGATGCCTGTTATTTTCTAGTTCAAATTCTTATATGTTATTTGTAGAAGCTCAAAATATATTAAAACATTACTATGTGCCATTCATAGATGGCGCCATGCTCAAATCATCAAATAACGCTGAAATCAGATGGCGCACCATATCAGATGATGCTAAGCATCACATGGTGCTAGCTGCCACGTGGCCGTCTTCATGGAGAAACGAAATGGCTGTCCTCATGACTGACAATATGTCAGTCGAGGAAAATCTCTTCGAATCTAGAGTAAGCAACGCTCGAGGAGAATTGTCAGAGTTGTCATAATTGTGTTTGTCATTTACTGTGCGCCATGCAGAGTTGGCACAAAGTAGTCAGTGCTTCATGGTTTCAAATGATTATCATTTTCTCACAAATAGCGCAGAGCATGCGCAATCTATCAAATTAGACGCCAATTGATCAGATTATCATCCAGAAGCAGTTAGATGACATGGCGCACATGCCACTAATCTCGAAGAACATGCACATGACACTACCCATAACCAAGTGCATCTCTCTCACAGAATACCACACATCCAAGCAGTTAAGTCAACCGTTAGCGCAAATGGATGATGGTGCACCAATTGCCAGTATGCACCAATCAGAGTAACTATCTGACAATTATTTTAAAACTCTATAAATAGAGTTCTAAATCACTTCTAAGGAATCACTAATGATCATAATCTCCTGACCAAGTTGCTGTAGCACTCTACAAAGGCTTTCTTCTTCGACATCGCATCATCCAAGGAATAAAGTGATCGTCTTCTGATCAGATTTCTACAGTTGTACTTCCCCAGAATCAAAATTGTACTTAGTACTTTTTTTCCTTAGTTTATAAACTAGTTTTCTCGGAAAACTTTTGTTCTCGCAAACAAAATGGCGACTCTGCAGGGGACGACTTTCTCCTCTGACAAAAAAGTGACAACTCAATGCAATATTGTGTCAGTCGACACGAAGTAGACGACTTTGGTCGTAAACGTTGACCAAACAGCCTACGAAACCATGATTAGCACGGGGGTGCCAAGCGCACATCTACTATTGTCTCCAAAGACAGGAAGATTTGCGCCATCTGGACTCCAAAATCCTCAAGTGCGCCGATCATAACTCCTGCCTAAAGCAAGGGAAAATGCTCTATGGTTTCACCAGTTCTGAACTTGGTGGAGAGCGCGCCAATCACTGCCTCGGTACTAATCAAGGGATAGCGCCATATGGCCATCTCTCATTCCTTCCAGAGCGTGCCAACCATTGCCTCTACGCAGAACAAAAGAAAGCGCCATGTGGCCATTCCTCATTCCTCTCCAGTTCCAAACTTGGTGGAGAGTATACCCATCACTGCCTCCGTACAGAACAAGGAAAAGCGCCTTATGGCCTCTCCTTATTCTTCCCTAGTCCTAGACTTGGTGGAAAATGTATCTAATTGCGCCTCTGTGCCAATCGATGCCAGAACACTTCTGAGTAGAAACTCTACTTCTCTTGGTAGAGACAATCAAATCGATGCCAAAAAAATAGACTCTGCTCAAAGTTCACTTCCTGCTGCCCATCTGCACCATGCCAAACACGCTAGAACAGTGTGCACAGAACAACAAGTCATCTTTTCCACTCCTTATCAAGCTGGCTAGTGCCAGTTAAGCCAAAGCTAGGATCTCCCTATCTTGCGTATATCAAGATCAAGGCAGGGAAAACTGATGGTGTCTCAGACAGACAGGCAAGTGGCGCATAACGCTGACATGCGTGCCTATCTTAACCAATGCAGAACAGAACCAATTTCATCAAGTCATATGATGCACCAGACACAGTACGCGCCAACCACTAAACTGTGCACAGTGAAGGCTTCTAAGATCAAGAACCCTCTCACTTATGCTAATGAACTCAGCACTTCCTTGTATACTCAAGGGACACAGAATCTAAAGAACGTGTTCCTAACATAATCAGAGAGCATGTACCTGCTTCTTTTTTTCGTACTTCTGTCACTGTAACCGATCTTCACGAAATTCTTGTACAAAACGAAAGATTGCAGGATCACCCTACACACCTGTAATTCCACATCAGAGTCATTACTGTAATCAACATCATGAGATAGTAATCAAGTGTTGCTGTCAATCAGCTAAACGGTCTGTATTCGACCGCCTGAATTACACTCAGACTCCTGAACTGATCATGGTAGACGAAGACGAACTGCTATTTGCTTCCGTCAACATGATGTCCCACAATACTGGGGGTAAAAAATATCCAAGACGTAATACATCCCGCAACCCTAGTTAACAGTATCTAGATCGAATCTGTGACTCCGATGAGGGTGTCTACCAAAGCACAATATCATGAAATTGAGAAATCTTCGGTCAAAGGAATCTTCCAACTCCTTATCTTAGGGGTAGTTCTTTGTCGAACTTTGATACCGATAGTAAAAACTTTGATCAGACTATCTTATCCACCAGTTCATCTTCGGTGGTCAGAGAAGTGACTGCTTACACCAATAACAAAGAATAGGACGCTTCTAGCTCTGCTAATCAGAAGCAACGGATTGCTGCTTTAGAAGCCAACCTGAAAACCATGGTTGAAATGGTTACAATAATGCATGCTGTGATCATGGCACAATACATTGTTCCAACGGTTGAGAATCTAATTTTGACCCAAGAACATGCAGCAGTCGCTGCACCTATCAACACCGACTTGGGGGTATAATCCCCTCTCAATGCTGCCATCCCAACTCAGGCTACCCCAAGTCAGTATGGTGCTGGGGGTGGTACATATCATGCGGTTCCACCTCCCAACACATCAAACCAATATTCTACTCCTCAAGCATCAGAAGACACTCTTGAGGCAGTTAATCTTCTACAAAATCAGTTTGAAGCTTTTAAGCAAAAGCATGGTCTACAGAAGTTAGGGAACAAACTACCTTATCCTATAGAGTGGAAGGAAGTTCCATTTCCACCTAAGTACAAGCCGCCAATCATAATGCTATTTGACGGTAGTTCATCTCCGAGTCAATATCTCAATCATTTCGAGGTGATGACCGACCATCTTCAACAGAATAGTGCTCTACTCACTAGAATATTCGTCGGGTGTTTGGCAAGCGTTGCCTATGAGTGGTATCGAAGTTTGTCAGATGGCTGCATAACATCTTTCGCAGCACTAAAACAAAGGTTCCTGGAACAGTTCTATGAGGGAACAAATGATATGACCATGTTGGCCCTTATCAAGATCAAACAAAGGCCTAATAAAACTGCTTAACGTTTCATAGAGCGCTTCCGTCGTGAAGCACTCAAAATGCCTTTGGGTACTCCAGATGTATTGACTATAGATACATATAAATCAAACTTATTATCGATAGTCAACATGTGGACCGGACCCACATAATTCCAAGATTGGGCCTCCTTCATAGTAAGTGCCAGGGCAGCTGAAGACAGTGCTGATAAATTCAAATAGCTAGGCATCAAGATGCCTAACCTCGATAAAGATGAACATCCTACTACCAACAATAGTGGTCGGCAAAACAGCTGCAAATGTAAGGAAGCCTTATCCATCAATGTAGGTTAATCAACACCTGCAACAGCACCTCCACAGAGAGCACCACATCCCAAGGAGGAGTATTCCTTTGATGAGGATGACATCCTGAGCTTATTTGATTGTTTAATCAAGAGCAACAAACTTCAACTGCCTGACGCTAAACGTCCAGATAAAGTAGGTAAAACTGACAATTCCAAATATTATATGTATCACAGGTTCTTGGGGCCTCCAACCAGGGCGTGCTACGTACTTAAATGGAAGATCCAAGAGTTGATCAATGCCAAAGCGATCACTCTTCAACAAGACAAGAAGATGGTGACTGCTAATGTCATCTCTCTACAATTCGGTGACTTTTCTGCTCAACTGATACAGGTTGGTGTTGTTCCCATTTCAAAGGCTACCTTGGAGATCGTCAATCTTCCGCCCGCATGAAGTGACGGTCTTGTACCTCTATCAACTGACATAGGAAAATCATATGGATTCATCTGACTTGGTCACTAATTTTGAACCAAAGACATCTACTCCTTCTATCAAGTCAAAAAAGGCAACCAAGTACAAGTCGTGCATATGACATCACTGGGCAGTCACCTTCCACCTTTGGATGCTACATTCGTTCCAGCGGCGGCTCCATCTTCCCCTTCTAAGATGGTATAACCAAAGCCGGAGATCAAGTACCAGCCAGAATTCTATCAGTACAGTCAGCAGTCTTGTAAATTGATGACAAAGATAGGATATGATTTACAGAAAGCACCTGGCTTGAATAACGGGAAAGGATCTCCTATACCTCTTTTTCTGCGACTTCAGGACAACCAATCCCGTGTAGGTCTGGGATTTTGGACAGACCTTTCATCCCCTCTAAAGAAGAGATCTTCCAGAAACAAGACCCGGATGAAGAACTGTAACATGGTTTCCTTTGCACCAATTCTGGAATAAGAAGCCATAACTTGTACTAGGTCTGGGAGACTCTACCTTGGAGACTACTAAGAAGGACAAGATAATGTTGTCACTCCTCCGATCTCTGATATCCCTTCAGCATCATCTTTTTTTGTCTCCAATGTTCCTTCGGCATCATCGCCTCAAGTGGAACCTGTCCCTCCTAAGCCAACTGCAGCTGACAAAGGCAAGCAGCCGGCCCGCTTTGATAAAAGATTAAAGAAAACTACCTTGCAACTCGAAAAGCCGTATAATTTTGATATATTAGCTAAACTGGCTAATCCTCCGACAAGATTATCGATTTTTGAACTTATGTGCCTCTCGAAGGAAACTCGAGAAACGTTAAGTGAGGCTTTGATGCAAGCCGACGATTATTTGGCATATCTCAAGAAACCAGATGAAGAACCTGGCATGTTCTTATTGTCATAGCATAATGGAATTGATTCCCAATATCACCTTCACTCAGAATAATATGTTACTTGAAGACAATCGACACGACCGACCTCTCTACTTTACACGGTATGTCAACAAAATGAAGGTCGACCGCATTCTGGTCGACCCTGGATCTACACTCAGCATTATGCCAAAAACTCTATTGGATGCGCTGAGGATCCCGGTCCATAACCTCTCTACGACCATATGAACTATTCTGGGGTTCAATTCTGGAAGAAGCGAACCGTTAGAAAAGATTCGTCTAAAAGTCCAAATTGGCAATCTCTGCACAAAAGTCACCTTCTATGTGATTGACAATCACGTCTCCTACAATGTATTATTAGGAAGACCTTGGTTACATGAACATAATATCGTGCCATCAACTCTCCATCAATGCTTCAAATATGTTGATGACAACGGAGAAGTCCAGAAAGAAGTGGTTGATCTTAATCCCTTCTGAGGTATTCAAGCATATTATACAAATTCCAGAATGTATAAAAAAGAGTTCATGAAAGTCGTACTGGCTATGGACACTGAAGAAGACCAAAAGAACAATCCAGATGAGGTCCTGGTAATTCCAGTCAAGGGACGCACTTCTCGTCCCTCGTCTTCTCAGACGCTGACCATTAATCTCTCTTCTTCTACCAAGCATCCTCCTGTTGAAAAGTTTAAGCATAGGGATCTCACCTCTTCTGAGCCTCTTATTATCGACTTTCGTCGTAACAAGCCTCCTACTTCTCCTCCTCTTACTATTAATCTTGGCAAGCCATCGGCCAAGGTTAAAAACACTATTGTAAATGTGGATGCAAATATCAATAAAGTAGCGTCTTCATTACAGTACATTGATGTCAATTATTACACACAGTGTTAGCTAAAAATTCTTGATAACTTCGAACCTCTTTCCTTGGAGGCAATTTAACCTCTTCAAAATGAGGTATCATTAGAACCAGTACAAAACTCATTCTTTCTAGTTCCTTCCCGGAAGAAAGATGAGCATCCTATCATTTTCAGCAAAGGACTGAATCAAAAGGATATATTTGATAGCGACTCTGAAAACGATGATAGCAGACGAATCAACTACATCGTTACAGTCAATAATCCAAGGATATTATTCAAAAGATGGGCTACAACTTCAAATCCGGCCTCAACGATGGTAAGGGTAGACGAACTCCAATTCGTATACCTGCACCAAAAGAAAAGTCATTAAAATATTATAACAAAACAAAGCATGGGTTGGGGTACACTACGCCGATCACGACCCCAGATATTTCTGAGTCGGACAAAGAAGAACAATCTAATTCTTCTGACTCTTTTTCATGGGATTCAAACACCAGCATAGGGCACGTTCATCGAGTGACCCTATCTTCCAATATGGTAACAGCTGAACTCTCAGAAGACGAGAAAGATTTTACCAAGACTCATAAAGTAGAGCCTTGGATACAAAGGATGGATACTCAATGGGAACTTTACTTTGAACAACGTGAACCACCCACTAAGGATCAATTGGTCCAGATCAACGTCAGTGACGAAGCTTCTCCAAGGCCAATTTTTATCAATAAAAGTCTTTCGAAAACAGACAAATAAGAGCTGATCCAGCTCATCAGAGAATATATTAACGTATTCGCCTGGAGCTATGAAGACATACCGGGATTAGATCCTCAGATTGCTACTTACAAGCTTAATATTCTGCCAAATGCTAGGCCATCAAACAACAACAGTGTCGATTCCGACCTGATATGATGGACGCTATAGAAGCTGAAGTCAAGAAACTCATCGTTTGTGGCTTTGTCAAAGAGGAACAATATCCGGACTAGGTGGCTAATGTTGTCCCAGTTATAAAGAAAACATGAAAGGTCCGAGTCTGCATCGACTTTAGAGACCTTAATGAAGCTTGTCCCAAAGATGAGTTCCCTCTTCCGATCATTGATGTCATGATCGACAACACCTGCGGGTTCAAACGAATGTCTTTCATGGACGGATTCTCCGGATATAATCAGATCATGATGAACCCCGAAGATGAAAAACAAATATCTTTTCGTACTCCTCTAGGAGTCTACTGCTACATAGTCATGCCATTCGGCCTTAATAATGCTGGTGCCACCTATCAGCGGGCCATGAGCACCATCTTTTGTGAATATTTATGGAAGACAATCGAATGATATGTTGACGATATTGCTATCAAGAGTCGTCTAAAGGAAGATCACATCCAAGACTTAAGAACTATTTTTAATCTAATGCGTCAGCATCAACTCAAGATGAATCCCACCAAGTCATTTCTGGGAGTCTCTAGTGGCAAATTCCTAGGATTCGTTATTACCTCTAAGGGTATACACGTTGATCCCGAGAAAGTCAAAGCCATTCAAGAGATGCATCCTCCAAGCAACCTAAAAGAGCTACGAGGATTTCAGGGACGACTTGCGTACATCAGAAGATTCATCTCAAATCTCTCTGGATGCTACAGACCGTTCACTTAATTGATGAAGAAAGGTATGTCTTTCATTTGAACTAACGAATGCCAGCAAGCATTTGAAGACATAAAGAGGTATTTGATGAACACTCTAGCCCTAGTTCCTCCAATCATAGGAATACCTTTTCGGATATATGTTTGAGCAATGGATCATTCTTTGGGCGCCCTACTAGCTCAGAAAAACAAGAAAGGCTATGAGCAAGCAATTTATTATCTCAGTCACACAATAATTGGTGCTGAACATCGGTATAGCTCGGTGGAAAAAGAATGCTTAGCCCTGATGTTCGTTGTCCAGAAAATGCGTCATTATGTCATGGGCCAGACCATTCATGTCATCTCTAAGGTCAATCATCAATGAGTTTTGATGAAAAAGCCTAGTACACTCAATTCTAAACTCGTTACATGGGGGATACTACTAGCACAATATGACATAGTCTATGTCCCACAAAAGTCTGTTAAAGGTCAAGCCCTAGCTGACTTCTTGGCTGCTCATCTAATCCCTAAAACTTTCTAAACTTTACGATAAAATTCATGATGAAACTCTGGAATCTAATATGACTTCAGAGGGAATACTTGCTTGGCATCTATTCTTTGATGGTGCATCTAGAATTGGATCCAAGGTATTATTGTCGCTGGAGTTAGGATCGTTCTTGTATCTTCCGAAGGACTAGCCATTCAAAGAGCCTATTCCCTGGACGAGCCATGTTCCAACAATGTCGCTGAGTACAACGCTCTACTTATCGGTCTCCAATTAGCTAAATAGTTAGATATTGAATATCTAGAAGTATACGGCGACTCTAAACTGATTGTCAACTAGGTTAGAGGCACGTATGAAGTTCGACATCAAGATCTCATTCTATACCAGGAAGCAACAGTTAAATTGGCTACATCCTTTAAGGGTTACTTTATCGAACATGTACGCCGAGCATGCAATACAGAAGCTGACGCACTTGCTAATCTAGCAGCAGTATTAGCGATCCCTGTGAAAAGATAACTGTTGATCATCATCACTAACAGGGAATTATTCTGTGTCAAGAATAATTTGAATGTTGAAACTAGCAATTCAGTCAAGATTTGCACTACTGGTGAAGACTAGAGAGCCTATTTCATCGACTTCACGATAAATGATATCTTGCATGTAGATCCTAAAGAAGCTACAGCGATTCACCGTCAATCACTCTGATTCTAGTACAATCATTCTTCTAAAACACTCTACCGTCGATCATTTGATGGTATGCTCTTACGTTGTCTTACGGGTGATGAAGCAAAACAGATATTACGTGAAGCTCATGATAGTATCTGTGGTGCACACCAGCTTGGTCCCAAGCTTCAGGATCGAATCCGACATAAGGGATATTACTGGCCTACCATGGTGGCAGATGTGATTGAATATGCAAGGAAATACAGAGCATGTAAAATTCATGCATACTTCATTCACCAACCATCAGAATTCCTGTATCCCACTGCAGCATCTTGGCCTTTTGAAGCCTAGGGCATGAATGTCATCAGTACTATCAATCCGTCCTCATCTTGAGGACATTGGTTTATCTTAACTATAACTGATTATTTCTCAAAATGGGCAGAAGCTATACCCTTAGTAGAAGTCAAGACAAGCAACGTCATCAGTTTTATCAAACATCATGTGATCTACAGATTCGGCATTCCTCAACGAATCATCCATGACAACGAACTTCAATTCGTCGGTCAAACATTCACTCAATTTTGTAATGACAATCGAATCAACAATGTCGCTTCTACAGTATAAAATCCTGCAGCTAACGTTTGGCTGAAGCATTCAACCAAACGATCATTAAGCTTCTCAAGAAGTTCATTTCTGCTAATAAATGCAACTGGAGCGAAAAGCTTAGAGAATGTCTATGGCCATATCGTGCTACCGTATGCACCCTGATTGGTTGTATACCTTTCTCTTTGGTATATAGATGTGAAATTGTCTTGCCATTGGAAATTCAAATTCTTTCTCTGAGGATAGCTATTGCTAATGAACTCATGGTAGAAAATAATAATCGTCTTCGACTTCAAGAGCTTGAAGCACTCGATGAGAAGTGGTTACTAGCTCAACAACACATTAAGTTATATCAAGCCCGTATCTCAAAAGCCTTCAACCGTAAAGTTAAAGTATGAGCATTTCAAAAAGGTGAGCTGGTCCATACCGTAAAACGCCCTATGACTATAACGCACATGAGTAAGGGCAAGTTCGAACCAAAGTATGAAGGGCCCTATGTTGTAATCAACGTTTTCTCAAACGGAGCTTATCAATTAACCGGGATGGATGGCCGAATCGCTATGATGCCTATCAACGATAAATTCGTGAAGAAGTACCATATTTAAAAGTATGTACTATATCTTCCAAATATTGTACATACCCCAAATCTTCGAGTTATTATCTTCTACTTACCACAGATAATAAATCCTCAAAAATCTTCGGTGGAGTCTATCCAGATCTTATGATACATCCTTAAAGGATTAACCCATAGCATCTACTACATCATCATAAGCATCATCTTTTGAAATCTAGTTATTTTAAAAGATATCATATTCTTGAGTCCTAGTTGACCCAAGGATAATCAATAGATATACGAATTCACATCCATATTACCTCTGAATTCTATTATCTACATCATCGACTTAGCACGTCCACATTACCTCTGATAATGTTATCCCAGAAATAACAATATATCAAAATTATATTTTGTCATGTCCACATTACCTCTGAACAAATATAATGAGCATTGTTATTTTTAAGAAATGTGTCACGTTCAGTACCTCTGAACATATTTCTTACTCCTACTTGTCTTAAACAGATACATAATAAGTAATAGAGCCATAAAAGACCATAATTCTTTATTCCATGAAATATCATGCAAACACAAAAAACTATTATATTTATCCAAAAATGTTCAAAACAAAGAAGTTATTACATTTTATTCTTAAAGATAACTTTACTTTGGAGGCTGGGTGCTAAGATCAATAATCATCTTCTTCAAAGACTCAGCTCGCTCCACCCTAGTGGTAATTACTATTGTCCTTGCTAAGTCTCTCCTGGACTCTGGTTGTAAAGGTTGCATTAATGTAACTTTACATTCTATCTCTGCACCCTGAACTTGGAGAAAGTCATTCTGTTGCCTAATTAGATCATCCAGACGACTTGAGGCAACTTGAGATTATTCAAGCACTTCTTCTTGACGCTTTTTAGCTGCCGTGACCGATGCATGAAGCTTGGCCATTTCAGCTTCTAGCTCTTGAAGGCGAGCTTGACCTTCAGTTACTTATTTCTCTCTATTCGTTGCCTCAGTCTTGTAAAGCTCAATAGAAGAGGCAGCCTCAACAATGTTTGATTCTATCTCTCCAGATCGTATCGAGAAGGTAACTACATAATTGTCCAGTGTGACTCGTTGTTCTTCATATTCACGAGCTATGGCCCCACACTCTGCATCTACCAGTCTTTGTATATTGCCTCTCGTCAGTTCTTGATAAGATCTGATAGGATCTTCAAGCTCATTCAAGATTTGCTTTCAGTATCGCCGAGATCGCGTGTGGCTTCAATTGCAAAAGAAGTTCTTCTTACTAAATCATAAGGATGTTGCTTCTCTATAGTCATTTGTACCAGAGTGCTTAAAGAAGTGAAGAAGGCACTCATATATGTTTTGACAATGCTATTGGTCATCGCCGATACACCAGGTGTTGCCACTTCAACAGGGGCTCCTCCTTCGGCAGAGATTGGAAGAATAACAGCTTGTGCACCAAGAGATCTCAAGAGATCTCATGCAGGTACCCCTGAGGAGCTTCCCTCCGTAGTATGAGTCCCCATGTCCAGGGGAGCCATAATAGAACTAAGGTTAAAAACGGTAGAAGTCAACGGGACTTCAGTGATCGTCCCCACATGACCCGCTGCAATCCAAAAGTAAAATCATTATATCATACAGCATCAAAGGAGCAATGGTGAATAAAGTCAAAATTTTACCTGAGCCCGACGGCATATATGGAATCTCATGAGGTGTGGTATCTCATTCTGTAATGAACCTCGCCATGGTATTCTTAGATACAGCCACTTAGCTGCTTCCAGCCTTCGACCCGCCCGACACAAAATGGCTGCTTTCAGCCCCCGACTCAGCTTAACCCCCTGGGGAAGCTACCTCTGTCCCCTCCATTTTAAAAACTTGTTCAGTAGGGGTGTGAATCCCCTCTACATCAATATTAAGGTTTTTATCACCCCCAACATCTTCGAGACCTTTAGTGAGGTCTTCATCACAAAGGTGCTTATCACCCCAAGGGACTTTAAGACTTTCCACGAGGTCTTTATCACCCTCGTCAGCATCATGGTTTACTTCACCCTCAACTTCAACTTCGATATCGGATTTCTCATCGCTTTGTAGTTCCTCGAAGCTCTGATTAGCATTACTAGGGCTCTGGTCGCCCTCATTCTCAATAGGGTGCTCTTCACCCTTAACAGTAACTTGGCCATCTTTAGCCACTAACATTTGACCCTCTTGGTTCATTGCTTGATCATGATCTTCAGCCTGATCGAGATCAGAGGTAGCATCAATGGGATCCTCCTCAATCACTTCATTCCCAAAATCACAATCCTATAGATCTTCTATCATCTCCTCATCTTCTCGAGGTGGAACCTCATTAAGAATAGGAGTTTAGATTATTGAGGGAGCTACTTCTGGCATAACATATTTTGAAGTTGACGTTTCTTCAGGAACCGTAACCCTGGAGTAACATCAGTGACTGATGGTAATATTAATCTCGTTGAAGCAAATGCCGTCAATGTCGTTGTAGACATAGGAATGGTAAACTCTACGACTACTGGGTTTGAGACAGTAATCGGAGGGACTTCTGCTGTAACAGTTATAGCAGGTTCACTGATGGCTGGAGGCTTTGGAGATAAAGATATGTCAATACAAATTTCTACAGGTTCGACATCAAGTAGCTCTTGCTGGACAAAAAGAGTAAGGATATCACCTGTTGGAGAAGAAACGCCTCCGGACGACATCGGCATTGTCTCTTGGCCAGAAGTCTGGTCTGGTGAATGGTGAAGAAGGTGCAGAAGAAACTGCAGTCTTTCCTCCTCTGACTTTGGTATCCAATAACTTTCTTTTGGTCGAACGCTTGACCTTCGTCTGTGGGGATGGTTAGGACTGTGCTTCTTAGGGAACAGGGGTTCCCTACTTGTCTCCTTCCCAACTCTCATGCTCTCTCTTCGGAATAGGGACGAAGTCGATCCCATGAGAGAAGTGGTTACTTCGGGTGATAATCCAGCTTCCATCTGCCGTGTCTGAAATTTAGTCTTGGCTACAGGCTTTTCGACGGCGACCGTTTCCTTTCTTTTCCTTTTCTTCCCCACAGCAGGAGAAAAAGGATGATCATGGGTCGACTGGGTGGAGGAAGTCCCAGTCTTTTGCTTCTTGCTTGCCTTCTTTGCAGCGGATTTCTTCCTACATTTTCTAAAAATGCCACACAATGGATCCCGCACTTCGTTAAGAGAACCCATAACCACGGTTTCTAGAGGTACATCAGCAGGGGCGTTCTCTTCAGCTTCAGTCAAATTGATGGTAGCCGTTTCCCCATCAAATTATTTCCTTGTCCCAACGAAGCTGTCTTTCATTAAATAACCTTCAAAGAAGGTATTGGCTGAGGTATAGAAGCGTGCATATGAACTCAACATACGTAGGCCGTTTTCAAGTGTGGCGGAAGGCATAGTGAATATAGCCTTTATACCTCTTATACTGAAATACCTCCACCCTCGAGTGTCATCGATCAAATGCCTGAAGGCCTTAGGACATGTTGCCGTATTCCCAACGTGTAACTGTTTATAGCCGAATTGACGGGTGAAGCGGCTTGGCAGATATGGCTCATAAAAGCAGTTATTCTCAAACCGGTACACTAGATGGGAAGGCCTGATCGTCTTCAACCAGGAAAAGGCCTCAGGAGATGGACGAGAACCCATAGGCTCTAAATCCATGATAGGCATAGGGAAACTCTCATATCCAGGTGGAGGAGGGGTGCAGAAAAATTTCCAGTCGACGCCCCTATTTAATGCCTTTATGCAGTCAAATAAGGACGTAACCTTCCATTTGGCCTTGAAAAATCTTCCGATGAAGTTCTCTACTAACGCTCCCCTGACTCCAAGGGCAGGATCCATAAACAAAGGATGGTGCAGCAACAACCAGTCGAACAAATATGTGTACGGCATTTCAGAATAGGGGAAATTATTCCGAAAGTTGGGTTTTTCTATCATGGCATCGGTAAAACTCCGTAGTCCCGTGTTAAGCTGACTGGTCATGGTAGATAATATGTCCATCTTGTATCCAAATACTAGACGCACAGCAGTGAATAATACGCCCCTATGGAGTCGATCGACGACACTAGCTTTTAGAATAATAAACCGTCGCAGCTATAGTTAAAGAAAGCCCGCTAAAGTGGCTTCTGGGGACATGGTCATGCCATCTTGTCTTATATAACTTTCCATAGGTGTGTCGGCAATATATTTATGCCAGTCTTCAGCCAACTCTGAATCGAAGCGGCTGGATTCCTCTATTAACTGTAAATAGTAGGAGTATCAAGCGACTCAAAGGAGCGAGGCTCACAATTAAGATGCTCATGTACCTTAGCCTCCTTGATATGACCCAAGAAGAGGTATGATAACCATTGGACAGATAACATGTCCCAGCAGGATTACTATGATAAAAATGGGTACATACCATAAATTGACATAGCAATTCATCGAAGACTACTATCATTTGAGGGTTCTATTTTGCCAAAGCCTCCAGCTATCTTCAGTTGGTACATACTCCTCATAAGGGTTCTCTTCCATTGGCAAATGTGAGAGAAATTTCATCTCATTGAGAGCAAAGCCCATCTCCCCATAAGGAGTGGCAAAGTACCAGTACTACAGTTGTACCTCTCTGCTAAAGCCAGAAACATATTTGAGTTATTCTGGATCCCGCAAAAAGTAGTCAGAACAACTTCGTAAAGATCTATCCCCTGCAGCTTCTCACGGAAATTGTTCATAGCCCAAACGAAAAGTCGATTCCAATGGACAATTTCCAAATGCATCAAGCCAGTCAGCCTCATATTTGTGTTTTGAGGATATTCCCCTTCAAACATAGCATACATGTTGGCGAAGAAAGGAATCCTGACGGGCAACATCACAGCCGCATCGTCGGATGGTATGCAGCTTGGCCTTAGACCCCTCAAGTGTGTGCTATATTGTTCAGAAGTACAGAAGAACATATCTCTGTCGTGATCCCCACACCTATGACATATTCTTCCAACCCTAGCCTGTTGGAAGGGGGTCAAGTCCTATGACATCTTCCTCGGGGAGCTAGCGTGAGCATACCGAGATAGAGATAGGTTCCTCGTCATTTCAGGAAGTTACACCAGTGTGTTTCCCCTCGGGAAAGCTCGACACTCTTTCTTCGACTTTGGCTGAGAGTCTGGGTTTATGGCCTCTCTGAAGAGAAAAGTCGGCTTCTTGTGAGGAATCTCGTCAATAGTACCGTTCATCAAGCACAGCAAAGCCCTATCATCCTGGTTTTCTAGAAGAGTCTGTCTAGATGTTGGTCCGTCATACTATGGGAAGGCAATATGGGATAAATCCTCTTGGTATTCTGACACCCAAAAAGTTGAAGCTAGTATTTCAGCATTGGGGTCTTCCCTCAGATTTATTGCAAGAGAAAACAGAGAGTTAGAATCCTAAAAAATTATTATTATTATTATTATTAAACTCTGAAAATCTATCCTCCAATCATGAATAGCACAGAACAGAAGGGGATAATCCTTAGTTCGCGTAGACAGTATGACAGTTCTTAGTTTAGTTCACAGATTGCGCATGATAAATCAGTTATTGGCGCATGAATTATGTTTGTTTGTGATTCGCGCATTATGACGAATCGCGCACCATTTCTCAAAACATGACAATGGCACATGGCGCCATCTATGATTAATCAGGTTTTTAGCCAAAACCCTGAAAGAGGTGGCGTATTTTGGGGATAGCGCAAGCACCAACCAATGCTCTGAAAGAGGAGGACGATGTTGGCTTTTAATCGCATTGCATGTAAATGGTGCCAACTCTTAAATCGCGTCAGTTGTACTGTTCATCTTCCTCGATGGGTTTCCTCACCTTCAAGTGTGGGATTGGCTTCCTCGTCTCTCGCCGATAGTGCCACATGCTGTGGCACTCTCAACTCTGGTATGCGCGTGGTGTCTACGGCCACTTTCTTTCTTTTTTTCGATGGCAGTTCTCTTGAGCGCCATTCGATCAAAAGAAAGCTTTAAAGGTTGGGAGGAAGAAGAAGACAGAGGGTTCGAGAATGAAGAGTTTTTGATAAGAACTCTCTCTCTCTCTCTCTCCAACTCGTGGGCTATTTATAGCCTAAAAAGTGTACGTAATAGTCACGCCAATCGCGCATAAAACGTGGGGCGGTTGAGATTTTGTCATGCGCCAATCACGCAGGACTACTTCTTATTCAAAGTATTTCAAATTTTTAAATTTTTGAAATTTAAAAACTTTGAAAGGGTCATATAGAAGGTCAAAATATATTAAAATATTACTATGTGCCATTCATAGATGGTGCCATGCTCAAATCATTAGATAGTGCTGAGATCAGATGGCGTACTATATCAGATGGCGCTAGGCATCACGTGGAGCCAGCTGCCACGTGGTTGTCTTCATGGAGAAATGAAACGGCTGTCATCATGACTGACAATACGTCAGTCGAGGAAAATCTTCTTGAATCTAGTGTGCGCAACGCTCAATGAGAATTGTCAGAGTCATCATAATTGTGTTTGTCATTTACTGTGCGCCATGCAGAGTTGGCACGAAGTAGTCAGTGCTTCACAATTTCAAATGACTAGCGCTTTCTCACAGATAGCGCAAAGCATGCGCAATCTATCAAATTAGGCGCCAATTGATCAAATTATCATCCAAAAGCAGTTAGATGATGTGGCACGCATGCCACTAATCTCGAAAAACGTGCACGTGATACTGCCCACGGCCAAGTGTATCTCTCTCACAGAATGCCATGCATCCCATGCAGTTAAGCTAACCATTAGCGCAAATGGATGATGGTATTGCCAGTGTGTGCCAATCAGAGTAACTGTCTGACAGTTATTTCAAAACTCTATTAATAGAGTTCCAAATAACTTTTAAGGGACCACTAATGATCATAATCTCCTGATCAAGTTGCTGCAGCACTCTCCAAAGGCTTTCTTCTTCGATATCGCATCGTCCAAGGGATAAAATGATCATCTTTTGATCAGATTCCTACAGATGAACTTCCCCAGAATCAAAATTATACTTTGTACTTTCTTTTGAACTAGTTTTCTCGAAAAACTTTTGTTATCGCAAACACTATTTTTATGTCTTGTAAATTCTATTATGTCTCGAATATCTTGTCATATGTGTGCTTGTTCCATTCCTGACTGGATAAACTATTTTTAGGTGATGAGTTAGAGAATTTTTATACTACATATTATGAGCACACTGTAGATCCTGATCTTGGCATACCGGAGGATCTGGACGCGACCTTAGCCCAGTTGCCCTCTACAGATGACATTTAGTTAGATACTATTTAGCTTGGCCGGATTTGTCTTCGGGAACCTTTTTAGTTGTTATATTTTATTTTGAGGATTTTATGAGTTGATCAGTGGATTATCCCTTAGTACTATTTGACTTTCCTTCTATGATTATTCATTATTCAGTTTATTTCCTATATGTTCCTCTCGCTGTGATTAATTATATTTTATTCTACTTTTTATCTTATCTGTGGATTTAGAAGCAATATGGAATATATATAAACTGCGTGGACATGTTGATAAAATGTAAAGATTATTAGATAGCGTTCTACCGCTGACACTACGGCGTAGGCTGGGAGTACCTATGGCTCATGCCCAAATACTGGGTATGGGTGACATTTAGCCTCCATAATTGCGAGAATAGAGAAGAGTGAAGTTTCTTGAGAGCTTTGAGACGGTTGAGAGTTTGAGTCCCCATCAGACCATGGACGTTCCAAATCATGACCCTTCTTAACATTGCTTTTTGTTGTTGAGGCCAGTTCTTATGGCCAATCATAGGGTCATATGTATTGCTAGCAATTTGGGAGAGCCTAAAGTGATGGACTGCTGTTGGGGAGTGGCTTTTGTTGGTGGTTTCTGCTGCATTGGGTCGCTAGGAACTTCTGAGCTAGGGGGCCATTAATAGTAGCCCTTACAACGTTGCTAATGTCTGAGATAACATGCTAATCGCCACTGCCTCTGTCTCCTCTGTCAAGTCTGTTCCTGTTATCTCTTCTCCCGGATCAATTTTCGAAAATGAATTTATCAAGGACGTCGCCAGAGAGTTGGAGTTCTCGCTAGGAGAAATGGCTACCATTCTTGTCTTCTTGCATAATAGTTGAGAGCTTGAGACTGTAGAGCACCATTTGTATTTCCTCTGAGTGGTGGTGGTGGAAGGAATCTGGTTGAGGGGGGTTGTCAGCGATGCGGTGATGATGGGTGGTGGGTGTTCTCCTCAAGAGAATGGTCGAGGGGGTTGACAGATCAGCTAAAGGACGGATACCAGGCTATAGTTGGGCTTCTACAGTACTGTTGTCAGCTACTATGATGTTAGATTAGATTAATCTGTTGTTTGCTTCTTCCTTTTGGGTATCCTAGGTTTCACTTTTGAAACCCTGTTGTGCACTTTCCTTCTCCGAGGGTCTTTGTTCTTCATTAGTTGTTTCCATGTCTTCTCTTCTGATTATTCTCTTGCAAACTCTATGCGTGTGTGTATACAATTATGCTATTTGGCTGCCAAAATTTTTTGGTGATGCCATCTTCCATTATATGGCATCTGACATGGCAAGTGATAGCAGTTGACATGTTATATTTTAACCCAAAAAAATAATTACCTAAATTTTTTATTGTTAATGTTAATACAAATGCTAATTTTTAATTAAATATTAATTTTAATTTTAATGTTAAAATTAAAATTAATGTTAATGTTAATGTTAATATTAATATTAATTTTAATTTTAATTTTAATGTTAAAGTTAATATTAATGTTAATGTTAATTTTAATATTAATGTTCATGTTAATTTGATATTAATATTAATTTTAATTATAATGTTTAATTTTGTCATGTCAGCTATCATGTCATCAGCCATGTCATATGCCACATAATGGGAGATGGTATCACCCAAAGTTTTTGGAGCCAAATAGCATTTTTGGTGTATGTGTGTGTGTGTTTGTGTGTGTGTGTGTGTGTGTGTGTGTGTGTGTGTGTACTGAGTCTAGCCAAAACTAGTATCAAATAGGTAAGTTCCAACATGTGTGTCAGTTACAACTTATTCTATTCTGATATACTAGAACATTTTTAGTTTTTGTGTATATATTGGTAGGTTCCAACACGTTTTATTTTTTATATATACATAAGGCTGTGGTGGAGAAGCGACACAAGTCTATCTTCACAACCTAAACTAGGACATATAACAATTTCAAGATATCGTGTTAATACCAACTCATGTTAACGTGAATAGCCACAAGCATTTTCGTACACACACACACACACACACACACACACACACACACACACACACACAAAAAGCATACAGTTACATATATATAACCTTCCTTAGATATCGTAAATTTAGGACCCATCATACACTTATAATTAATTAAACTTATGTATTTATGTTCCTTAGATACCCACAAATCAACTACTCATTCTCATGTATATATACTAACTCATTTGTGTCTTTGTTGTGTCCTATGTGTAATATCAATTTAATATTAACTAAACTTATGCAAAAATCATAATGTAATTCATATATATGTATCCATAATCATTGACAAGAAAATTAGTGTGTGTCTGTGTTAGTGTGTGTGTTTGTGTCAGTGCAAAAATCAGTGTGTGTTAGTGATGTGTGTGTGTGTCTGTGGTAGTGATGTGTGTGTGTGTGTGTGTCTGAGTTAGGGTTAGGGTTAGGGTTTACCGAGGAGGGGGTTTCCCGATGAGGGGGGTCGACGGCTGTAGAGAACTAGAGCCGGAGGTGTCACGCCCTAGTCCCGAACTATGTAGGACCAGGTACGCGAATACATGCCCATTGTACGAATAAGTATAGAGCACCAATAAGAAGCCTAACCAGACATAGTTCACAGTAATATAAACAAGCTATACAACAACACATGCAAGTTATCTAGTCTCATAGTCTCATACACAGATAATATCACAATGAAGGAACTGACTGAAATATAAGTAACGTTTCAAAAATCCACAGGTGCAACTCGGAGTCATGTGGAGAACAATCCATAGATAAAATGTAATAAAATAAGAGAAGTCTCTAAGCAATAAAGAAAAATTAATGGGATGCCATCTAGCTAGATGGAGGTACCAAAACTAAGCAGAAAGTCTCCGACGCATCAAGGGTACTCCAGGGGATCAACCTCTAGATCCTCATCGGTAGCAGCTCCAACTCCGTAGTCCGTAGGATACAGGTGCTCGTATGGATCTGGAAAGAGCCAGGTCCTCAAGAGATACAAGTATACATAATAGCTTACTGAATGTAAAATAGTAAACAGATATATAACTAGGTAAGCTAACCAACTATGTGAATATGCACTCGAGTCATCGCTAGGGCGCATGGATAGGGGTAGAGAATTCGGACGTCCCCATGACCGCTCGAAAGCGTGTAGTACTATATAAAGAAGAAAGGTGAGATGTCCATACGCTTACTAAACGATGCTCCCCTCCCAATGTACTGTCCAACTGTGACGACAGCATGTAAGTCAACTCAAAGCTATCAAAATAACTCTAGTCCTCTATAACTATCCGTGACATTATCATACGCACTGATGGCCCATCACCACGCTAATCCATGTCCTCAAATGTACTCAGCTCACTAGACAAAAAACGTGTCAGATCTGTGTCTAGGCCTGAAGATAACCATGTACCATCAAATATATGGGTCAAGTCGGCTAACCCTTAGGTCACTGACTCCCATGAAATATCGACTCAAAGTCGATTTGCACTTGAGTAAGCTCAGACGCACGTTTCTAGCTAACAAAACCGACTATATATAAATGTAACTGCAGAAATTTCAGCAAGGTATACTTTTCTTCCAATTCCAACTGTAAGCCAACTGAAGCTGCTCCGGCGTCCTCGAGAGAAGCGTCGCAAACACCTACCAATTCAAGGTAATACTAATTAGGCTCTACTTAACTAATTCCCTGGAGTTATTATCTAATTATTAATTATTAGGTTGACTACACTATCAACAACCAGACCAAAACAAACTAGTTACCAAACTACACCAAAATCCACATCAAAACAATTAATTAATAAATCATGTTAATTCTGGGATAGTTAGTAAAATTAAGGTTTTTTATCAGGATGACATCACCTGTATGTTCTATGTTCCAAAACATTGAGTGAAGTCAAAACTAGGTCGTTTCCGGGTCGTCGGCTAGTCATAAAACCCAATAAATAGCTAAAAATTAATTCTGAAATAAATGTTCATTAAATAAGAATAAAATAGTAATTGTAATATTTTAGAAGTTCAAAATAATGGATTTTGGTCGGGGTTCAATTCCAAGGTCGTCGGGCTCAACTTTGGTCAAAACTAGCTAGTTTTGTATATAAGATACTACTAAAATAAATGTTTGCACAAAAAATAAAAATCTGAATAAATATCAAAGATCAGAATAAAATATAATAAATATCTAACTTAGTCTCAAAATAATTGGGGTTTAATGTTCGAAAGTACCGGGGTCTAGTTTTGTCAAACTAGGTCTTAATAGTTACATAAAAATACTTGGAAACCAATTTTCTAAAAATAATACAAACCTGATTATAATTAATAGATCAGAATTAAATATTAAATATACCTATTTTCATATTAAAAATATCTAGGGTTTTATTTGGGGTCAATAAGGTCCAAGTCCGGGCACAAATCTAGTCAACTAGTCTACAACTAGTCAATGATTAAATATACAAATAAATAAATAATAAATATGAAATTATAATATTAACTACATAAACAAAAACATATTTAAACCACGGGCTTACAAAGTATGCATTGGATAATATAATAGATATTGCAAATAATCAAGCTATCCAATACAAATAAAATAATACACCAAAACATTAGTACCTTGTAGTATATTAAAAATAAGGTTTTAAAGCATAACAACAATTTATCGTTATTCATAGATTACAACTATCATGCAAACCACCATATCATTATCCAGATTAGTCATGAAATTAAAGAAGACCTAATTTAACATTACATATGGTTCGCATAACCCATAGATCTAGGTTTCCATTAACCCAAATAAAACATACATCAACCAATTTATCTAAAATTATTCATTCGTCTAGTAGTACAACGTGCATATATATGGGTTAACTCATACAAATTAAATCTGAAAATTAAAATAACAATTAATAACATTCATCTATAATATTCATCAACCCAATACTATTAAAACTAATAATTTAAATCAAGAACATATACATGCACGCATAAAATGTATAGGGTTTATTCTAGGGTTTATATCAATATCTTAAATCTGAGTTTATAACAACAAAACCAATTATCCTCATATTACAACTGATCCAAAAGAACATCATCACCGCATGCATATATATATATATATATATATATATATATATATATATATATATATATATATATATATATATATATATATATATATATATATGTATATCAATTTAACTTTATATTTAATATAGAGATTGGAGGAGGGGGAGAATACCTTAAAATGAAGAGAAGGAGAGGGAGAAGGGGTTCCATCGGCAGGGGGGGTTCCGACGGTCGGCGACTTGGGTGGCCGGAGCGGAGGGGGGTCGGCGGCTTGAGGAGGGAGAGAGAGAGATAAGATTAGGTTTAGGTTTGGATGGCATATATATATATATATATATATATATATATATATATATATATATATATATATATATATATATTTAAAAAAAGAAAAGGTAATTCATTAATAGAGAAACAAAAGGTAGCTCTGACAGAGCGATACAGACACTGGTACTGAGCCTAAGACAAAAGGGCTCTGAAAAGAAGGTAAGAAATGCTAAATGTAGAAAATACGAGACATTAAGAAATTACAAAATCAAAATATTCAACACGTTACGAAATTTCAAAAAAGCAGGATTTTGAAATTTTGAAAACGTGTAGCGCGGGCCCGGGGGGTGGACTGTTGCTTTGCCCAAGGGCGGGAAAGGGCACGCAGCCCAATGCTGCTCTCTGCCCGAGAGGCCCGCTGCCCGAGGGGGCCCTCTGCCCGGGAGGGGGACGGAGGGCGGAGCTCCGGCGATGGAGCCAGATCGGAGCGGAGACGCGACGCCGGAGGCTGTCAAGGAGCGCCGTATGAGGCGAAGGGCGGGGGAAGGAGGGGGAAGAGGGAGGGAAGAGGGAAGGGAAGGGGTGGATGGCGGCCGCCGAGAGGAAGGGGAGAGGCGCGGCCGGCCAGCGGTGGGAGGGCCTACCACCGGCGGGGGGGAGCTCCTCCTGCTGAAGCCGGAGGGATCGCCTGGGACCACCAGCGGGGGGGAGCTGGGAGGGGGCAAAGACGCCGCGAGGGGGAACTGAACCTAGCCGGCGGCTTCGCAGCCACAACGACCCACGAGGGGGCACGCTAGGGGTGGGCGTCGCCGCCGAGAGAGGACGGGCGCCAGGGAGCGCCATGGGGGGGCCGTGGCGGGAGGAGGGGGAGGAGCTCCCGCGAGGCCTGCGGCAGTGGCTGGGGGAAGGGAGGAGGCACAGCCTGACCCGCAGGAGGCCGGGCGACTGGGGCCGGAGGTGGGGCGGACCGCTGCGGGCGCTGTCGAAAGCGCTGGGGCCCAACTCAACGAGAGAAAGTGAGAGGTGGGGGGCGCTGCCAAAGGGGGGCGGCACCGCAGGAGAGGCGACGAGGGGCGGGGAACGGGATCGGGGGCGGCCGAGGAGGGAGGGGGAATAGCTACGGAGGTGGGCGGCGCGTCAGCCGGGGGAGCGCACAACCCAAGCGGAGGACCATCGCCCGGCTGATGCTCGGCGGCTACAGCAGCAGACGGCCCGCGGTGGCTCCTGCGACGACGGCGCCGAGGGTACGGCCGGCGTCGACGAGGAGGGAGAGGGCGGCAACACCTCTGACAGCAAAGGGAGGCACCATCAGGAGAGGTGCGCCACGAGGGGGGCGGCAGGGGGAGCAGGCCAGCGGCGGAGGCTGGCGCTGGCGGCCAGGGGGCGGCCCACCAAGGCGGCGCCCACCAAGGATGCGGCCACCATGGGGAGTTTCACCCCAAGTCGGAGGTGCCCCAGGGAGCAGGGCTCTCCATCTCTATATCATATATTGGATGGCATATATATATATATATATATATATATATATATATATATATATATATATATATATATATATATATATATATATTTTATATATATTTATATATATATATATATATATATATATATATATATATATATATATTTAATATAAAATATATATATATATATATATATATATATATATATATATATATATATATATATATATTATATATATATATATATATAATATATATATATATATATATAGATATATATATATATATATATATATATATATATATATATATATTCTTTTATATATATATATATATATATATAAAAGATATATATAATATATATATATATATATATATATATATATATATATATATATAGATATATATATATATATTCTTTATATATATATATATATATATAAAAAAGAATATATATATATATAAAAAAGAATATATATATATATATATATATATATATATATATATATATATATATATATATATAGGGGGGGGGATCAAAAGCCCTCCTTAGAAACCCCCCTAAAAATCCCTCACTCTCAGCCGTCCATTTAATGTTAATATTAATGTTAATTTTAATGTTAATATTAATGTTAATATTAATATTAATGTTAATATTAATGTTAATGTTAATATTAATGTTAATATTAATGTTAATTTTTATTTTTATTTTTATATATATATGTATTTTATATATATATAAAATATATATATATATATATATATATATATATATATATATATATATATATATATATATATATATATATATATATATATATATATATATATATATATATATATGGGGCGGATCAAAAGCCCTCCTTAGAAACCCCCTAAAAATCCCTCACTCTCAGCCGTCCATTTAATGTTAATATTAATGTTAATGTTAATGTTAATATTAATGTTAATGTTAATATTAATGTTAATATTAATGTTAATGTTAATATTAATGTTAATATTAATGTTAATATTAATATTAATTTTTATTTTTATTTTTATATTAATGTTAATGTTAATGTTAATATTAATTTTAATGTTAAGTTTAATGTTAATTTTAGTATTTAATGTTAATATTAACATTAATATTAACATTAACATTAATATTAACATTAATATTAATATTAAATGGACGGCTGAGAGTGAAGGGGTTTTTAAGGGGTTTTCTAAGAGGGGCTTTTGATCCGCTTCCTATATATATAGGGGGTGTGTTAATCCAATGGTGGAGGTTAATTACAAGTTTGATCAAAAGCCATAATTAAATAGTCTCAAAAAAAATAGATTTCCATAGGGTTATAAATACTAGAAAAATTATATAAAATAATACAAAAATGTACAACAATACGGGTTAGGCTAACTGGGCATGGGGTAGTCTCAGTTGGGGTATAGGGACAGTTGAGGCATTAGTTTGGGTGAAGCCGAGGTCTAAAACAACCAATAATAAACCACAAAAGTAATTAAATAATTATTTAATACATGCAAAATATCTAATTTTGACGAGGGGTTTTACAATCTACCCACCTTACAAAATTTTGTCCTCAAAATTAGAAAAGGACACGATCTAGGAGAACAATACACGGTATTTAAATCATACCTGGATCCTCACGCAAATGGGGATAACGCTTTAGGATAGAGTCCTTACGCTCCCAAGTCGATTCACCCGGTAAATGATGCTTCCAAGCAATGCGGACTAATCGAATGTTGTGCCCTCGAAGCGTGTTCTCACTGCGGTCGATGATAACTACTGGCTGCTCCTCGTAAGACAAGCTCGGTCCTACGGTGATCTCCAAATGATCCAAAATATGGCTGGGGTCCGCCACGTATCTCCTCAGCTATGAAATGTAGAATACGTCATATACGCCCTCCAATGACTGCGGTAATGCCATTCTATATGCCACCTCGCCAACGCGCTCTAGAACATCGAAGGGTCCAATGTACCTTGGACTCAACTTCCTCTACGTCCAAATCTGATGGTGCCTCTAGCAGGGGAGATCCTCAAGAACACATGATCTCCAACTGCGAACTCCAATTGTTGACGGTGAGTATCTACCCACTACTTCTGTTTGTCTTGAGCTGCTCAAAGATGACCTTGTATCTGCTTGACTTTCTCAACTGTGCTGGTCATAAGCTCTGGGCTAAGTATCTGTCTCTCTCCAACATCGCTCCAGCATAATGGGGATCGGCACTTCCGGCCGTACAATGCATATATGCTCATTTGGTAGTTGTTGTTGTATGAAAACTCTATCTAGTGCAAATGATCTTTCTAAGATACACTAAAGTCGAGCATGCACGCTCTCAATATATCCTCTAGTGTCTAAATAGTATGCTCCGACTGCCCGTCATTCTGCGGATGATAAGACGTACTGAACTTTAGACGAGTCCCAAGACTCTCTTGCATGCTTCTCCAAAAGTGAGATATGAAATGCGAGTCCCGGTCTGACACAATGCTAACTGGAACCCCGTGTAATCTCATGATCTGTCTCATGTACAAGTCTACAAAAACTTTTGTTGACTGACCAAATCAAAATGGCAAGAAATGCGCTGACTTGGAAAGCCGATCTACTATAACCCATATGGCATCTTGTCCACTTGGACTCTTCAAAAAACCTGTGACAAAGTCCATAGTGATATGCTCCCAGTTCCATCCAGGAATCAGAAGTGGCTGCAGTAACCCTGCTGATCTCTGATGTTCAGTCTTAACTTATTGACACACCAAGCATCTGGCTACGAAACGTGCTATCTCTCTCTTCATGTCGTACCACTAGTAGTGCTGCCTCAAGTCGTGTATATTTTTGTTCCTCCAGGATAAATGGAATATGTTGAACTATGAGCCTCTTCCGTCAGCTCCTCTCTAAGCTCTCCGCTGGGGACATAGAGGCGATCTCCACACCTCAAAGTCCCGTCTTTGTGTATCCTTAGTCCTTTATGTAGTCCAGCCTCTGTCTTCCGTCGAAGCTTCTGAAATTTAGCATCAGTCGGCAAAGCTGCCTTGATACACTCCACCAATGACGACTGAATTTGTAGGTTCATCAGCTTCACAACCTCTCCTGGCATAACTACATTGATGCCCAACTGTTCCAAGTCATAAAGCAACTCCTTCTGTGTCATTAAGAACATAGCCATCGGTCTCTTGTTCAATACGTCTGCAATATCATTAGCCTTGCCCGGATGGTACTGCAGCTCAATGTCGATGTCTGCCATCAGCTCTAGCCATCTCCTCTGTCTCTGGTTAAGATCTTTTTAAGTATATATATATATATATATATATATATATATATATATATATATATATATATATATATATATAGAGGCTCTTGTGATCAGTGTATATCTACACCGTCTTTCCATAAAGATAGTGCCTCCATAGCTTTAAAGCAAATATAACTGCGGCAAGCTCCAAGTCGTGCATGGAATAATTCTTCTCATGGGTTCTCAACTGCCTTGAACCATACGCCACGACCTTCCCGTGCTGCATCAAGACGCAACCTAAACCCTTTTCGGAAGCATCGCTATAGATAGTAAAATCTCTCGGTCCAGTAGGTATGGTCAAGATGGGTGCTGTCGTCAAGCGCTTCTTTAGCTCATCGAACGCTGCTTGACACTCTTCAGTCCAGATAAACTTCTCGTCCTTACGGGTCAGCCTAGTCATAGGCTCTATAATTCGTACAAAATTCTCTATAAACCTCCGGTAGTATCCGGCAAGTCCTAGAAAGCTCCGTACCTCTGAGACGTCTGTGGGAGTTGGCCACGTCTCTTTCGGGATTTACTGGATTTTTGGATTTGATTGCACTTTGTAATTGATTGGTTATATTTTTGTTAATTTATTATTATTAGTCAATTAGGAAAATTGTATTTTTTAAAAAAAATTAATCCTGGATTTTTGATTGACTGGCTGGACCCGTCTTGTTCCTGTGTTCGAACCGAACCCAATCTCGATTTATTTCGAAACCAACTTTTAATCCTTTATATATTTATATATATTATTTTTCTTTCTAAAGGAAAGAAACTTTCTTCCTAAAACAACTCTTTTTTCTCTAACCCGTACTCTTTCCCCTTCTCTGTCCGTTCACAACCGAGCTCGTGACCCCGGCCTCCCGAAACGGCCGAGTCTCCTCCCCTTCCCAAACTCCCAACCCCTCATTTCCCCTCCCGTAACCCCCAAACACCTATCTTATATAAACTCCTCTCCCACTCCTTTCTCCTCATCTCAAATCCCTAGCCATTTCCAAATCCGTGCCCTAGCCGTGCTCCGGCGGCCTCCCAACGTAGATCCCCTACGAGTCAGCCCCGACCCGAACCGCCCAGGCCAGCGCCCCTCCGGCCCCGAGCCCCTGTTCGCGTCCGCCCGACGCTGTTGACCCTTGCCGTTCTCAATTCGTTGTTCCAGTGCCCGGCTTGTTGTCCCGATCCGCTGTTTTGGTTTCACGTGGCCGATCCCACTGTCCATGTGTTTTAGGATTTTTCGAGTTCGCGAGATTTCAATTTTTTCCTATTTTCATCTGAGAGCTCTAGTCGAGCACCCGAGGTATATTTTTGTGTCCCTGTGTCCCTGTGTCCCTCCCGTAGAGTCGATGATGACTCGGTCTCAATCCTGCTATGGGATTCGATTGTTGCATATTTAGTTCTGATTTCTAAGTCAAAATTGGTTCGTTGGGTTTTTCGATTTTAATTCGAAATTTATGCTGTGAATTTAGGTTTCGTATTCTGATTCCTATTCGAATTTAGTTCTGTTATTTTTGACTTCGATTTAGAATAGTCAGTTCTGAAAATCAGTTTCCGATTTCGAGTTCGATAGACTATGAGTTCGGATTCTCGGATTTGGGTTCTGTTGTTTTTGGAACACATGTATAGGTGGCTTAAGCTCTGTTGATTCATTCTTGTGTGTGTGTGTGTGTGTGTGTGTATATATATATATATATATATATATATATATATATATATATATATATATATATATATATATATATATATATGGCATTGAGATGGATTTTGGTTAATTTTCCCAGTTTTGTATTTTGGTATTGAGTATGTACATATCTTGGTGGAGTATATATTGACTAGACGGTGTTGTTTGGATGGGATTTTCGACTTTCTGGTATCGCCCCATGATTGGGTTATCCCAATTACAGAGGAGGTGCTGCCCAAATTTTCAGAAAATATTTTTTAAAAAAAATTTCTATAAAGTTTCGAATAAATCTATTTTTCCCAAACTTTGGTCTTTGCAAAACAATTGGATTTGTTGGTTTTGTGGATTATGTATCACCTTCGGGCGACGACCGTATCGGTCTATGGGCCCTAGCAAAATGCAAACGAAACCGATATTTTCGGACGTCGAGGCATAAGCTAGAATGTAACATGACACTTTGGACCAAGTCTGA